>CM034157.1:70879448-70907766 GCA_019776745.2 Taxus chinensis
TCCTACAAACTTCACACTTATTCCCACCTTGTTTTCCTACTTTTTCCCCCCCACCCACCCCCAGCTCCAACAATCACCAAATCCTAAAAACTCAAAAAAACAAATTATTGTAAACTTCATTTTTTTTTCAAAAAATGGTAAATGACATACACGCAGTTGAATCCTATGTCAAACATATGGTACTCAATCATTATATTTTTTATGTCCTTTCTTTCTCTTGACACAATGAATCACGAATCATTTGAATCTTCCCCCACTAAGAAAGTCGGCGTTCTTGTTAGTGAGAAATCACAGCACCCCCAAATGAATTATGGATATTTTCTTTTCTAAGGTAGACTCATTTGGTGTGATTACATAAGATTGAACTGTCCCTAAGGTGTGGGACATTGAAAAATTGTAAATCTCTCCACATTAAAGGTTGGTTCCTTATCCCGTTGTTTGGATGCATACATGATAATTTGTAGAGGATCTATCTCTATACCTAATCTAAAACCTACCAAGGAGACATGGATAATAAAGGGGTACAAGAAATAAACAACAACTAAACTAAAAGGTGATGCACCGAAGGAATGATGAACACTAGTTCTTTTGATAGACACAAACCAACAAATACATGCAATAATCAAACACAGATAACCATATTTATAACGAAAGACCAGATACGAGTAAGAGATATAGAAAGGATTTAGAATCGATCACAAACATGTTTTATTTCTCTACAGATTGATACAATAAACTATAAAGCAGCCAGGAGGAAAGAAATATATTGCAACTTTGATGAAAGGCCTGAAATTCTACAAATTCTTTTCCTAGATGAAAAAAGGAGCTTGCAAAACAAGGAATGCCCAACCCTTTACAATGAATCCTACCCCTGTATTTCTAGATTCCATTAGATAGAAGAAAGAGAGGGGGAAGTAGGAAAATAGGTTTAAGCTCAACTACTACTATTAATGCCCCTGATAAAATCTACCCCCAAATCTATCTTTACTGCATCAATCTTTTGTTCAGCACCTTGAAGGAAGAGGAAACACTAGAACAGATCAAGTCTGGTTTGGTTGTTGAGGAAAGAATATTAGACATTGAAAGCCCAAATATGTTTCCTCCATTTTCCTTTACCTAATCTCAAAAAAATTAAATCTTCAGACATCCATGGCATAGGCAAGGATGAGATCTTTCCAATGGTGTCAGATTCATAATATTTCGAGCCCTGTGTCAAAAGATATGCCCCTATTAAGTTTGTATCAAGTCCATACAAATGGGCGGGAAATGAATTTGAAAGTGAGTCCCCTTTTGATATGGGACATGTGGCAGCCAAATTAGAGAAAAAATAAGGTTTACAGGTCTGCAATCTGTCTTTTTTCTCTTTTGCACAAAAAACACAAAAATCAAAAAGCTCTCGCAACCCTGAAGCTCCGCTTGGGTACATGGCACCCTTTGGTTAGCTGGGGGATGTTCTTCCATCTTTAACTTTGTGCCTTTTACACTAAATGAAAATTTTCACTTTTTCCCCTGACTTCCCACTTTTGCTTTGACTCTGGCTAAAACACAAATTTTTTCCTTTGGGCAGAGTTACGGGCCATTTTGCAAATTTTACCCGTTTTGAGACAACAAGGGGTAAAGAATAGACTTTCCCTCTGACGGCCCACTTTCCCCTAGGACACACATCAGTCTAGCACTCATTTGGAAACATTTTCTATATTCAACCCTTGAATCAGCACCATTAAGACACTTGGCAGCCTTCGTCGATCGAGCGCATGCATTGAATATTTAACCGACTCTACCCCTTTTGGAATAACACGTGGAGGCACCACACTTACTTGATAGCCCAGACAAAAGTTTTCCTTTAGAGGCGCATCGAGTTTACACTTTTTGGCCTCTGTTGATCCATGGAATATTTAACAGTCCCTCTTTCCTTTTATACTTTGGGCTACATGGCAAGCTCGTGCTCATTTGGGTCTCTTCATTGACAAAAACTCTTTCAGATGTGCCAAACTGACACTTGGCATCCTTTGTTGATAGATCTACACTCAGCCAATTTTTAAGCCCGCCCTATCCACCTTTGACTCTATTTGACCATTTGCTACGTGGAGGGATGGCACAAGTTTAGGCTTCCCATTTTGGATTCACATTTTTAGAAGTGCCATTAGGAAACGTGGTTCCTTCCACTACCTCCTCTATAGTTAGTTGATTTTGGGCCTTTTCCTAAACCATTTCTTTACTCTCTTGCTTCCATTTCCTTCTTTGGTACCACCCCTTCTTATCTGACCCTGTTATTCTATTTTTGAATGTACCTGCAACTTGAAATGGATTCAAGACATAGAAACAGCCCAACAGAGTCATTTATTTTACACAGGTTCCCTTAGTCTTTTTCATTCCCTATCCCTTTCATTTGTTGAGTTCCTCTGTAACCATTCATAGTTCTGAGTGAGTTTTCTCAGGTCCTTTCTATGTGGGGTCATGGCTGATCCAATATTTAGCCCAGGAAAAAATATGGATAATAATTTGGTGACTCACAAGGGTATCTTACTACTATATGAAAGACTAATTAACTTATCATATTTGTTGGGCATGGAATCAAGAACGACTGTCTAAAATTGATTCTGCATTTGATTCATGACCCCGACTATTTGCACTTTTAGTTTCTATAAGAAATCTCAAAATGAAGGTTTCTAAGAGTACAATGTTTTTTTGACCCAGGCCTTCATCTATCTCTCCAAATGGACTGCATAAGAGTAACAAAACAACACCATAACTATGTACAAAATTGAAATCATACATGCTTCAAATTGAATATGCATAGCATGCAAAGCACTTAGGAGAAAAACAACCTAAACTACAGAATGCGATTTACACAAGCACTTAGAGAAAAGAGAAACTAAAATAATATGTACATGGCAAGACTTTCATTTTAGTATTAGTGCTTAAGATATATCCCATTCAATGGAATCTATAACTCTTTGCCCTCTAATGTAGACAATTAGAAAGCATTGCTACTCTTACACTTTGTGACCATGTAGGGTCCACTCTAAATGGCATCAAACTTAGAATGCCTTCCTGGTTTCGCTCGATCTGCATCCCATTTGAAAATTACGTCTCCTTCCAGGAAGGTCCTTACTTTTGCCTTCTTCTCAAAGAATTTCTTGATTGAAGCCTGATTCTTCTCTATTGCTTGCATAACATGCTCTCTAGTTTCTTCTAACTCTATAATCTCTACATACCTGGCCTCCGTCGGCTCAAATTTAGACATCTGAAACTACATCACGTGCTCCAATGTTAGAAACTCAAGTGATATAGGAAACACTGATTCTTTCCCATAGAAAAGTTTGAATGAGGAGCTTCTTGTAGAAATCTTGGGTGTTATTCTATCATCCCATAAGGTTTTTTTGAGCTTTGTGTACAAGGTTCTTTGATTCTCATCAAGACTCCTTCTGATGATCTTCAATAGGTTCTTGCTTGTGGACTCTTCCTGGCCATTACCTTGGGGGTAATAGTTTGATGAAGTGCTCAAGTAAGTCCCATTCTTAACAACCCATCTTGTGATCTTGGAACTTATGAATGCTAATGCATTGTCTGATATGATGGTTGTTGGCACTCTGAATTTGGTCACTATCCCTTCATATAAATCTAGGATACTAGACTCATTAGCTTCCTTGAGTGCCACTACCTCGATCCACTTGGTGAAATAATATTTCACTGCCAGAATCCATTTGTGGCCTTAGCTTGAATTTTTATTGATGAATCCAATGAATTCCAATCCCCATTGTATGAAAGGTTGGTTGACTTAGATTGCGTGCAATGCAAGTGTTTCTATTCTTTCGTTGCCTTTGAAGAATGCACAATTCTTGCACCTCTTGATCCATGCGTAGAAGTCACTAAACACTCTGGGCCAATAACAAAATACTTTCATGATTTTGAGTGTTGTCACTCTTGGAGAAAAATGGACTCTAGATGCTCCAACATGGAATTCTTGTAGGACTCTCTCCAACTGATTTGTCCTAATGCATCTCAGTAGAATTCCATCGATGTTTCTTTTGAACAAGACACCATGAATAAGAACATATGGGATGGAATATAGCCTGAAATGTATCCTCTTTGTTTTATTCATTGCATGAGGACACACACCTATTTGAAGGAAGTACACCATGTCTTCGGTCCAACAAGGAGTAGGTACATCATCTCTCCCTTCTTCTTGATCATCTTGTAGAAAAAAATTAGCCTCCTTTTTTTTTTGTTTCATCTTGTTGACCTGAGCCTAGTTGTTGACACAACCCCTTACCACTAACTAGCTTAGTGACCTTGATCTCAATGTCATATTCCATGACACGAGTGATCCATCCTGCACATTTTTCATTCAGGTCCTTGCTGAGAAGGAATTCTTTAACTCTCACATAGGAGACCAATAGTTGAATTTTGTTTTTTGAAACCAAAATTTTGAACTTCTTGAATCCTCTGATCACTTTCAGGACCTAATTCTCAATGAAGGAGTACCTCACCTCATAATATTCCAGAATCTATTTGAAGAAAGTAATTAGCTATTCTGTAGCTTCTCTATTATGTTGAACTATGATTGCATAAATTGTGTCACTACCACCAAAGACATGCAGTATGAAGTCTTTGGAAAAATATGGATTCATAAGAGTTGAGGCTTGTGATATGGCTTCTTTGATATCCTTAAAGATTTATTTTCCTTTAGTTTTCCACTTGAATGCTAATCTCTTTTACAGCATCAATGTTATTGGCTTAAGAAGGGCAACAAAGTTTGGAACAAACCTGCTGACAAAACTAATGTTTCCTAAGAAGCTTTGAAGAGCGTTCTTGTGACTTGGCATTGACAATGATCTTATTTCTTGAACTCTCTCTGGGTCGATTACCAATCCTTCCTTCGATACAATATGGCCTAATAACTTTCCTTCATGGGCCAAGAATATGAATTTCTTAGGGTTCAATGAAACCCCAAAACTCCTGCATCTTTGGAATACCTACCTTAGGTGAAAAATATGATCTACTGCATTTTTGGAAAAAATAGTGATGTCATCCAGATAGATCTGTACTATTTTGTTGATCAGCCCCTTGAATGTCATATCCATTGCCCTCTGAAAAGTGGCTTCAACATTGGACAATCCAAATGACATTTTTAAGTAGGCATAGGTGCCCTATTTGGTGGTGGAAGTTATTTTGAATTGATCGTCTTCTTTAACCATGATCTGATTGCATCTTGAATAACCATCTAGGAGAGAGAACTTCTCTAATCTATAAACCACTTGTAAAATTTGTTCCATAAAGGGGAGTGGGTAGTGATCCTTGAGAGATGATTTGTTCAAATCTCTGAAGTCAACATATAACCTAATATATCCATTCTTATTTCTGACTGGGACCAAGTTTACAACCCAACTTGAGTGATTGATTAGAAATATGATACTTGCCTCTATTAGCTCATTCATCTCTTTCTTCATCAGAGGCTCAATATGTGGGTTGACTGGACTCTACTTCTTCTTAATGGGATGAACAACTACATCTAGTTCGACTATGTATTGTGCTATTTTTTTACTGAACCCTCTTAGGTCTTCATAGCTTCAAGTAGACACATCTAGAAGCTCTTGGAAAGTTTGTATGAATTCATAACTTTCTTCCTTGGTGGCCACTTTGCAAATTTTGAGTCTTTTGTCTTCTCCAACTTGGATTGCCTCTGAATCATCTACTTTGATCTGCATGTTAGCCTTCTCTTTTCTAAACTGATCATTATAGGTTGAAGATAGACACCACTTTCACTAAGCCTTTCGGAAGCTTGTCTATATGTAGTTGTACTATTTGATTCCCTTATTGATTCTCTAGTCTGCTTTGTTTTATATCTAAGAATTCAAGTTCTTATCGCAAAAATTTAATGATCTACTGATCATTCTCGAACACCTGCTAGCATGTATTATTATCTAGTAGTACTGGCCTCACAAGTACATGGATATGTGGTTGTTCTCTGTCTCTTTTGATGATGTTAACCTCACAAAACGTTTCCCCAATTTATATAATCCTATCAGCACCTTTGTTCTCCTTCCTGGGTATGGACATAATGTTGAAGGCCTTGAAATCCTTCTTGTAGTTCTTGAGAAGGTCATTTTTTACAGCATTAAGTCCTTTGACTTGATTGGCAACCAGTTCACTGTCACCAAATACTTGTAAGTTCTTGATTCCTAGCTTCCTTGCCCAATGAAGACCTTGGACCAAATCCTCATATTCAACAATATTATTTTAGCAAGAAAACTTGAATCTGAAGGCTGAATAATATTTCATACCTTTGGGGGACACAATCATAGCTCCTCCTCCAGATCCTTGTCTACTCCTTGTGCCATCAAAGAATAACTGCCATACTTCATTTTCATTCTTGTATATTGTCTTAAATAGGTCACAAAGAGGATGATTTCCTTCATGTAGGTAGTAGACACCTAGCTCAGGTTCTTCCATCTCCTTATAGGGGTGAAAAGCATGTCTTTTGTTGTCCCATTCATCTAGAGGCAAGTCTGGGATGCATCCCACCTTGGTATCTGCTTCACAAGTGCTTAGGATGTCTTCTTGATCAAAAGTTGAGTATTTGGCATTGATTAGGCTAGAAACATAAGATTCAATATGATTCTCTATAGTGGGTTCATATCTAATTGTGGCCTTTTCCCCATACCTCATTCTAAAGAGCATATGTGACCAATCAGTAGACAGATAGCCTCCAATTTTGGTAGTCAAATCCCTGGACAAACATAAAGCAAAATGTGGTGGAAAATCTATGATGGATACATTTTAAAAAATAGTCACATTGGGGTTGGCATGTAGAGTGAGGATCAGATCCTTGATGATTCCCACAGTTGTCACTATTTTCCCATCTAATTGGACTACTCCTCTAAAGATGACTTCATATTAGAGACCCAGATAGTCAGCTATTTACTTGGGCATCATAGAACTACTAGCCCTAGAATCAATCATAAAATTGTGAACCAATTTGTCTCCAATAATCAATGAGACATAAAATGGAGGAGGTCTCAGGTTTATACCTTATTTTTCTCCATGATTCCTCCTAGGCTGAACTGTGTTGGTAAGAACTCTCTCTTGTTGGTTGGGGGGTGATTTAAATTTGACCAATTTTGCATGGCAGTCTGTAACAGATCCCTCTGCCTTGGAATGGCCAGTGACTCCCATAGTGAAATTTTCACACTTGTCCTCTTCATTTGCTCAATAATATTGAATGAGCTATCCTTTTGCTACCCCTTCCCAGACATATTTATTTCTTACAAATGGGTCATTACAACTGGTGCCTGACTGGATTTGGGAGGTGGCTTGGGTTGGTTTTGCATGTTGGGAGTTGTATTTGGAGCACCAAGACCTTGTGGAGTGATGGAAGGTTGAGGGTCACCTAATTTTAGTGGTTGGCCCTCTTCAATATTCCTCTTTTTGGACCGGGTATTGGTAGCCACACCATGATAAGGGAACTGATTCATTCCACAGAAGTCTTCATCCTGCCAGTTGACAAACATAGTCTATCTTGGAGGTCCACCTTGTTGAGCTTCTTACTACTGATCCCCATCTTGGCTACGTTCTTGTGGCACCATACTAGTTTGCACCATCAACGCCTGATTTAGAGCACTATTAAAGCACATTGATTGGTTATGTGCTTGATTGCATGGAAAACACCAATCATATTCTTGTGCCATATTATTATGTGATGAAACCAATGCCCTTGATGTTGAAGCTGTGTTTGGATCATAGGAATTGAAAGGTCTAACATCTTGGGGTTTTCCTTGGCTTTGGATCTAATTTATAGTCTAGATGGCAACCTATTTTGCCGGTACTAAGGTCTATCCTGATACTAACCCTGAGGTTGGTACGGCCTAGAACTCTGAGCTTGTTGCCTTTTGAGGGTCACTAACTCATTTCCTATGTTTTGGAGTTGTTTCATGACTTCTTGGAGCTCCTTAGAGGTGTTAGATGATGAAGTGGAGGCTTCAGCTGAGCGTTGACTCCTGCGGGTGGGTATAAGAGATAATATAGGTATTTGGCTAGCATCTAGGATTCCTAACTCATGGTATAGAGGCATGGATGGCCTAGGAGTGATTTTTCTAGCCTGAATAAAATGGTTCTTAGCCTCTATGGAAAGGATATAGGCTGCAGTTAAGGTTGTGCCCCCCATTAACTGAATCATCAAAGAAATATAAGAATTTAAAGCCCTAAGAAAGTATAAGAAGGCACCTTCATTTGTGGGTTTTACTTTTGTTGGAATCCTATCCTAGGTCCACGGGAATCTGAGGTTGAAATCTATCAGCTTCTTATTTGGGGCTCTCTTGATTGTTGTTAGTTTCTCCAACAAAGATAAGTTATCACCCTTCTCTCTAAACTGGTTATGGAGGGCTGTGCACAGCTGGTTCCAATTTTGGATAGAGCCTGCTTCAAGACTCCTAAACCATTGTGAGGATTTACCATTGAGTGAAGAGGCAAGCAATTTGACTGCAATGTCCATCTCATGAATTTCATGGATTGTATAGACATTTGTAATATCTTGGACATGATCACCAAGAGAAGTCTGGTTTTCCCAAGTGAAGTATGGGATGCTCTTTAATGCTGCAATCAGAACTGGATTTTTTGCATTTAGAACAAGTGGATTGCTAGCAGTGAAGTTGACATATGGATTTGGTTGATCCATTCTGATTGGTCTGAGCACCCCTCTTGATTGAGAGAATGGCCTGCCAGGAGGAGGTGTTGATAAGGCCCTATTTAGAGGGGATAGATATCTCTGGGTTCTTCTTCCTCTCCTCCCTCTATCTAGGGACAAGTCTAGATATATAAATAATCCTTCCTCTCTAGTTCTTGACCGAATTTGTATTCTTCTAATGAACTTGCTTGGACTACTAAAACTAGTAGATTTCATTCTTTTTGAGTTGCCAGATGAACACTTTTAAGACTTCTTAAAAGTTAGGATCACAATAATTTATGGATATCACAGTACCCCCAAATGAGTTATGGATATCCTCTTTTCTAAAGTAGACTCATTTGGTGTGATTGCATAACATTGAACTATCCCCAAGGTGTGGGACCTTGTAAAATGGGAAAGTTCTCCAGATTAAATGTTGGTTCCATATTCCTCTATTTAGATGCATACGTGAGAATTTTTAGAGGATCTATCTCTATACCTAATCTAAAACTTGCCAAGGAGACATGGATAAGAAAGGGGTAGAAGAAATAAACAACAACTAAACTACAAGGTGATGCACTGAAGGAATGATGAACACTAGTTTTGCTGATAGACACAAATCAACAAATACATGCAATAATGAAACACACATAACCACATTTATAACGAAAGACCAGATGTGAGAAAGAGAGACATAAAGGATCTAGAATCAATCAAAAACGTGTTTTATTGCTCTGTAGATTGATACAATACATTACAAAATAGCCAGGAGGAAAGAAATATATTGCAACTTTGATAGAAGGCCTAAAATTCTACAAATTCATTTACTAGAAGAAAAAGGGAGCCTGCAAAACAAAGAATGTGTAACCCTTTATAATGAATCCTGCCCCCATATTTATAGATTCGATCAGAGAGGAGAAAGAGAGGGGGAAGTGGGAAAACATTTTGAAGCTCAACTACTGCTATTAATGCCCCTGATAAAATCTACCCCCAAATATATCTTTACTTCATCAATCTTTGGTTTTCCACCTTGAAGGAAGAGGAAATGGCGGAACAGGTCAAATTTGATCTAGTTGTTGAGGCAAGAAGATCTTGCATTTAAAGACCAAAGATGTTTCCTCCATTTTCCTTTACCTAACCTCCAAAAAATTAAATTTTTAGACCTCCATGGCATAGGCAAGGTTGATATCTTTCCAATGGTGTCAGATTCGCAATATTTTGAGCCCTAATTCGAAATATATACCCCTTTAAAGTTTGTATTGAGTCCATACAAATGTGCTGGAAATAAATTTTAAAGTGCATCCCCTTTTGATATGGGACACGTGGCAGCCAGATTAGAGAAAAAATCAGGTTTACGGGTCCGTAATCTGTCTTTTTGCTCTTTTGCGTAAAAAACAAAAAATTCAAAAAACTCCCACAACCCCGAAGCTCTTCCTGGGCACGTGGAACCCTTTGGTTGGCTAGGGGATGCACTTCCATCTTTATCTTTGTGCCTTTTAAGAAAAAGGCAAATTTTCACTTTTTCCTCCAACTCCCTACTTTGGCTTTGACTCGGGCTCAAACGCTGACTTTTTCCTTTGGGCGGAGTTGCGGGCCATTATGTAACTTTCACCCCTTTTAAGATAACAAGGGGTAAAGAACCAACTTTCCCCCAGATGGCCCGGTGTCCCCTGGGACACACGGCAGTCTAGCACTCATTTGGAAATGTTTTCTCTATTCAACCCTTGAATCAACGCCATTAAGACACTTGGCAGCCTCCGCTGACCAGGCTCATGCATTGACTATTCAACCAACTCTGCCCCTTTTGGAACAACACATGGAGGCACCACACTAACTTGATATCCCAGCCCAAAGTTTACCTTTTGAGGAGCAATTAATTGACACTTGTCGGCCTCCGCTTATCCATGGAATTTTCAATGGTCCCTCTTACCTTTTAGACTTTGGGCTACGTGGTGAGCATGCACTCATTTGGGTCTCCACCTTGAGATCAACTCTTGGAGATGTGCCACACTGACACTTGGCATCCTCCACTGATACATCTATACTTAGCCAAATTTGAAGCCCTCCCTATCCACCTTCTGACTTTATTTGACCATTTGCTACGTGGTGAGATGGTGCAAGTTTGGGCTTCCCCTTTTTGATTCACCTTTGGAAAAGTGGCGTTAGGACACGTGGTTCCTTCCACTGCCTCCTCTATACTTAGTCATTTTTGGGCCTTTTCCTGAACCATTTCTAGCCCAAGGAATTTGGATCTTCGTCATTTCTTCCCTCTCTTACTCCCGTTTCCTTCTGCGGTACCGCCCCTTCTTATCTGACCCTATTATTCTATTGTTGAATATTTCTGTAACTTGAAATGGATTCAAGACATAGAAATGGCCCCACAAAGTCATTTATTTTTCATAGGGTCCCTTATTATTTTTCAGACCCCGCCCTTTCATTTGTTGAGTTCCTCTGCAACTGTTTACAGTTCCGAGGGAGTTTTTTCAGGTCTTCTCTATGCGCGGTCGTGGCTGATCCAATACTTAGCCATGGAAAAAATATGGATAACATTTCTTATTATGTTTGTAAACCTTTTGGACAATGTGTTGTTGAGTATTGTGTCCTAACACATGAGTGATTTTTCATAGGATGCATGTGTCCTCCATTATTACCCTCACATGTATCCTTTCTTGTGGAACCATCTTTAAACCTTATTTTTAAATGTGAACATTCAGAAACTGAAGCTATTAGTGCAGAATCATAGCACCCATAAATGTCTACAACCAGATGGGTCGAGTCTCTCGGTGTAATTGCACAACATGGAGCATCTCTCAAAGTGTGGGACCCTACGAGTTGAGAGAGTTCTCTAGGTGAAGGCTGGTTCCTATTCCTTTATTCAGGTGCATACAAATAAATTACGGAGGATCTATTCTAAAACCTACTCTATCTTACCAAGGAGACATGGTTGAGAAGATATGAGGAAAATAAACCTAATCTAGCAAGGTGATACACCAAAGGAATGTTAAACACCCATTTTGCAATTTAACATAGACCATATAAATGTAATACAACTACTATGCATAGATAACCAAACTATAAAGAGAGATTAGAAGACAACAATGAACACATGAAATGGTTAGGAATCATCCATAGATATTTATTATTACTCTAGAGTTGATACATTACACTACAGTAGGCATGAGGTAAAACTTTGTATTATAACTCGAATGGGAGGTTTGGAAGCTACACAAATTCTCTTGCAGACAAGGGAAGGAAGGAGGGTGCAAAACAAAAGTATCCAACCCTTTTAATGAACCTCGCCCCTTATTTTATAGATTTAACAGAGAGAGAAGAAGGAGAGAGGTAGGAAAACTAATTTGAAACTCAGCTACCGGCCATCAATGCCCCTACAAATCAGCCCACAATTTGTCAAATCTTCCTCGATTTCTTATTCGGTGCATTGAAGGAGGAAGAACGTCGGATCAAATTGAATCTGATCTGGTTGTTGGAGTAATTAGATCCTACATTAATGGCATGAAGATGTTTTCTTTTTTTACCCACCTAACCTCATCAAAATTAAAGTTTCAAATCTCCATGGCGTAGACGAGGTCGAGATCTCTCCAATGTGCCAAATTTGTTTGATTTCTGGCACTAGATCGGAAGATATGCCCATTTGAATATTTGAATTGGGTCCATACAAAAAATGGTAGAAACCGGTTAGAAAAACAGGTCCGCGGGCCTAAAATTCACTTTGCGCCCCTTTTTCACAAAAATACAAAATGCAAAATTTCCCTGCAGCCCCGCAATACCCTTTTTGTCGAAAACCATCTTCAGGCCTGCCGGTCTACATTTTTCATTTCGAGAAAAAATCACTTCAAGGCCCACCAGTCCACATGTAATTTAGGCTTGACACGTGACTCCTCGAGCATTGGAGGAGGCACAACTAATTTTTATACTTTATGTCTCTTTGGAACAAAGCCAAAAGTTAAAATTACCTCCAGTAATCCACCTTCCCGCTTTGACTTGAAACATGGCCACATGGAGGGTTGGCACCCGTTTGGGGACCGCTTTTGGATTTTTCTTTTGAAGTTGCATTGGGATGACACGTGGCAGCTTCCATTACTTTTCTTTGTAACTTTATGTTTTTGAATAATTCCTTTTGTTTGGTGGGGCCATATATCTGACTAGGGAAACATGGAGACTTGGCGCTTGTCTAAGGAACCACTTTTAGATTTCTCTTTGAGGATGCATCGGGCTGACACGTGGAAGCCTTGCACTCATTTGAGTCTCTGCCTTGGGCTGCGCCTTTGAATGTGCATTGTTAAGACATGTGGCATCTTCCGCATGCAGTCTTATACTTAACCAATTTGGGTTAGCTTTGAATTTGACCTTTGTTGACCCCTGACCACGTGGAGGGCTGGCACAAGTTTTAGTCTTCGATTTAGGCTCCCATATTGAAATTGCATCGAGTTAGCACGTGGTTCCTTCTACTTTTTGGACTTTTAAATGGCTGACTCTATCCTTTTTTAGGCCTGGAACACGTGGAGGGTCCATGTTCATTTGAGTCTTCTTTTTGAGTTTAGCCATTGGAGATGTGCCGATGAGGCACGTGGAAGCTTCCACTGATTTTGGGCTCATTGTGAATCATTCGTAGATCCCGAAGACTTCGAGTTTTTCTCCATTTCTTTTCCTTTGAGCCTCTCGTTTTTTGTGACACCGTTTTCTTCCTTCCCTGAACCTACTCCTCCATTTTAGAGCCTGTCTACAACCTGTTTGTTGGATTTAAAACATGGGCTCGTACGATGGAACCACCCCTTGAATTTCTTTTTGCACAGGGTCATGTTTGATCAATTTTGCAGGGGGGAAAATTGAGATCACATAAGCTTTATAAAAAATACATGTGTGCAACCATCTTAAATGTTATTTGTTTTAGTATGTCTATTTGTACTTGTTTCCCTATTAGGTTATCTTGTATACTTTCTCATATTGCATTGTATTTATGTAGGTTTTATTGAGTTATCATTTTTGGCAATGACCAAATGTTTGTATTATATATTTTCATTTTATGGTACACTTTTTTTGTATGCGTACATTTTAATAAGGATCGATGACAAAGATCATAAGAAAAATGATAAAATAAAGTTGATTTTACATCTATAGCATGAAATATTTTTCCATCTCCCTTCATATTCATCTTTCTTCCTTACCATTCTCTTCTATAAAAACTATTCTTCTAAGTCACTTGGGGCAGAAGTGATAAATTATTCTATTATTTTCCTTCATCTTTTCAAGTGTTAATTGACCTCGTTCATCACTTGATTGACACTTGAGGGGATATCCTTCAGTCTACTACTTTTCTTCTATCCCTTGAAAATATTTATTTATCTATAATTTTATACTATCTTTGTAGTGGCGTCACTTGTACCACCCTAAAGAGGGGACAATGTAGACACCTAAAGTCCTCTTACAAAGTTTTAATACTAAAATTACACTAATTATCTTCTTTCTCATCATTTCCATTATAATTAGTGATTTTCCGCTATTTAGCTAACATTCCTCTTCATATTCATTAATTAATGATCTTTCGTTAATTAATTAGCCTTCCTATCATTAAAGATGTTGATTAATGATGTTAATTAATATATGCTTCTACATGGTTTAATTAATTATTATTAATTAATTATGCTAAAAACTCTAAATCAATAAATCATCATTTATTGTATCAAGTTCCTCTCTTACATCCCTCAAATCATACTAATTTTCCCATAATTATCTTATACAATCTTAGCTTTAGCTATTAATTAATCACCTTTGATTAATTAAAACATCCCCCAACTCCTATGACTTACTAATGACAAATTAAACTCTTATTTAAATCTATATTACCTTTTATAAAGTAACATTATCCATTCCTAATCTTGTTTTACTCTTATCCCACATGCCCCAAGTTACACATCTCTCTCCAACATTCACGCTGTATAAATGAGAAAAATCTTTCCTTTCTAGACACACCATACTTTGAATAGTTAAAAATGTACGTAGTTTGATATTGATCCATTCTCCATTGTTGGAAATAGCTTCACCATCTTGCATCCTTTCACTCAAATTTGAGTAACACGGGAAGATATAAAATGGCCTTGTAGTCATTATTTGTGAGATTCCATTTTTAATTATTGATATCACCACTAACCACATTTGATTTTTTATGTTCTTCATAGGTTTATAGTTCAAGTTAGCAAGCATAGAGAGTAGGAATTAGTTTAGCATGTAGTTTCATTTATGCATTAAATAAACATTTACTTTAATATTTTATCACGAGGGTTTATTGATTAATTAGCATTTTATTTTGAAGATATGTAGATATTAGTTTCAATTCATCTAGCATAGTTAATTAAACATGAGAAAAAACACCTAATTAACAGATTCAAGATTTCAATTTCATATTTCAAAGAACACGAGACAAAATTCTACCTCTTTTGAGGCCTACAAAAGATGTTGCATTTTTAAAATTTTTAAAATATCTTAATTATGATAGATTTTTTATGATACAATCTATAGGAGGGATAACTCTTCCAGTATCCTATGCAATTATATTTAGACATAAAAATAGTTTAATACAAGCTAGGAAATTAGCTCCTAGGCCACCAATAGCTTTGTATCCTGAATTATGCCAAGTAATTCAACCTTTTGTTTCTATGTTCTCCAAGACGAGATCATAAATCATTTCTTCCACATCTCAGACCCCTACTGTATAAAAGGAAGATAAAGAAATGAAGGATTTTGTAAAAAAATTGACAAATAAAGTTATATCCCTAGAAAATAGTAATCACAATCCTATATAAACTATCAGAATCAAAGGAAATCTTTAAATCAGGGGTATTAACCATATATGAATCAATTGCCTAGTCAAATACATATAAATAATCAACAAAATAATATATGGAAAAGTTAAAGTGTTTCTCTTCCATTGGAAACAATCCCTCCTTCACAAGCACTCCCTGCTCTCAGTTCAAGTCAGGATTTGGTTCCTCTACAAAAAAACTTGGCACAAGAAATAGAGTGGTGTTTCCCATGTAATTTGTTATTAAATCAACATGGGTTTGAAAGGTAAATTCTTCTTCAAGCATATATGGTTCAAGTTTATTCCAGCCAATAAGAACCACTTCTAGAGGCACCCAACCTAACCATGGAAGTAGTACAACAAATAAACAATGACACCAACCTCATGTTATTTATATATGAGGATTTCTTTTTGGTTAACCAAGTGACATGAAGTTGTAACAAACCTCAAAATAGTGTTGTTTATAATACGTGGTATAAGAAAATGATGTTGGAATCATAACGTTCATCTTCTACGTATCAAAGAAATTTTGTGGCTAATGAAAAAGAAGACATGGTGAAAAATAACGAATCATATAAGATATTAGGTAAAGAAGTCATGGACATGGAGGTTGTTTCTCAATTAAAGCCACCAATTCAAATTCCACAACAAAATAGGAAATAAAATAACAATCCGTAGACATAGAATTCTGTGTATCTCCCTTTCAACATTGTTGAGTGAATTAAAAATACCAATGTTAATGTGAAATTGTGGGTTGTACTGGAAATTCCATCTCAGAGTGATTTCTTATGTGAATCCCTCAAGCAGTTGTGTCAGGTGGATTCAGTGGCACAAAATTTTCATGTCACAGTTCATATTTCTCAAGCAAGAGAAGACAAAGTAAGTAAAACTATTACAACCCAGCATGTTCTATATGTTATTAATTATGGGTAACTACTTGGTTCATAATTGTAAGATATATTTAGAGGATCATACCTCTGTAATTCCCAGGAAAATTATTGATATCTTGGGTCTCAAATATAGTCCTATATCTAATGTTTTTTTACAACTTGATGGGTTAGCTGTAGTTATTTTGGGATTCATCAAAAACATATAGTTAACACGTCATGCCTTCCCAAGCCTCAGCATAACCCATTACATTTCATTCATTGACTTGCCTCCCATGTTTTCCATTTTATTTTCTATAGATTTCCTCGCTAGGGTTGGCAGTTATTTATCTTCATATTAGACTCACATGATTTTGAGAACTAATTATGGTACAAAATGAACAATATAAGTTGAGCCCATATTTTCTTACCACCTTGAGTAATATGATCCTTCTCCTATTCAATAAAATTTCCTAATATAAGAAGAACATGGACAAGACTTTGTTTTGCATGATAAAATCATCCCTCTTTCCATGCCTAATTTATTTCGAGATGAATGGGCTAAGAGAGACCAAATGTTTTATCCTTATGATGAAGAGCTCATAACCTTTGAGACTTCTCTTGTCACCTATTATATCCTCCAAGAAAAATATATGATGTGCATGAAATTCAAACAAGAAAAATAAAAGAAAAATATATATAGATGTTCTTTGATGGTTCTAGAAGCAGAAATGAAGCTGAGTTAGGTTTTGTGCTCATCTCTTTAGAGAATGAGAAGTTATTCTTTTCTTATAGGTTATAATTTTAGTGTTCTAATAATGTGGCAGAGTATGAAGTATTATTGCATGGTTTGTTGATTACTGAGAAGAGAAATATCAAAGACTTGTAGATATTTGGAAAGACTGAACTGGTCATTCACAAGGTCCACAAAAAATGTGCAACAAATAATTTTTTTTAATAATTAAAAACATAGAGTTTGGGAAATGTTAGAAAGTTTTGATGTCATTAGCCTACAAGTTGTGCCTAGAAAATTCAAAAAGGATGCAAATTAAATAGTGGCTCTTGGTTGTCAATAATAACATGTTGAGTATTTTCTCAAGTGAAATGTGTGGCATGTTAAGATAATTGTGAAGCCTTCCATCCCAAATAATGAAACTAGATGGAAAGTATTTGATAGTGATGAAAAAATTGTGCAGTTAATCCAGAATGAACCCAAGTTCTCCTCAAAGATGCAATCTGATTTGTCTAATAACTATGATGATCAAACTATTTTGCTAAAAAAAATAACTACCAAAGGGGTTTGTCATGATATGAAAGAAAATCATCACATGACCTTCTTCGCACCCGAATTCCCAAGGACGTGTCGAGACAACCGATGTAGAATAGATATGGATGTGTATGTATGGTGATAATGGGTAAGCTTATGAGGAAACCTTATATATTCAACACACAATATCAGAATCTACGAATCTAAGGAGAAGAATTTGCTCCTAACCTAAAGTGGTGTGATGGATCGATATGATATAATAGCTTCTCGGAGACTCTAGCAAATATCAAGTTATTACTGAGATTCTATTCACTGGTTGTTGAACATGCTGAAAAGTGACCTGTGGGCGACTCATATAGATTTCCTAGACAATGTCATGGAAGTGAGAATAAGAGGCGTAATGAAACCACAGGGACTATGGATGATTTTCTGGTCTAGTCCTAGAAAGTCTTAGCCTGATCGGCTGCTATGTTCATAGTAAATGAAAGTTGTGTGATGATATCAGGTGGAAGTGGTGATGATCTAAATATTGATGCGTATAAACCAGTGTCAATATCTAATTGGTTAGTAGGCTCATTGTGGTTGCGGGACCTGAGGATCACAACCAAAAACTCATGGCAGGTTGTGTGTCTTGTTATGGTCATGCTTGCATAATCAAACCCTATTTCCAGAGAGCAGTCCAATAATCGTAGGCTTGATTAGCTATGATGTTTAGCATGTTTAGTTGTTCTATTTTCTCAAAAAACCTAGCAGGTGTGCGTAAAACTTGCAAGTGTAAACCCGTATCAATATTAGTCAAGAACTCTAGCCCGTTGGGTTGTGGGACCAAAGGATCACAACTGTATGTCTTTTCTTGTTGTGGGCCGTTGATGGTCATGATGAACAAATTGAAATGTATTTTGGTAAAACAAGCTAACTATCAAAATAAATTTAATCTTTGTTTTTGGTGTTTTCATAGCATATCTAAATAGACAATAAAAGCAAACTAATCTAATAAAAATAATTTTTTTTATCTTTTCTAGTTTTTTAGAAATTCTTCTAATCTAATAAACAAACTAAATACAAGTAATTAGCTGGATGTAGCTAATTACTTGTGTGAATATGTGAAAATCTAATTCTAAAACCCGGATAACCTAAATTTAATCAAAACCCTTTAAACCTTACCTCAGAGGTAAAGAACAAATCAAATTTCTAGAAGAGCTATTGTTCTCCTAAAATTCCCCTAGTAATGTCAAAGAGACAAGCTTTCTAATGATTTGATCTACTTGTAATTGCTTAATCAATTGAAATGAACAATTTTGGCTACTCTATTTGACATGTAATTGAAACTAATGATTCAAATTGACAATTTGACAAATGAAGCAATCCAAACAATTAATTTCCAACCTGGATAAGCAAGAGCTTTGGAAAATCTAGTTATATTTGTATCTTGTCCCCTCATTTTGTTCCTTTCTTTCTTTGTGTGTCCATATGAGTCCAAGGGATTGGGGAATGCAAGAAGAAAAGCAACAGAATACGCTTGAGCAATGGTAGCTTTGAAGGAAAAGTATGGTTGCAATGCAAGTAGAAGAGAGATAACACAAGAGATCTGAGCTTGGCTATGCAATTCCTAGCAGGATTGTGGCAGCAATACTATGCAAGATACACAAAAATCTCAGGCCATTTTCTTGAATACAAGCATTGATTATATAGGAATTGGGGCTGGGATGTGCCTTCATGCACAAGGCAAGAAGAGGCAGTTCCAACTAACTAAATCTATTTAAAAATAGAAGAGGGAAGGAGAACCAAGCAATCAAAACTATTTTTAGACAAATTGGTTCACAAACGCATCCTAAAATTGAAGTTAAGTGAAGTGTCGCATGTTTAAAACATGCATGACAAATTCTGGAAAAATCTCTCAGGACCACCGACGTGTAGCGGAACAATTATAGGCCCTGCCTTGGGTGAGAGGTTTCAAAACCTGCTCACCCAGGCAGGGTGAGCGGTCCTGACACTAAGGCCAAAACATGCACATAAAATGAAGCGGGAAGCTGGAAAAAGCATGGAAAATCTAAGTAAGGATTTCTAGGCTACAAAAATACACTGCGAATGGGTTTAAGAGCTCGAACATCTTTTGAAAGGACATGAATCATCATTGCGGACTTTTTGTAACCGTTTTCCAACAATGTAGCACATGCAACTTTGGTGCGTACATATTTCCCCCTCTAGTGGAGAGAAGCAAATCTTAGCCATGAAGATGCATAAAACGTAGAGTCTAAGTATGGCGTTCCCGAAATGGGGAGTTAGAATAGCTATACCTGACACACCCGTGTGTCGAAATGTAAATGTCATCCAAGCTCCCACTACCTGCAAGAGGGAGAGAAGACTCAAGTGCAGATAGATAAAATATCGAAAAATAAACATTCTAAATCAAAATGAAAAGATGACTTACACATTTTTGGGGATATAGAGATATACCTATGCCAATGCTCCAACCTTGTGAAAACATACACTCAAAACAAGGTCAAAACAACATATATATAATAGGAAAATTAAGTATTCATTTTCCAATTCATTTATAGTTATTCAATTTGGTGATTTTCGAGATCTAGACCCATGATGACAATTTTTGATGAGAATATAACTGAAATGATCCATTACAGATCATGATCATGCCTCCATCGAGTGGGAGATCAACCTGTGTGGTCTAAGGTTGGTTTTTTTTCACTTTTGTGTTTTTAAACCTAAAATGCAAAAATGTTGAAAAGTTTACGAATGTCAGGGGGGATCATTTTAAAAATTTCTTGTCTTAAATGAGTCTCTAGGGGGGGGCACCCATAGGGAAGTCTTTTATTTTGTTCCAAAAATGCCTATTTTTTGTGTTTTTGAGTGTTTTCAAGGGTTAAAACATGCATTGGAAAATTGGTCTAGGACCGCCACCCTAAGCAAGGTCACAAGGTTCTTGCTACAGGTTCCAAACAGAATGACAATAAAATGCATGCTAACTTGATTTTTTATTGGATTTTTTGAATGTTTTTCATGTTTTTGGTGAGCTTATCCTCTTGATATACGTTACTAACTTGCTCTTTTTCTATGTTTTGGTGGATGCATAAGTAAGGATTTTTCCTGAATACATTTTTTGGAGTCATGAGAGGGAGTGTGATTGGCTCCTGGGGATTTTAGATTTACACCTGACTCAGGATGAGACAAATAGCTCTCTAGAGGGAAAGAATTTGGAGGATTACATAGGTGCCCAATGTCACTCTTGCTAGTCACATATTGTGAATTGTTTTCTGACTGTGATGCAGACCGGAACACTTTCAAGTTATCAGGTTCCAGGGGTGAGTGGATTATCACCCTTGAGGACATGTACTGCCATTTTTGGGCTTCCAATACTCAGGAGGAGACTAACCTTGGAGATAGCAAGATATAGGTCTATGATGAATCATTGGGCCACATACATGGGGGATGTCGTTGTTTCATTTGGCTCAAATATGGGGATAAAGGTTCTGTTCTATTACCACTGCTCCTATCCCCATCATTTACAGAGCCATCATGGGTATCTTGTCCTCATGATTGATCAGGGACAAGGGAGGTGACACTCTCCTTTACTATTTGTGGATCCCATTATTACACAGATTGAGGGGCATGGCACATATATGTCCTGTGGAGAAGACATCCTAGGGACTACCTATCATGACCTATACAGGGTAGTTGATGGTTACATAGATAGTCAACTAAGCCATGATCCACACTAGTTATAAGCTATGTATATCAGGCACGTATTGGCTCCCCTAATGGGATAGGGATTCTTACCAAACTCGTCAGTGTACCCGAGGGATGTCCTTATGGAAAGTGAGGTGGATGACATGATTTTAGTACTTTAAGTGGGCACATCAAATGTGGCAGATGGATTCTTTGACTATGGAAGAGATGGTTTCCACACCATACTAGGATATGGTAAGGTTGTGGGGGCATTAAAGTTGACCATTTTAAAAGGTGATTTAGCTTTCTCTACCATAGGGAAGTTAATTGAAAGGTTAGGGAGATTACCCCAAGATTCATCCATTTGACTGAATTGCTTAGTGAAGTTTGGCCTCCCTTATGTAGTTATGCTTCTTCCAGTGGAACCAGTATACATGACTATTTAGGAGGATCAGAAGGGCCCTACGTAGGGGATCCATGAACTAGAATGTGGTTACTCCAGGCATGTGCCTATTCCAGTTAGACATGTGATGTGTTCTCGATGAGAAGTTAAGTGCCTCTCGAATGCATTTTACTTTGGATTGATGGATGCTACCACTCATAGTGGAGAGAGGATGATCCCATTGATGTAGACTCTGACTCTAAGGATTCATCCACATAGGAGATGAGACAATCATCAGAGGATTCAGTCTGGAGAGGGATATGAGGTACATGAGGACGTATTGGTAAGTGAGGCTCCAGTGTAATAAATCCCATATAGATAGGTAGGGGAGAGTGATTACCAAATGGTATGACACTCAGGATTTGGTGAGAGAAGTATGCCTCAGGAAGCGAGTGTGGAGAGAGAGACCTTTATCTTGGAGGGACTAATTCCTCAAAATAGAGAGGGAGATGATGAGTCTATGATAGGACAATTTCTCACCTCTAGCTTTGAGGAGGCCTTATAGACACAACGAATAGTAGTTGAAGCAGCCATTTAGGACCCTACTTGGATAAGGTGGCGAAATCTAATATACGTTGATACTCTTCCCTTGACTTTTTCTAGTTGGACTATATTATTTTGTATATCCATTTTTTGTTTTGTTTTTGTAACTAATGTAATGAATTTCTTCTTATTTTCTTCCTTATAGCAACTACACATGGAGTGGTCAAGAGATTTCCTTATGCGACAAGTGTGTGTGGACACCCTACTAATCCCCTTAGGGAAGACTTGAGTTGATTTGCATGAGGATTCAAGCCATGATGACTGGTAATCAACAGATATACTAATGTGTTTGCACCTATCGGGAGAGTATCAGAGGTGATGAAATCTCTTCATACTCAGGTGGCTAGGTCTGAGGTAGCCAAAATATTGATGAGGTGGAGTCACTATCAAAGTGAGACCACATCTAATGGCTACTACCATGAGCCACTCGATACCATTAAGTTCACTCTTTAGGGCATCAATCAGGAGTCCCGATGGCTGTGCACCATCTGAGGGATCCTAGAGGGATTGACAGGCCATTTGTAAGCCTTAAAAATGCTTTTTTGTCATTTTATAAAATATATATCCCACGTTTTGTATATTTTTCAAACATTACAAAGTGTTGTGCACCTTTCCTATCATCGTGATGGAATTGTACACAATTCTTGCATTTAAAAATCAATGAAATATAGCAAGAAAATGTAGGAATAGAGACTTGTGTACCATAACCTAGTGTCTGATGTGAAATTGCCTTCTTGGATCCATCACTAATACTGCAAATTTTGTACTCGAGATGTTTAGTGAGCATCCACCCTCACAATGCTTTGCAAAATGTATCCAGTGGAGATTAATACAAATATAATGATTTCTCTTTTTGTATTTTATAATGCTAATATGATAATGCAAACACATTGTAATGTTGAACTTTAGTTTCTTTAAGAAATTTTTGGTGCTTCATATTTTTTTGGCAAAACATGATGATATAGCACCTTGATATGATAATTTAATGAAATTAGCTCGTTCCTAACTCCACGTAACTAGTAATATGTGAGGGATTAACACCGAGAGCCAGAATGGGCACATGTTATGGAAATTTGGTGAATGGTAATGTTGAGAGAAAGACAAGGATTTCATAAAACCAAACTGAGAAACTAAAATATCACTCTAATTTAGTTTTCTTCATAGTTTAGAATGTGAATTGCTTTCCAATTTATCTAGACTTAGATCCGTAGATCGCCACTTGGTTGAAAAAATCTGGTTTTGAGGTTTTAAGCTCTTTTGGAGTTGTTAACATCTAACTCACTTTGTTTTGATTTATAATTTAAAAATATTTTAATGAATTGTTTCTAACTTTCAAGTTTATCAAAGAGAACCCCTACACATTATCCCATGCTACCAGTACAAAGTATTGGGTTATCACCATGGACAAGGTATAGGTGAATAAGGGAATTTCTCTCCTTTCCCAACCCTTCATCACCAGTAAGAGACGTAGGATTAACAGCGAAGGTTGGTAGGGTAGAGAAATGTGTAAATCAACAAATTCTTTTGGACTTACATTTGACTTATTTATCTAGAAAAAAAGTTTATAATGTTCTTATTTCCAAAGATATATGTACGGGATAGATGTGAAATGATGAAGCCTCTAGAATAGACTATAGGAAAAGACACCTAATATAGAAAGATAAAATAAGTAGAACCAAGTATGTAGGACTCGGTATGGTTACTATCAAAAATTTCTCTTATCTTGTTTGGATCGATGAAATAATTTGGAAATAGTTGATGATAGTGTGAAGATTTGTATAGGCATGATTTAAATGGTTTGCCATTGTTTTCAAAAAAAATTAGGAATCACTATAATAATAAGTCGCTTGATCACAAATTTTATAGAATGAAATAGACGATGAAAATGGAGTGTAGGTGAAGTAATGTAAATATGAAAATGCTAATGGATCATGCGTAATACCTCTTTAAGTGAAGAGAGTTCACATATTCATTAAAATCCTCATCCTCTACTGTACACATGTGAAATTCCCCATTTTTTGGTCTTCTATTACTTGATATAGACCCAACCACCTAGGTATGAATTTCTTTCCTTCACCGGTCTTTTTGTCTATTCGTCTACCAAGTCTTAAAAAAATCTCTCTCATATATTTCACACTCATAGAATTTCTTGTTTTCTTGCTAAGCCAACCAATCAGCGTAAATGTTATGTCGTTGATTAGTGTTGATTCTAGCTTCATCAAGAATTTCTAATTGAGAGATTCATGCCTCTTGATAGCCTTCTTATCCCAGAATTCCTTATAATGATATACGGAGGGTAGGTAATTCAACTTCGAGTGGTAAAACCACTTCTACACCAAATACCAAAGAAAATGGGGTTTCCCCATCAGTGTTCTTATTGATGTCTAATAGGATCACAAGGCCGGAAAAATATTTAAATTCCAATCTCGTTTGTTCTGCTTGACATTCTTAAGGAGAATGGATTTCAATGTCTTGTAGGTAGCCTCATCATGTCCTATTGGCCTGAGGGTAATAGAGAGAAGCCGCATGGTGACTAATTTTGAATTTTTCACACACTTCACGTACTTCATCCTTTTAAAAAGATGTTCCATTATCTTAGATAATGACTTATGGGACCACATACCTATAAATGATTTTTTTCAGAATGAACTTCACGATTAACGATCCAGACATAGTGGTAAGAGGAATGACTTCTACCCACATAGTAAAGTATTATGTGGCTATGATTATGAAGTTTGAACATTTTTTGATGAGGGAGATAATTTTTCTATCAAATCTACACCCCATGTGGAAAACGGCCATGGTATTGTAATTGGTTATAGAGCGTGTGCCGATATGTGGATCTAATAGGACAAATTTGGACATTTATGGAATTTTCACATAAACTCTATCATGTCATGTTCTAGCATGGGCCAGAAGTAGCCCATCTGATGTATCTTCTGAGAAGTGTTGTGGTTGCCAAAGTGACCTCCACATACTCCGTTATGTGATTCATAAAGAATATTTTCAGATGTTTCTTCTTCAACACATATTAACAACATTCCATCAAAGGCTCTACAATAGAGAACTTGTTCCAATATGACATACTTGGTGGTTATAATACACAAATCTATTATTTGTTGTGATGTTTCCCCTTCTGGATATGTATGGTCCACTATGAAGTTAATGATGTCAATGTACCATAGACACGTATAAATTGGAGTTTTAGTTTCAACAAAATACACATACTTGTCGTGGAAGTCAAAATTTACTAGATCTCATCCATCCCATGGGTTATCAGCAAACCAGTCTGCAATGATTTGTCCTTTAACAGATTTCTAATTAAAAAAATTTATCTCAAACTCGCCGATCAGAGTTATGAAGCGTCAAAATTTATTTGATAAGAACCCTTGTGTGAGAAATCTCTACAGGTGATCTAATTTAACAATAAACCTTATTTCTTGGTTTAGCATGTAATGTATTAGGCATTTTGTCATGAAGACTATAGAAAGGAATTCCTTCTCTGCTTATGTATAACACATCTCATAATCAAGCAATTTATGACTAATGAAATAGACCACACATTCTCATTTATCATTATCTTCTTGAGCCAACATGTAGGCTAATGATACATTTGTAGCTTGTGAATATAGGATCAAGGGGCGATCTTACCTAGGTGGCATGAGTTTGGGAGGAGACAATAAGAACCATTTAATTGACTCAAATGCTTCATTGTAATCTTTTTTCCAATCAATGCAATAATCCTTTTTCAACAAATTATGGATTGGGTGAATAGAAAAGGTCAAATCAAGGATAAACCTTTGGATTGCACCAAGTTTTCCAAGGAAAGACCTAATGCTAGACTCATCTGATACTGGAGTCTTTTCTAGTACAACTTAGATTTTGGCTAGGTCTACATCAATCCCTCATGAAGATATGATGTATCCCAAAATATTGCCTCTCGTTATGCTAAACATGCATTTTTCTGGATTGAATGTGAAGCCATATTTGATTAAGCAAGAAAGGATGATACAAAGCACCTCTAGGTGATCGTAAAACTTTCTAGCCTTTTCCAGAAGCTCATCCACATAGGATTCCACAATCTTATGTATACGGTCATGAAATATATAAGTCATCATCTGTTGGTACATGGCACCAGCATTATTAAGCCTGGATGACATGAAATCATAACAGTCAGTTCCCCAAGGAGTTATGAATGTAGTTTTGGCTTAATGCTCGTCAAAGATTCTAATTTGCTTGTACCCAGAAAACCCATCCATGAGAGACAACAACTCAAAACTAGTTGTTGATTTGACAATAACATCAATGGATGGTAATGGGAAATCATCTTTAGGACTAGCTTTTTGATATCCCAAAATTCTATACAAATGTGGATATTTCCATTCTTCTTGAAAACGGGGACCATATTAGACACCCATTCTGAGTAGTCAACTAGCTTGATGAACCCTACTTACATGAGTTTCATCACTTCTTCCTTCACCATGAGGGTCACCTTTGGCTTCATAGGTCTTTATTTTGTCTTAATTTTATTAACATTTGGCTTGGTGATGAGGTTGTGGACAATAATGTGTGGTGCAATTTCAATCATTTCCTTGTAGCTAAACGTGAAATATTTTGGATGTTCCCTAAGCATACGAGTATGTATTTCAACCTCCTTAGAAGTTAGAGAGGATTCCACTTTAAAGATTATTGGTTCCTCCTCCATCCATATGTTTATATCAATTGTTCCCTCAATTAAGGAGGCATTTCCTTCCTCAAACTTAGGAAGGGATGGAGGTAACTCTAAATCCCCCTCTTCTCCTACCTCATAAATTTCAAGCTCATTACTAGGGGAAGATTCTATCATAGTTTTTCCAAAATAGGAAGAAGAGTGTCAGATTAGGGAAAGATCAACCTCGTGATGAGTAAGATGCAATTTTACAAAAGTGTTTAGATTTCCTAGAGTTTCTTTATCACTATCAACGTGATCGAAGATGACATACTCACTCTCAGTTTCTATGTATATCAACATTGGGGTTATTGGTGTTTTAAAAACCAAAGGTTAAATATGAAACAAGACCGTAAAGTTGGTATCCTCCAACTCACTTCTTGGAGTGAAGTGAGAAGTAGAAGTTGTTATAGAGTATGTGAGGAGATTATTCTCTTGTGGAATTTCTTCAATCGTTATGAATTCAAACCCCTTTATAAGATTTATCATTGTTGTTTTATATAATTGTAGATGATCATCTATAGTCTCATATACCTCAGATATTTCACCATAACATAAAAAACAACCATTGTTTTGGCTACAATGATACCAAGCAGGAGGACTTTGTATTCAACCATGTTATTTATACATTCAAAGTTTAACTTGAAGGAAAAAGGAAGAATCCTTCCCTTCGGAGAGGTAAGGATCACTCCTACCATAAAGCCAAAATGAAACTTTCTCCATAAAATGGAGAGTCCAAAAATTACTTTAAAAAATGGATGTTGGATTATGCTTCTGTATCTTTCTCCTTTACCTAAGTTACTTTAAGCATAAAAAATTCATCTGTTGGCAGACAACCTGAGTCCTGGGGTACATCCCAAACCCATATAATCTAATCGAAGGATAATAGGTAAATAAGTTTCTCTAATAGATTAATAATATTTGTTGTGGTACTAATCACACTATCTCTACGATGACGGTTTCATCCTTAACTGTCGAAAATTCCTTTCGATCAAGCCTTGTGAATTTTAATTTCTATTGTCAGGAGTTGGATTTCCTTTTGCCCGCAGCAGGGGGTATTTTCCTGATTGTAGGAACGCTATCCACTCATTAGTCAACCCTTGGCACTTCTGTACGTTATCTGGATGTATCTGAGGGTTTGGGATCACCTATGGCACTACGCATTTCATACGTGTCGGCCCCTGATTCCTACACCCAAAGAGGAGGGAATCACCTATCTGGAGCCCTCTCAAGGGTCGTCAAAGGATCATATTCTAGTGGTTTCCCAATCTCTCATATTACAACCAGTTAGCATTGTTCTTCGGTGAGAGTGACTCAAAACAT
>CM034157.1:70908266-70941346 GCA_019776745.2 Taxus chinensis
TGGCATGAAACTCAGGATATCCTAAGAGAAGTAGACCAGGAGGTGAGCACGAAGAGAGGGACCTTTATCTCGGAGGGACTACTTCCTCAAGATGGAGAGGGAGATGATGACTCTATGATAGGACAACATCTCTCCTGGCTTTGGTGAGCCTCGTAGACACCACATTAGTATGAAACACTTACCCTAATTTTATTCCTAGAGATCTAAGTATGTTGATACTCTTCCCTTGACTTTATAGTTGGAAATATTATTTTGTATTTCCTTTTTCGTTTTGTTTTTGTAATTTTCTAACTCGACATTTATTCTTCTTTTCTTCCTTACATCAACTACACAAGAGTGTCAAGAGATTATTATGGGTGTGCATGGCCACCCTACTGATCTCCTCAGGGAATACCTAAGCCGAGATTAATGATGATTCAAGCCAACCGCTGGCAATCGATAGATATACTAATGTGTTTGCACTTGTCAGGAGAGTATTGAATGTGATGAAATCTCTTCAGACTTAGGTGGCTAGGTCTAAGGTAGCCAAAATATTGATGAGTTGGAGTCAACTACAAATTGAGAACCCCTCTCTGGCCATACCACACAGCGCTCACACAACCATTCGAGTCTTTCTCAGCAATTGACACGACTCGTGCCTGTCTGAAGATCCTGAGATTGACAGGCCACTAGGCTTTTTATTGGTTTTTTTTCATTTTTTTAGGTTTATATGCTTTTTTTGTATATTTTTCGCTCATTTTAAGTGTTTTGACCATGCCTAGCGTGTGATGTAATTGTACACAAAACTTGATTTATTATGATATATACAAACTCTTATTTTTGGTTTGATAATTATTTTTATTTGATTTGACTTCGTCTTATCTCACTTTGCATGTGTACTCTAGAGGTTTACAACTTCCATTTTATATACTTTTTAAAATTTTTGTAGTGGATATGAATGCTAACAGAATTATTTCTCTATTTTTTTGTGTTTTGTAATACTGAAATATGATAATGCAAACACATTGTAATGTTGACCTTAGTTTCTTTAAGAATTTTTTTGTGCTTCATATTTTTTGGCAACAACATGATGATATAGCACCTTGATATATAATTTAATGAACTTAGCTCGTTCCTAACGTCCACGTACGATAATATGTGAGGATTAACATAACACGAGAGCCAGAACATGGGCACATGTATGGACATTTGGTGATGGTAATGTTGAGAGAAGACAAGGATTTTTCATAAACCAAACTGAGCAACGAAATATCACTCTAATTTAGTTTTCTTCATAGTTTTAGAAGTGAATTGCTTTCCAATTTATCTAGCCATAGACCGAGATCGCCACTTGGTTGAAAAATCTGGATTTGAGGTTTAAGCTCTTTTTGGATGTTGTTAACATCTACTCACTTTGTTTTTGATTTATACTTTAAAATATTTTTAATGAATTGTTTTCTAACTTTCAAGTTTATCAAAAGAACCCTAACATTATCCCATGCTACCAGTACAACGTAATTGGGTTATCCAATCACCTGGACAAGGTATGGGTTTATACGGAAATTTTTTTCTCTCTCCTTTCCAACCCTTCATCACCCATAAGATACGTAGGATTAATAGCGAAGTTGGTATGGGCCTAGACATTTTTAAATCACAATTCTTTTGGACTACATTGACTTATTTATTCTAGAAAAAAAGTTTATAATGTTTCTTATTATCCAAAGATATATGTACGGGATAATGTGAAATGATTAAGCCTCACATGACTATAGGACAAGAAACCTAATATATAAAGATAAAATAAGTAGAAACCAAGTATGTAGGACTCGGATGTTACTATCAAAATTTCTCTTATCTTTTTTAGATCGATGAAATACCTTGGAAATAGTTGTGATAGTGTGAAGATTTGTATAGGCATGATTTAAATGGTTTGCCATTGTTTGCAAAAAAAATTAGCATCCACTATAATAATAAGTCGCTTGATCACAAATTTTATAGAATGACATGACGATGAAACATTGAGTGTAGGTGAAGTAATGTAAATCTGAAATGCTAATGGATCATGCGTAAGCACCTAACACCTCTTTAGTGAAGAGAGTTCACATATTCATTAAATCCTCATCCTCTTACTGTACACATGTGAATTCCCCATTTTTGGTCTTCTATTACTTGATATAGACCCACCCACCCTAGTATGAATTTCTTCTTTCTTTCCTCACGGTCTTTGTGTCTATTTCGTCTACCAGTCTTAAAAAAATCTCTCTCATATATTTCACACTCATAAATTTCTTTCTTGTTTTCTTGCTAAGCCAACCAATCAGCGTAAATGTTAGTCGTTGATTAGTGTTGATTCTATCTTCATCAAGAATTTCTAATTGAGAGATTCATGTCCTCTTGATAGGCCTTCTTATCCCAGAATTTCCTTATAATGATATATGAGGGTAGTAATCAACTTCGAGTGTAAAACCACTTCTACGCAACTACAAAGAAAATGGGGTTTCCCCTCAGTGTTTCTTATTGAGTTCTAATAGGATCACAAGGGAAGGCCGGAAAATATTTAAAAAATTCCATCTCGTTTGTTCTGCTTGACATTCTTACGGAGAATGGATTTCAATGTCTTGTAGGTAGCCTCACTCATTGTCCGAATTGGCCTGAGGGTAATAGGAAGAAGCCGCCATGTGACTCATTTTGAATTTTTCACTACCTTCACGAGTACTTCATATTCCATTTAAAAAGATCCATTATCTTAGATAATGACTTATAAAAGGTACCACATCTATAAATGATTTTTTTCAAATGAACTTCACGATTAACGATCCACCAACATAGTGGTAGAGGAATGACTTATACCCACATTAAGTATTTATGTGCTTATGATTATGAAGTTTTGAACATTTTTTGGGAGGGAAATAATTTTTCTAATCAACTACAACCCATGTGGAAAACGCCATGGTATTGTAGGTTATAGCACGTTGCCGATATGTGGATTAATAGGACAATTTGGACATTTATGTACTTTTTCACATAAGACGCTATCATGTCATTTTTCTAATGCATGGGCATATGCCCCACTAATGTATCTCTGGAAGTGTTGTGGTTGCCAAGTGACCTCCCACATACTCCGTTATGTGATTCATAAAAATATTTTTCAGATGTTCTTTCTTCACACATAATTACAACTTCCATCAAATGCTTCCTACATGCGAACTTGTTCAATATGACAATACTTGGTGTTTATAATAATCCACCATCTATATTTGTTGTATGTTCCCCTTCTGATAGTATGGTCCACTACGACGTTATGAGTGTCATGTAACCATCGACCGCGGTATAAATTGGCGTTTTAGTATTTTCCTCACACACCCCCACATCCCCCCCCCCCATCCCCCTCCACCCCCCACCAAAACCACCTCCCCACCCCCTCCCCCAATTGTGGCATGTTGATTCCCTCCCCCTCCCACATCCCCTCCTCACCCCGCCATCCACAATACTTTCTTGGAATCAAAATTACTAGATCTCATCCATCCCTGGGTTATCACAAACCATTCTGCATGATTGTCCTTAACAGATTTCTAATTAAAAAAAATTATCTCAAACTCGCCGATCCAGAGTTATAAGCGTCAAAATTTATTTGAATCAGAACCCTTGTGTGAGAATCCTCTACAGGTGATCTAATTTAACAATAAACCTTATTTCTTGGTTATCATGAATGTAGTAGGCATTTTGTCATGAAGACTATAGAAGGAATTCCTTCTCTCTTTATGTATACACACACTCTCATCATCAACAAATTTATGACTAAATAAATAGCCCACACATTCGCATTTATCATTATCCTTCTTTGCCAAACAGTAGGCCTAAGATAACATTTTGTAGCTTGTGAATCTAGGGATCAAGAGGCGATCTTACCTAGGTGGCATGAGTTTGGGAGGAGACAATAAGAACCCATTTAATTGACTCAAATGCTTCTTGTAATCTCTTTCCAACCACTGCAATTATCCTTTTTCAACAAATTATGGATTGGGTTAATAAACATGTCAAATCAAAGGATAAACCTTTGGATTGCACAAAGTTTCCAAGGAAGACGCTAATGCGAGCATGCTCATCTGATACGGAAGTCTTTCTAGTACAATTAGTTTTTGGCTAGGTCTAACATCAATCCCCTCAGAAGAATATATTATCCCAAAATATTGCTCTCGTTAGGCTACATTCATTTTTCTTCTTTTTCTGGATTGAATGTGAAGCCACATTTGGTTAAGCAAGAACGTAGATACAAAGCACCTCTGGGTGATCGGAAAACTTTCTAGCCTTTTCCAAGCCTCATCCACATAGATTCCACAATCTTATGTACACGGTCAATGAAATAAGAAGTCATCATCTGTTGGTACATTTGCACCAGTCATATTAGCCTGGATGAGCATGAAATCATAACATTCTGTCCCCAAGACTTATAATGGTAGTGTTGGCTAATCTGCGTCAAAGATTCTAATTTGCTTGTACCCCGAAAACACCCATCCATTAGAGAACACAGACCAAACTAGTTGTTGATTTGAACAATAACAATCATTATGGATGGTAATGGGAAATCATCTTTAGAGGCTAGCTTTTTGATATCCCAAAATTCCTATACAAATGTGGATAATTTCCATTCTTTTTTCTTGAAAACGGGGACCATATTAGCACCCCATTCTGATTAGTCAAGCTAGCTTGTGAACCCTACTTACATGAGTTCATCACTTCTTTCTTTCCTTCACCATGAGGGTCCCTTTGCTTCATAGTTCTGTATTTTGTCTTAATTATTAACTAACATTGGGCTGGTGATGAGGTTTGTTGGACAATAATGATGTGGTGCTTTCAATCATTTCCGTGTAGCTAAACTGAAATATTTTTGTTATGTTCCCTAAGGCATACGATATGTATGTCAACCGTCAGTTATAAGTTAGGAGGATTTCCACTTTAAAGATATTGTTCCTCCTCCATCCATATGTTTATCTCAATGTTCCCTCCCGCAATAAAGGAGCCATTTCCTCCTCAAGACTGAGAAGGGATGAGGTAACTCTAAATCCCCCCTGCTGCCACCTCATAAATTTCAAGCTCATTCTAAGGGAAATTCTCTCATTTGTTTTTCCAAAATAGGAAAGAGTGTCATATTAAGGAAAGAATCACCTCGTGATGATAAGATGCAAATTTACAAAAGTTTTTTTTGAGAAAAAAAATTTCCTATAGTTTGCTTTATCAACTATCAACGTGATCGAAGATGACATGACTCACTCTCAAGTTTTCTCTGTATATCAACATTGGGTTTATTGGTGTTTTAAAACCAAGTTAAATATGACAAGCCGTCAAGTTGGTATCCTCCACTCAACTTATTGGAGTGAAGGAAGTAGAAGTTGTTTATGAGTATGTGAGAGATTATTCTTTTGTGGAATTTCTTCAATGTTATGAAGTCACACCCTTTTTTTTGTTTTGTTGTTTTTAAAACCAATCAAGTTATCATTTGTTGTTTTATCTAATTGTAGATGATCATCTATAGTCAATATTACCTCAGATTTCACCCTAACATAAAAAACAAAGACCCTTGTTTTTGGCTACAGGGATAACCAGCAGGAGACTTTGTATTCACATTTTATTTATACATTCACAGTTTAACGATGACGGAAAAGGAGAATCCTTCCCTTCGGAAAGAGGTAGGATCACCCTACCATACAGCCAAAATGAACTTTTCTCCTAAAAATGGAGAGTCCAAAATTACTTTAAAAAATGGATGTTGGATATGCTTTGGATCTTTCTCCTTTACTAATTACTTTACGCCTAAAAAATTCATCTGTTGGCCAACCGAGTCCTGGGTACATCCCAAACCCATATAATCTAATGTAAGGATAATAGGTAAATAAGTTTCTCTAATAGATTATATATTTTTTGTGGTACTAATCACACTACTCTACGATGAACGGTTTCAATCCTAAAACTGTCGAAATTCCTTTCGATCAAGCCTGTGAAGTTTTTAATTTCATTTGCAGGAGTTGGATTTCTTCTTCACTGACATTTAGGTTTATTTAATTATTTTTTAGGAAGCAAAACTCATAGTAAACCCTGGCCTTTCTTCTTTAAGTTATCTGGATTTATGTTGAAGGGTTTTGGGATCAACCTGTGGCACTAAGAATTTCATAGTGTAGGAACATGAATGTCCTAAAACAAAGAGGAGTGAATCACCTTCATATGAGAATCCAAGGTAAAGTCAAGAGATATATATCCTAGTTTGGTTTCGAAAGGGTAGTCAAAGATCATATATATGGTTTTCCCAACTATAATAATAAAACTCAGTTTTAATTGTCTTAGGTTTTTTAGAGTGGACTCAAACTATTATAGTCTCATTGACGCACTTTGAGTTGTTATAGCCTGATTGTATTTTGTGTTGAAGAGAAATTTTCTCTCCACTACCTAAATTTGAAGGAAAGTGAAGGGGACTATGTTAACCACTGCAGCATCATCATATCATTCATGTTTACATGGTTGTTTTAAATCCATACTTGTAAAAAAAAAATCGGATCACCTCTACGATCTATTTTAATGTCTTTGGGCATCTTGTTGATGTAAAATATGAATCAAACATCTCTTTTAGGATTCCCTGGAGGATAGACATAAAATTCCTTGTGGTTTATCTTCACTTCAGGAAGAGGGGTGATATTAATATAATTCCCATGATTTAGTGCTTCTAGCAGAGCGAATTTGTGAGCAAGGGAATTCTTTAATAGATCCAAGAAGGAAATGTGAGAGAAGTTATTTGTTAGATCACTGATCAAGTCATAAGCTCCTAATAGCTTTCCTAGCGTGTCCTGAAGGTCATATGATATATTTCAGTAGATCAGGATTGGCTGCGGAGAATAATATTTGGTTCTATTGGCAGTGTTAATCTAAGGTTCAGTGTCAAACTCTACTAATCCCATAATTTTTGTTTGTTGGCGGTTGTCCAAAGGAGGTGCCACCTATGGGTTCGATGAAGTCAAGGCTTCATGATCATTGGTTCCTATTACAACACCCTTGTTTGATTAATTAGGATATATTCTACAATTTTTTGGGTGTGTGGGGAGAGGATCATTAAATATTCCAAGTGGCATGTTTTGTGGGGATACCGGTCCCATATGGGTGTTTTAAGTTGGCGCTATTGGGTTTTCCAAAAACATGTCAAAAAATAGATCCTCTATAAAACACTATAGAAACATGTTGTAGTCGTTTCATGTTCTAACGTCATGCCCAAAAACTATATAGAAACTGGAATATAAATTGGGAGCATAATCTCAAGGCCTTTGGTTCACACCTTGTTGCATTATGAAGTAATGATTATTGTTTAAATGCTGATTGTTATAGTTAAAATTTGGGAACCCCTACCCTTGGTCTTCGAATTGGCTCAGATACTCACCTGGGAATTGGTTAGGGCCTTGGGTCTGCATTTGTCTTGATTGTTGAGGTTATTGTTGTTCTTTTTGTTGTTTTTTCTAAGGAAGATCAAAATATAAAACATTGACTGAGAGCAAGAAGTTATTGTTTCTCTGATTATTTCCATTATTGTTGTTATTGGTAGTGTATGTATTGGGAGAACTAACAACATTAGTTTTTTGGGAAGATCGCTAACACCATGAGTTGTGACTCCACGGTTCTTATTAAGGCCATTCCATCCTTGATTATTGTTTGTGTTGTTTGATTCACATAGGTTATTTTGGTTAGGAGTGAATAACCTTACATTTTCTCTGTAAGTCTTACAACCACTCTCAATAGTTGATTGATCAAGAGCACCCTCTAACACCTCTTCATAGCTCTTGAGTATGAACTTTTAAACTTCTTTCTTTGTATCCCTATTGAGGGAGTAGAGGAAAAACTCACAAAGTGTTGTCTGATCCATATTTGGAGTGCTCATAGAATGGTAGAGAATCTGCCGTGACCTTTGAATGAAGTTGGATACAGACTCATTGTGCTCTTGTTTGATATGATGGAATTCTTTGATTCTTGTTCTTAAAATTTTGTTCATATTGAAAGCCTTAATAAATTATGACATTATTTTCATAAAGGAGTGTATTGAAGCCTCTTGTATTGTATAATACTAGTCGAGAGAAATACATTCTAGTGTCTTAGGGAAAATATTCATAACACCTACGTCCCACCGGAGCAGCTCATGAATGGTCGTTATGTAAGCTTTGATTCAAGCGTTAGGATCACCCTCCCCTTTGAACTTTGGAAGATGGGGAAATGGTCTTAGGAGCATGAATATCTGGATGGAAATGTCTAAAGTCTCCTTAAGATATTCAAAAGAGATCCCCATTGTGTATGTTTCAACTATTGAAGATCCCTCTTAGAGAGCTGGAGGTTGCATCGGTTGCTAAAATGGTACAGAGAAAATATTTTTTAGGGCATATGACATCCCCTATGGATGACCACAAGGACTTGGGTAAGTTTACATATCCCTCTATCATGATTTAGAGTATATGTGTATGTAAGGAAATTGACTACTTTGATATGGAGTTGACATCACAAAGCTAGGGAACATTGCATTTCAAGCTGGTATGGCATTTGAGAATGCACTTCCAACTATTTCCTATTATAGATATCCATATGTGGCATGAGGGGGAATACCCAAGGTGCCCATCCTATTCAGGAAATCTCTAGGGTTCTGAGTGCTTATATAAACTGGACGATTATGCGCAGTACGCACTTGTTCATAATTCTATGGATAGTGGGAAGTTATTGCTTTCTGTATGTATGAAATTCGAGAATTATTTGAAATCTCCAACTCTTTTACTTTATCTACTAACACTGAGATGACTTCACCCATTGATGGGATGGTCTTTATTTTAGATTCTTGTTGTTGTAATTTTTGGAGGTTGTTGAGGAGAGTGGTATCCTACTATGAATTATTCACTATGCTGCCACCCCTCATTGGTAATGTTTTCAATTTTTTGAGGGGTAGTGTTATTTTTTTGAAGTGGTACATCACCATGTCTGTGTAACCTATCAAAATCGTGGTTCATATTCTTGAATAGTAGTTCAATCCTGACGTATCATGATAAGTAATGCTCATCTAGATGTGGGAGCTGGTCCGATTATAGGATAACGGGTTGTTGAAACAACAACTGAGGAGATGAATTTTATTTACTAGTGAAATTTATGTTGTTTGAACATGATTATTCATGAGGATATGTTTGTGTGGTTTGGTTAAGTTTCTCAACACATACAGAGGAACCAACATTGGTTCCCTGAAGAAGAATATTTTGAGTAGTTGAGTGGTTATCTTCCCATGTTGAGAGTGAAGGTGATTGTTGTGGTATACTTGTTTGATAATTTTACATGTCATAACTTGAGATGGGTTGATTGTAGTCATCATATCTTGACATATCTGGGGGGTATAATAATACCCATAGAATAAAGGATAGATGAAGAAACTGGAAATTCTTAGAGACTAGTTCTTCATGTTGCATTCACCAATTTGTATGAAATAAAATCAACACATGACCTTCTTTGCACCCAAATTCCTGAGGTTGTACCGAGATAGCGAGTGTAGAATAGAAATGGATGTGTATGTGTGCTGATCATGGATAATCTAATGAGGCAAACATATATCTTCAAAACACAATATCGGGATCTGTGAATCTATGAAAAAGAATTCTCTCCTAACTTGAAATGGTGTGATGGATTGATCTGATATAATAGCTTCTCAGAGACTCCAGTCAATATTGAGATCTTTCGAGATTCTATTCACTAGTTGTTGAACACGCGGAAAGTGACATGTTGGTGCCTCGTATATATTTCTAGATAAGATCATGGAAGTGAGAACGAGAGGCATAATGAAACCACATGGACTATGTATGATTCTCTAGTCGAGTCCAGAAATTATTAACATGATTGGCTGTTATGTTGTGATGATAATAGGCAAAAATGGTGGAAGTAGTTATGACCTAAATACCAATGTACGCGTAAACCATTTTCAATGTTCAACTGGTTGGTAAGCCCGTTGGGTTATGGGACCTAAGGATCACAACTGAAAACTGATGGGGGTTTTGGTACTTGTATGATCATGTGCATAATCAAAACATGTTGCCAAGAGCAGCCCAATAATTGTAGGCTTGATTATCTGCAATATTTAGCATGTGTAGTTGTTCTATTTTCTTAGAAAATCTAGCAGGTGTGCGTAAAAATTGCAAGCGTAAACTTGTATCAATGTCTATCAAGAATTCTGGCTCATTGGGTTGTGGGACAAAAGGATCACAACCATACATCTTTTCTTGTCGTGGGATAATTGATGGTCATGTGGAATGAATTGAAATGATTTTGGTAAAGACAAGCTAACTATTAAAGGAAATTCAATCTATGTTTTTCGGTGTTTTCATAGTATATCATACAGAAAATAATAAAAGTAAAACTAATCTAATAAAAGTAAATGTTTTTTTATCTTTATTCCTTCTGGTTTTTAAGAAATACCATTCGAATCTAATAAATTATGAAATAAATGAGTAATGAAATGAGCCAAATGTAGCTGACTACTTCGTGTGAGTATGTGCCTTTAAATCTGAAAATAAATAAAATGTGTACATCAAAAACCCTTGTAATCCCTACCTCTGAGGAGAAAATTCAAATCATAACCCTATGACAAGAGATATTGTTCCTCCACAACATCCCTAGTAATGTTAAAGGAGGTTTCTAATGACTTGAGATCTACTTGTAATCACCTCATCAATTGAAATGAACAATTTTACTACTGTATTTGATATGTAATTGAAACTAATGATTCAGAAATTGATAATTTAGAAAATGAAGCAAATAAAAAAGTAATTCCAACCTATGGAAAAGCAAAGGCTTTGGAAAATCTATTTGTATGGGTGTATTATACCCATCAATTTGTTCCTTTGATTTCTTTGTGTGTCCATATGAGTTATAAGGAGAAATGTGGGAATGCAATGTGAACAAGTAGAAAAAGATTCTTGAGCAATGTTATATTTAAATGTATCTAGTTATAATGAAAGTAGAAGAGAGATAGCACATTAGATATCTGAGCTTGGCTATGTAATTCCTAGCAGGATTGTGGAAGCAATACTATGCAAGATACACAAAAATTAACAAGCCCTTTTTCTTGAATAGGTGAAGACATGGATTATATAGATAATTGGGGATGATGTGCCTTCATGGTTACACAAGGAAAGAATAGGCAGTTCCAACTAACTAAATATATTTAAATATAGAATTGATGGGAAGGAGAACCAAGCAATAAAAAACTATTTTTAGACAAATTGGTTCACAAACGCATCCTAAAAGTGAAGTTAAATGAAGTGCATGTCAATTTAAAACATGCATCATGGAATTCTAGAAAAATCATTCAGGAATCAGGACCCTGTGCATGAAAAAGTGTGGTAGGTGTGACTGCCACCATTTCTGGGTGGTGGTTTATAAACTGCCGTCCCAGTGAATGAGGCTTGCAGATCCAATCACTATAGTTGATAGAACATGCAATGAGAAGTGGGAAGCATGGAAAAAGCTTATGGTAAAAGTTGAAGTTAAGAATGCCTAAGCTATAAATATACATTGCATATGGGTTTAGGATCTTGAACATCTTCTGATCAGGGACATGAATCATCATTGGGGACTTTTGTAACCATTTTCTTGACAATGTAGCACATGCAAATTTGGGTGTGTACAGTCATTTTTGCTAACAAATGTGTAATTCAATGGGATGAGTAGAGCCAAAAAGATGATGTATGATGAAAATGGTAGAGTAAATCAGGAATGATTTTTAATACTTTGAGCATTATGGTACCAAAAAATAATTCTAATTGGAATAGGTATGTGATGAAAGTGATCGGATTCAATTAGACTTATGATATTTTCACACTAGTATGTATAATTTTTAGTGATGCCAACATGTGGGAATAGAGAATGTTTTGAATATAAATTTATCATCTTAGTAATATAGCTGTAAAAATTATGGCAGATTGTGTATCCCAAAAAATTAACTTGTACATAGATATAATTAGGTGAAATGAAGAGGAAGACCTAACTACTGGATCAAGGAATGGTGTTTTAATCAACAATTTCTAAATACTGAATGGATGTCATGAATTGCATGAAGATTATTAAAATGTACATTGATTTAAAGTGGAATACATTAGTCCTTGATCATCACAGACAGATTTAAAATGATAGATATCAATGACATTAAAAACTTAGACTAATAGGGATGATAACAAGGCTTGTTTACCTTTATTATGTGGATGGTAAAATATGAAACCTTTGATACCAATAGAACAATGAGGTGTTAGGAAATAAGACCGATACGAATATGTAGACACAATCCCTCAAATCATCACTGTAGTAGGAAACTAATATGCCCTCAAATCATTATAGACTCTAAATATGAACATGTGTAGAATCAATAATGCAGAACACAACACAAAGAGTAAGTATTTAACATGGTTCACCCAATGTGGGCTACGTCCACTAAGAATGACTTGCTCAGATTTTATTATCAAGCCAAGAGGATAATACAACTCTCTAGGATCTGTCTTGAAGAGTTATGCTCAAGGTTATGAACTCAGTAGTAGAGATTCACAAAGATGGATCATGACACATCTGCAATGATACATAATTTCTACCATTGATCAGTAACCACATAAGAGGCGTATGAGAACAACTACTTAAGAAATTTTACATTTACCGTGGGAGATCAATACCGTCCTATTTAGCTATGGATGCAAAATCCCTATGATATGTAGGATATAACTCATTAGACCCTAGAAGTTTCGATATGACTATAGATATTAGCTATCTTTCCATGGCCTGGAAAAATTTTCATAGGCGTTGTGCAACCATGATTTTATGGACAAAAACTTTAAAAATTCTTGAATGCAGAGGAATTTTTCACAACCTAGATTATTTGCTGAATAATCGGTGAAAAAGTTTCTCAACTATTGAATAGTGTTCAGTCTTACTCACTTTGATACTTTCAAAATGGAATATCCATGAAAATAGGCTCCACACCCTAACAATCTCCATAGTTGGATTCTATTTTCTCTCACCTGAGAAAGCTTCTCAACATGCTTCACTAGTTATTTTCTAACTAGATGAGTGTGCCAACCAACCGTCGGATTGAACATGATGTTACTTGATATTTTCGTCCCTTGTGATCTATACTTAGTCATCATATCTGTAGGTATTCTAATGTTTGTAAGGAATATTCTCTAGCTTCAACTTCTCTTCCTTTATAGATTCATTATGAAATGGTACCTTAACTAATGTGCTTATTCCTAGAGTGGAAAGTGGATCATTTCTTCGCTAAATATATATAACACTCAGACTATCACTATGATAATTTCATTTCCTAGATTTATGAAAAAAATCCTTAAGAAAATTTATATAACTAAATCATTTATTTTATTTCCTTGATGGTAGAAACATACTCAAACTTTATGGTTAAGAAAGCCACTAGCTTTTGTAGTCATTCAAAATATATCCTCACCACTATGTGCCAATATTTGAACCATGATAATACATAACATGTTGTGTTCCTCAGGAGTTGTGACTTAAAATATCCAGCCATGTCTTAAATCTAAATAGCCATGTAAAGTGGTGTTTAATCCACCGATAAATAAAAAATTTCTTCCCATAGGTCCTTCTCAAATATCTTTGTGAAAAGGATCCATTTTAATTCCTACCAATGCTCTCTACCTAGATCAGTCATAAACTATGCTCATCAGACTCCCACTTCATGGGCAATATCATACGCCTAGTGCACACCATGGAATTCATCAAACTGTTCTCAACTATTGATGAGTACGGTACCTTGTACATCTGGATTTCTTTCCTCCTAGAAGAGGCTTGGGACTGTGAATCCTTTGATAACATTGAAAGTGATCCTTTAAAGGAGTCCCATCTAGATTTAGCATCCTCCATATTAAACCTCTCCAAGAAATTCTTTTATTGATGTACTCTTCAATAAGATAAAGTAAGCTTTCTGAATCCTTCAATATTAATTAACATATCCTCATACCAAGGATTTTTTTTGCTGCCCCCAAATCCTTCATCTAAAAATGATATTCACTTATACTGCTTCCTGAGTATTACATTTTATTTTCCTACATGAAATTTTTATTGAAGGAAATAAGCATGTCATGCCACATATAGGTATTCATAATAATATAACTGACCATCAATCAAAATTATTTTACAAATAGCAATCATTTTCTGAGATGTTCCATATGGATATAACCTTGGTCCATGCTTTAAAAAAACTATCAAATTTCTTAGTGTCAAAATAATGGAGCTTGTTTCAATGCCACACAAGCTCTTCTTCCATTTTCACACCAACTCTAATGGAGTTACCTTTGACCTCATAAGCCCTTGTTTTCTTACATATACTTACGATTCCTCCTCCAATTGTCACCATGAAGGAATGTTCATAAAGTCTTTACATCAAGCTACTCTAAGTGTAAGTCTTATGCTTGCAACTATTCCAAGAACAATTCCTAATAAATTACATTTTTACTATAGGATAAAAAATTTCATTAAATTGGCACATACCTTTCTTCTGTTATATCCTGACCACCAACTGGGCCTTGTATATTTTCTTGCCTCCTTCCTCTTTGATTCTGGGACACCCACTTATTGTGTGGTAATGCTCTTTTGCCTTCGGGTAACTTCACTAAATCCCAATTTGGTTGGTTCTGCATGAGAGAACTGATGCCCCTACATCTTCATGGATTTTTTCTCACTATCTTCCTGAAGAACATCTACCTGTATTGTTTCCTCAAAGCATGTTCTAGATCTCCGGATTTCAATGAGTAATACATAATTCAAATATGGAATAATTTCTATCTCAAGTAGCCTCTTGTTGACCATAGATTCAGACCTTCTAAGCTTAGGATTATGGGGTATCTAGATGAGTAGGAATTTCAGAATGTCTAGATATATGGAATGATATTTGCAGGCCATATACCATCCCCTTTGACACCTTTCCATCTATATTGGAATCTATAGAAAATCAAATTCTTTGTTTACAAACACTAAATTCGGGATGTCTTGCAACTAATCCTGGAAAAATGACCTTGTCATTAAATACCATAAAATCTAGATCGCAATGATTTTCTTAACCGGATTTTGGACTCCAGAATCATAAGAAGAGGAAAGTCATTCTGATGGATGGATATTAGTAGAAATGTGAAACTTTGTAAATTAAATAGCCTTTGACTTCACCTCTATTCATCTTAGATATCAATGTGAATATATTCATCTTCATTCAAATACTTTGAGAAACAAGGAATTAATTTTACCTTAGAATTTGACCAAACCTCCTGAGGTATACTTCCTTTCTTAGGCCATAGAAAAGTTGTAGTGCTGGTCATTTGCAGATAAAACATCAAATGTGCTTACTACTTCTGCCCAAAACATTAGTTGAAGCCATGCATGTAACCTTTTTTACAAAAAAAAAATCCATCATTGTCCTGTATAAATTCTCTCTAACAGGAAAATCTTTCAATAGACTCAAGGGAACCATCCTGGTACCTACCTCTCTCATGGGGAGGTTACCTTATTTCAGTAATCATAGAAATTGATCTTATGCAATACTCCCCTACATTATCCGACTTGAAACATTTCAACTTAGACTTGTTTCATTCTCAATCAAGGTTGATTCCATGAGGGTGTTGAATGTCATGAACACATCAAATATCTTTCTAATGCAATATGCACAAAATATGAGAAGGTATTGAGATCATCAATAATAGTTAGATAATCAAAAGGGAAAGACCAATGGTAAAATGACATTAGTTGGCCCCCATACATAAGGATGCAATAGATCTCCAACTTACCCTCCTTTATGGTAGGTCAATAACCTTGAAATGTATATAATAACATGTGACCCACATCTTTTTCCCATAAACACAATCATCATAGAAGTCAAAATATAAATCCTTTAATCTAGAAAATCTTTCCTTTATAATCTACATGCCCTTTTGACTCATATGACCAATCTTTGGTGCCAAAAATTTACATCTCTATCTCCAACAACTAAATTACAATAATCAACAACACTGGTTAAATACAAAGTACCAATTTTCTTACCTCTTATAACCACAAGAGCTCCCTTGGTAACCTTCCAATAATCCACTTTAAAACTGACCATACATTCATTACTACCCAACTGACTTGTTGATATCAAGTTCCACCTAAAACTAGGCACATGCCTAACATCCTTAAGTAGCCATGTGTTCCCATTCTACATTTTCACCTATACACAACCTTTCCCTACTATGCTGCATGGTTCATCATCACCAAGATATACATGTCCAAAATATCCTTGAACAAAATCAGTAAAGTAATGTCTATGTGGTGTGGTATGGAGAGAAGCCCCTAAATATAAAACCCAAAACTTGGCAATATTATCTAAAGAAAGAATTAACGCATCCTAACCAACATCACCTGCTGCCACATTTACCTCTTTATTTTCCTCCTTTTTCTTCTTACACAGAAGAGCCCAGAAATATTTCTTAGCATTACCAACCTTCCCATAGTTCCAAAATTCTAACTTTCTCTTGGACTTTGACCTTCCATGATCATTCGACTTCCCACTGTTACCTTTCTATCTATTCTTTTGTCTCCCTCTTCTCTCCATCGTCAAAGTGTTTCCAGAAGTAGAATAATCACCAGTGCTCTTCCTTCACACTCCTCACTTAGGATCTCACCTATTACATCCTCAAACTTCAGCTTTAAATTATTAGATATTTAATTACTTGTAACCATAACCAATTTTTCCCAGCTATCTGGGAATGAGCACAAAATCAACAAATCCCTAACCTCATCATCAAAGTCAATTTTTACTGAGTTTAACATACTCACAACTATATAAAATTCATTCAAATGATCAACAACAGAACCATTCTCAGACATCTTCATATTAAATAACTTTTTCATCAAAAATAGTTTATTAGAGGAGAAGGTTTTTTCATATAACTTCCCCAATGCACTCATGAGACGTTTTGTGGTCTTCTCTTGTGATATGTTGAAAGAAACCGAAGATGCAAAGCATAAGTGAATTTCCATAAGAACCTTTATATCTAGTAATTCCCAATCCTCATCTAAATTTTTCCATCCAAAGGAACATGGAGGTCCTTCTGATACAAGTAATCCTCCATTTGCATCTTCCACAAACCAAAGTTATGCCCATTGAACTTCTCAACCCTTAATATGCCCTCATCCGCCATAGCTCCCACTAAAGATAAAATTTTCCTGTGATTTACCACTTTAGAAAAAAAACACCAAATATTTGATACTAGTTGTTAGGAATTAGTGGAAAAATATACGGAAATAATTCCTCAAATCAAAATAGTAGGAAACTATTTACTAGAATTATACATGCAGAAATATAACAACATAAATAAATAATGTACAAAAATAAGACAAGACAAGATGTAACATGGTTCACCCAATGTGGGCTATGTCCACGAAGAACTTTCTCACATTTTATCATCAACAATATTAAAACAACTGTCACAGTCTTCTCTCAATTATGAACTCACAAAAAAATTCCAAAGATGTTAAACAACATCTAAACCACAATTGATACCTCAATTGCTCAACCTTGATAACTAAGAATCAAATCCTCTTGAACACTCAATATATCTTCAGGATACCCTAAAATCTCTATTTATAGGATTACAATACTTTTACAAAGTCCTAAAGGTTACCCTATAATTTTTAAAGTCATAATCTTTCATCTACCCACGGCTTGAAAAATTGTCACGACGTTGACAACCAATTAAGAACAGCTTAACAACATCATAGCAAAGGACTACAAAATTCTCCTGAATTCTCCAAATTTAACTATTCGAACTCCAAAACTTCAATGCTTATTCCATAAGACAAAAAAATAGGCTCCACACCCCAACAGATGTTACAAACAGATAGTAGGAGCTGATATATTTTCAATGCTTGATGGATATTCATGTTTTAACCAGATCAAAGTAATGGAATAAGACCAATATAAAACCACATTCACCACCAAATGGGGAATGTATGCATATTGAAAAATCCCATTTGGCTTATAAAACATAGGTGCTACTTTGCAAAGAGTAAATTATATTACTTTCAAAGGGTATATTAATCATATCATCTTGGTTTAACTAGATGACATTACATTTTTCTCCAAGTAGAGAAAAAATAAAATGAAGTAGCTAGAGAAAGTATTCAAAAGATGTATGGATCTTGTCATATCCCTTATTCCTAAGAAATGTAACTTTGTAGTCTCCAAGGGAAATATTTTGGGACAAACTGTTTCAAAATAAGGCATCACGACTGATCCAGAAAGAATCTTAGCCATTGTAGCTCTATCCTTGCCAGCTCACAATAAAGCACTATAATATTTCCTTAGAAAGATAAATTTTGTGAGACATTTCGTTCCTAACTTTGCACGTTTGTAAGTCCTATCACTCTTATGCTCAAAAATAATTCAGCCTTCAAGTTGACCCCGAAGGGGAGAGATAACTTTGAGAATATAAAACAAGATATTTCTCAGATCCCCACATCGATTAACCCAAATTTTACAAAATATTTCATTCTATATGATTATCAGGAAGAATCTACTATTGTTACAGTTTTAACCCATCAAAACTATCAAGGACTGGAATAGTTAGTATCCTTCTTCACTCACACACTAAAGAAATATGAGATGAAGTATAACCACATTGAAAAACATGTGTTTTCCATCATGAGAGATTTGAAGGAAATTAAAATTATGATCATTGCTAGTGGTATCAAAGTTTTAGTATCACATTCTAGCATCACCAACTTCAGTATGGGAGTAGATATCAGTGAGAAATGAGCCAGATGGGTAAATAAAATTATCGATTATGATGTGACCATTAAGGATACAAAATTAATAAGAGGAAGAGCATTGTGTGAATAGTTAGAGTTAGACGTTGTGGAACCCCAAAAGACTTCCCTCCTGAATAAAGAACCTTCAAATAGTGTTGAATGAGAGCACGATAAGAGGAATATATTAAATGATTGTATCTAGATTACGTATATGAATACATTATTTTTGAATGGTGTATACCCTGTGGGATTGAAAAAAGTTAAAAAAAGGCATTTGACACTACGATCCATCCTTACATATTGACCAATGGTGCATTATTGAAAACAAATGTTTATGGAATATTTCTCAGGTGCATTGAAGGTGAGGAACCTAAAAGGGTTCCATGACGTAGCATTAGGAGGAAATTTCTCTACTAAAGCTATAACCATGAAGATCATAAAATAAGGATATTTCTAGCTTATGTTGTTCAAAAATTCTCGTAGGTGGGATACGAAGTGTAAGGAATATGCGTTTTTCACTAAAAAGAAAATAGTGGTATCTCTCCCTCTTAATCCAATTCAAATAGATCATCCATTTGTACAATGGGTTCCTAACCTCATTTGTATGATCAATCCACAATATAGCACTACCCAAAAATGGATTCTCAGAACAACAGATCATTTCCCTATGTCGAACGAAGCCATGCCATTTAAGGAAGCTACTAAATCAGCCATCCTGGAATTTCTCGAGGAATTATTTTCAAGGTTTGGCATTCCTCAAATTATCATTTCATATAATGCAAAATCTTTCTTGGGATCCAAATTTTTTGGATTAGGTCCTTGGAACTTGAATTTATATTAAAAATTATTCCAGTTATTACCCCTAAGGTAATGGATTAATGGAATCCACCATTAAGAATCTAATTATAATCATGAAGAGAACAATGCATGTTAATCAAAGGAAATGTCACACAAGAGTAAGAAACACTATTTGGGTGAACAACATAACAACAAATAAAATTATTGGCACTTGTACTACAAACAGGTATATGGAAAAGAAACAAGATTACCATTATCAATAGAGTTTCCTTCACTTGAATTATCTCAATAGATGGATTTTGAAGGAACTCATCAAAGGGAAATTAGAATTCCAGAGCTGGTAGAAGTTTAAGAAAATAGGAATGCCACAATGATCAGGATGAAAAAACGTTAGAATTCAACCAAACATTGGGTTCAAAAAAAACTATAGATCAAACATATCAAATAGGAGATATAGTTTTAATATGGGACGTGGATTGAGCTAAACTAGGGAAACACTCCAAATTTGATGCTACTTAGAGTAGACCATACATCATCACTCCTTGCAAAGTGGATAACTAAATTTATTTTTCTAATCATGATGGGAATATGCTTCAAATCCTAGTGAATAAGATTCATCTCAAACCTTATTATTAAGATATTTCATGCATCTTGTCAATAGTAGTTTTGGATTTCAATTCCACCAAGTACCTTTCAACACATTGCATTGTTGGTAGTGTAGGTTTCTTTCCCTAAGTGCTTTGCAAACTCTTATTTCTTCAAGATGTTCTTTTGTACAATATCATTTTAATTTCTAGGTTCCTGAAGGATGAATTTTAAATTTTAGATTAGGTTTTATAATCATCAAGCTAACTCCATACCCAATGGATGGCCCCTATGAGTCTTAAAAAAATGTTTTCTAATTTTACACCCTTGCAAAAATTGAGCAACTCGGATAACCATAAGCTGAGTAATGAGAACTGAGGAAATATATTTTAAGCATGCCTTGGAATAACGAAACAAAGTCGTGTCTAAGGGTGAAAAGAAGGTGAAGTATAGGAGACTGTGATACAATGAAGAAAAATAAGTGAATAAAACCAAATACAAAATGATGTGGGGCCAAGGAAAAGAAGTCTTTGAATGTTGACACAAAGGCCACATGACAAGTGGAAAGAAATTGGATCAAGAGAAAGAGATAATAGAGCCACAGAATGAATAAGACAATGTCATAGAGGTCAAAAGACACACAGAACTGATGAGGCCAGTATATGTATGATTAATGTATAGCATATCATCTTAGCATACTCTCCTTTTGATTAAGTTTGATTGGATTGTGTGACTTTTAGTTGATCTGATATGAGTTAGGATGTAACTATCTCTTTTTTGATTGGTTGTTATCCTAATGTTAAAAAATTTGAAATTCCTAACATAGTGTGTGTTTAAATTCAGTTTCATAATAAAGTAGGTCTAATCAGTTGAGGAAATGAAGTAGGTGGTGTTCAGTATGTTTTTGATAGCATCTGATCCTACACAACTTTGTTCCAGAACTTCCAAAATAGTTCTAGAACTCCATCACATAGTCATACTTTAGTTCCAAAACTTTAGGACTTAGTTCCGGAACTCCAGAATTTAGTTCAGGAATTTTTAGACTTAGTTCCGGAACTCCTGGGGACAGCTCCTAAACTCTCACAGGTTTTTGTTCTTAACAATTTCCTATGGTTCTGAAACTTTTGCAAAGTTCTGGAACCGATGGCAGTTATCTATTTTAAACCACATCCATAAATTTTACATCTACAATCATGAAGGACGAGAAGATTCCTAAATGTAGATCCAAGAAGAGTTATCCTATAACTATCTGATCAACCACCATCTGACTCATCATCTATTCTGGGCATTATTTGATTTCATCAGAATCATTGAGACAACTGGGATTATAAAATGTATATAAAATTAGATTTACATTAGGTAGAAAAAAATAGAATTAGAGATATAGAACATAGAAAAGAAATAGATTAATTATCCAGATCCAGTACGTTTTATAATACTAAATGTTGTCAGCAATAAAATAGCTATTATGATTAGAGAGAATTCTGAGTTACTAAAATACTAATTCAAGAAGGAGCAAGGGCCAACTCCCCCAAGGACTAGGATATTCATTTATTTGGTATTTATATTTCTTCAGCAAATTGCTTAGATTTGTTAATTTTGTATTGCTTTAGTTCTTTCATTAAATTCTGTTGTATACTTGTTCCTGTAGGTGTTTAGATAAGTCTTTATATTTCCTGTAATGTTTTTCAAGTGTTTTAAATCTGAGTGTTTTCTTTCAAAAGCAAGTGTGATTATTTTCTAGTAGCAAGTGTGATTCCTTTATGCACGGTGTGTTTTCTTTCAGCAAGCTTTCAGTGTGTTTTACTTTCAGCAAGTTTTCATAGTTTAATTTGAATAATGTTTTACCAAGAAGTCCTTAAGACATTAAGGATATCCCCTAGAAAATATAAAAATAGTTATAGTCAACTACTAGACCAGTTAAAGTACTCTTGTTGCATATAGATTTGGACACACCCCTGGTTTGATATGACATCAACAAAAACAGAAACAAGAACAAAAGCAAAAAAGTTGTGTATCAAGGGAAAAGTATAGTTCTCTGTGGGAGGCTTAAAAGGGATGTAATTTTGAATCAAATAATCAGATCTTTGTAAATTTGATACTAGTTTAAGTAATCTTATCCCCGTCTACACAACAAAATAAAATTTCATGCACTAAATGGAGGTAGGTTAGATAATAAAAGAATGGTATCTCCCAAATGTAAAAGGTCTACTCTAGATAGTGTAGCTACCATATTTAAATGTAGAATGGGAATTGTTCCATATTCAACAAGGAAAATGGCATGGGTAAGTGAAATTTTCAAAATAATTATATTTTCTCAAAAAATTGAATGAAGGTAGTTGGGAGTGAAATGGAATTCTAGTTTCCTCTCTTCTCTCCTCTTTCTTCTCCTATTTTTCTATATATATTACAAAGTGATGGCCATTTTAAACGTTGGATAATTTGGGAATGTGAGGGTGTAGTTTTATGTTACATGATTGTTCTAAGGGTTGCATTGTTTGGACTATATTATTGTAAATGTTTTGCATCTTCCTCTTGTATTGAAATGATTTGTGCATGATCTTTTAGAAATAAAATATCATTTTCACGGATTGTTTCTTACTTAATGGTTTCTTTATTCCCTTTTCTTGCATCTCAATCACTTACAAGTGTGTTTTATGTGTTGTTTCAAAATTTGTGTTTATTTTTCATTAGGAAAGTGGAAATTTGGATGCGGTTTTGATCTGTGGCTTTTGTATCTAGCCTCTTCATCATCATTTCGTTTCATTTTCTCTCTTAGTGAAGTATGGGTCCCCTTATTTTTGGTGTTATCACCTTCTCCAGTTTATGTTTATGTTTTATGAATCTCTTTCTCACCTTGGTCCTTTGGAAAGTTAGAGTTGACTTAGATAGTTGAATTAAAATTCTTGGAGTAGTTTAATAATAGGAGTAAGAAGAGGAACCCAACCTTCTCTGAAGGTTTGTCTCAGTTTAATTCCCACAACTTAGACACATTACCATGTTTTCTAAAGTCCTGATTCGTCTATGATTTAGGATGGGTGTATATTTGAGAACTAACAAGAACTAAAGTGCGTCATTGGGTAGTGAGTGAAGTGTGTAGTAGATAATGTTGTATATATAATGATAAAATATGACCATGTGATGAGTGGAATGAGTGAAGAATTGATGTGTAGAATGAAATGCATTATGTGTAAAATGTAATGTGAGATGATGTTATGCTATACTGGTATGAAATATGATGTGTAAATGTGTCAATGTGGAAATGTTGTAGACCAAATGCAGAGTGTATGGTCTATGATGCGTAGCTTTGATGAAACATAATGTGTAATGCCTATGGTGTAGTGTGTAAGGTTCAATTATCGTAAGCCCTCAACAATCAACTGTGAATGAAAGAATAAGATTGTGACATTGGGAAACAAATCTAAAACATATGTATGACTATGCAAGATGCGATCATGTTATGTGTGAATGATAACAGTGTGATGTAGTTGTAAGTATGCGATAATGAGGGGAGGTGTAGTAAATTTTATTCCCCCCATGTGTATAATAGAGAAGATGACTAGGGGATGCTATCAATGAGATCATCATTGTCATGATAAAAACCTATCAGGGTAGTATCATAAAATTTATAAGCTATAGATTGTGGGGGGTAATATGAGGACCAATTGTGGTACATTGTGTACACATTAATTGTGTATTATTTAGCAGTAAAGGCAATCGGTGGACAAGCGTGAGCATGACAGTGAGATACATTCCAAGTATAGGAAGAGAAAGAGTAATTATGAATAGAGATGTTTCTAAAAGGCATAGGAAATGTGAGTAAAGAGTGTTGATCATCTATTTTACCTCTAATATAGTCAAGCTAGGACTTTCTGAGTGTGAGTGTATAATCGTGAGGGGTATGGGAAAAAAATACTATCAAATAAAAAACATGCAAACCATAAGTTGTAGTAGTGTGAAAATAGCCATGATAAAGATGTGAAAAATGAAGATGTGGTAAGATTTCACTAAGGTTCATGCCAAGCCAAACCAAACTATTAGCTGTATAAATAACTTCTAAGAAGGTAGAATAAATAGGGATGTTTTTCTAGAAGGAATTGAATAATGTGCATATGAAATGATACAACGAAGGTTACACATGTGGATGAGAAGATGGAATAATATCTACACTATTTATAGACCACTGATATAATACCATAACATTAGTCTAGGGAGGTGTTTTGAATTGATATTCACCTGGGATTTTAGCCATAAAGATTTCTTTGAAATAGGAATCATCTACATCAAGAGGAGTAAAATCATGGTTTCCTAATACTTCATTTGGAAGTTCAATAGCATCAACTTTGTCATCATAATCCTCATAATCATCGGTGTGATCATAATATTGTTGTATAACATTATCATGCATGTTAATAGGTGGCCCTATAGATGGAGTACTAGAGGGTGTTGCAATTGGTGGAGATGGAATGCTATGTAGTGGAGGTAGAAATAGAAAGGGTATTAAAAATGGTGAGAGGAGATTGTGAAGCATTAGGATGATCTATGTCATATGTTTCGAGGCTAATATATGGAATATGTTACGAAGTTGGTATGGGTATAGAGGTAATCGGATATATAAGACAATATTTGAATGTCTCTAGGTCGTTGGTGATAGTACGCTCATAGCCATCATGCAAGAACATAACACATTGAAGAATAATAGATGGTACCACATGAATTATGTAAATCCAAGGCCTTCTTAACAAAATATTAAACTAAATGGAAGTTGCGATAACATAGAACTCAACAAGAAAAGTCTTAGGACCAACTTGATTGTGTAATGATATAGTCCCTAAGTGGTAAAGTCATAACCTTGAATGAGGGTAGAGTTATTAGAAATTAAATTATTATTAATAACCAAATACTTTAGAAGAGAGTGAGTGAATATATTGCTGGCTGGTCTATTGTCAATGAGTACTCATTTAATGCAAGTAATGTTAATAACGGTAGTAACGAGAAAACGAGCACATTGATTGCTTTTAACAAAAGTTGACATATCCTCATAAGTGAAATATATAACATATGGTAAATTATGGAGGGATTATATGAGATGTGTGAAGGATACCAAAAAATAATCAGTTTCAATATGAATGACACCGAAGGCATCTTCTAGTGTGTTTTGAAAATTTAGAGCATTATGCAACAAGTCATAAAGAGAAATCTTAGCATGCATGTTTTTAAGTTTCATAATAATGTCATATCTATTTGAAGTGGGAGGAAGATGTTACGAAGTGGTGGGTGGAGGAATTGAGGTGGGTGTATCCATAGGGAGGTTAAGATGAGCATGATGAGTATTAACTACATTAATAGATAGATTTACCTAAGGGGTGACAAATAAAGGAGGATGTTGGGTACACACACACATGAAATAAGTGGTAGTAGTAACTATGTATGAGATCTTAGTTGGTGAAAAGGAAGGATAAGAGGATTGATCCATAACTTGATAAGGAGATAAGATTTTCAAAATTGAGTTTTGAAACGGTCGGGTTCACCAAAATGATTAACTAAAAACTGAAATTAGGGGATATATTTATTCTAATTTATGAATAGCTATAATAAAGTAAATAAATGTAGTAAAGAAGTATGTAAATGACCTATGAATACTATGTAAAAGTAAATTCTAACCCTAATGTGGAACAAGAAAAAGGAAAGAAATTAGATGAATATGGGACACTCCTATGACAGTTTTACAGAGATGATTGGAAAATATGGAAGCAAGAACAGTTATACCAAAGCCCCAAAAAAGATGTGTTTGGATTATGTAGTTAGAATGGAGTTCCTCGAGTAGGACTAGGGAACCTGCGGGCACTCTGGTGTACAAAATGGGCACCCTAGTCTGTTTAAATTCTCTGAAACTAATCTTGACTAGTTGAGTAGATGGTCTGAAAGCCACATTATCTGTCGCATCAGATTCATCATCTTGTGTCAGATATCTTCAATAATCCAAGATGATGGAAATGAATGTAAGACCCCAAAAAAAGCATCAAACCTTATGAAAATGCATATGAATGGTTCATATTGTCCTCATCTACCACAATGGTGGACTTATTAACTAATAACTATACTACATCTCATACCCGATGTAGTTTTATGTGAAAGTGTGTGTGAACATGCCCTTGGATTCTCTTGTGATTTTCACACTTTATAAAGTAGTGATAAATAACTATGTGTAAAAATTTAATAGAATGTGTGCATGAAAAAGAATAGAATCCCTCCCCCTATGAAATGACATTCATATTTCCTATCCTTGTGCCTTAATGATTAATGTATGTGGATGCAAGTGATCTCCAATGTAATATATGTATACAAATCTAGATGGATGATAGTAATTACTAGCATTAGGTCCCTCATTATGGTCTGATAACTTTGTATTTATAGGGTTCTCTTGATCCAATTTCGTAATTAACTCCAAAATAGATGACCACCAAAAAGATAAAGATCTCAAATGTCTACAAAGATCCTAAAAAGTGGCGGGAATGTGTGAAAAGGATCAGACCCCCCTAGTTGGACTAGGACACCCGTGGGTGTCCCAACACTAATTTGGGTGCCCTAGTCAATGAAATAATAAATTTGGATGATAGAAAATAATTGGGCATGTAGATGTAAAAGGTTGGTAATGAAAAAAAAATAAAACAAGATGGCCAAAAGATGGGGGTTAGTTAGTACATTCTTAACTCGAGAACCTTCTAAATAGTAGTATGAGACTGGGATTAAACAATGTCTAAAGTACATGATTTTATATCTACAAGTACACTACATGTAAAGGATATAATTTCTTTTTGAAATGGGATATGAAGGAAATGGCCTTGGTTTGAATAGTTAAGGTAAAACTAAATCTATCTAGGTGGAGAATAGATCTTGATATCTAGGTCCAAGATATAGAAGTGCTATAAATGAGGGAGGAGAAACCTCTTAGACACTAGTATGCATAGATCCCAAGCCACTAGTCCTCTTGAAGCATATTTTAGTAGAGAACATACCAAAATATTATAAGAATGATAATTAGATCATAGGAAAAGTTTACATCGCATAGTGGTATGATTGTGTCTTCAATGACTACAACAAGGAGCACATTATAAACCCAAAGCTATTGTGGAAAAATCCATGTGTGTAGTATGTATAAAATAGCCATTATGTGATTTGGTTTGGAAAGAAAACAAATGCATGAAAATAGGGTTTAGGCCAATGAATACAAGGGCAAATATAAATAATATCCAAAAAATGATAAGGGATTAGAGCTACAAGTTGAGTACGCACTATATGAAACATTTTTCATGCTTAGTGGATTCTTGCAGTGTTGGTAATAAAATATATATATGAAGTCCTCAAAGACTAGATGGATATCAGTCATCCCAATTCATCATGAGTGTGACACAATAGAAGGTAATGAGCCCATGTGTCATAGGTCCCAAAGATCAAACTAATTTTATGATTGGATAAGTAGCACTTTAAATACTATGGTATGAGCTTCCAATATATCTTTATAAATAGTAACAGGGTTCATGATCTAGGAGCAGGACAAAGTAGTTTTTTAGGATTAAAATCCTCTTTAGTGGGAGGTACATTCTACAGGATAATTTGGAGGATATAAGTTCCCAAAACCATATGTAATTACCATCATGTGGAAGTTAACTATGAGAGATTTCTAGTGACTACAATAATGTGAGAAAGTTGTGGTTGGTGAAAGTTGGGTGAAGTCTTGGACTGGCGAGTCACATTATGACATTGTTAAAACTAAAATTATATGTACCTTAAAAGTATTATTTTATATTTTTAATCTCTAGTATTCAACACTTGATATCATCACTATGCCAAAGATGAAAAACAATTGCCACATGGTGGGTCCTACGGCCACCATGTGGCATGCCACCACATTGCTAGAGTGAAACAAGTAATCTATTAGCTCAACAAGCCATATGGTGAGTTAGATACCAAGCTATGTATTGCACATGATGAGTTGAGGAGTCTAGCCAACTCAATGCGGTATGGGGCGAGTTGATCACACTTATCACATAAAAAAAAATAGATAATATGTGGTCCCAACCACATATGTGCTAGGTTTGTAAATCCTTAAATGGGATTGAGAGGAATTCTCTCCCACACATGTGGGATAATATTACCACCTATTAAATCTCCCAAGCTCTCGCTATTGAAGTGATGGGACTCATGGATAAGCAGTGGTGGAAAGAAAATTTCCCAACAACCCATGTCAAGGGCTCTAAGTGAGGCAGGTGTGATGTGGCATGATATGGAAAGCACACATGGATGTATTGGGAAAGCTCAATGGTAAAAAAAAAATGTTGTAGCCAAAAGTGAGGGTGGTGGAGTCAACCTTACGACCTCACATACAAATGTTTAGTAACTCAACTAACTCAATCAACGTGTGTTTTGGGATATGGATTAATTGTTAAGGTGTATATCCACCAAAATAAATCCAAGTTATCCTATGTAAATGCTCACCCCACTCATATGAAACATAAGCGTTCTCTTCACAAAAGAAAGCTCTCGGCCTTAGGAAAAAATATGAAGGCTTAGGAGGAATATTTCAAATAGCCTTATTATTTTGAAGGCATTATTTTTCTAGAATAATCAAAGACCTACTATTATTATAGATATGGAAGAAAAAAGATCCTAATTTGCAAGCCCGAGAAGAGGATAATAAAGATGCCTTATAAAAAATACAAAATCCATTTTTGAGAAATATTTATTATGGATATGTATTATTATAGGAATATATTTATTAAATAAATATTATTATAATTTTGTACTAGGATTTATGGAGGCCTATAGTATATCCCATGGGCAATATTGAAGAATAAGTCTCATATTATTTATTATAGTCAATATTGAGGACTGATATTTTTGTTAACGGAAAGATGAAGAAATAAGTCCAATTAGTTAATATGCACATTCTAAAATTATGAGAATTATTATTTGGTAACTCATAAATCAGTCTAAACGAAAAATTGACCTCTATTCTTGTGCATAAGCCCAAAGATTCCAATGGAAGCTGAGGGATGTGACAAACCAATAGAGAAGCATTGAAGCTCAGGTGCTTAGTATGTTGGAAGATTCATCTAGATATTTTGCAATGGAGGATGGTCGTTATAAATATCAGTAAGATCATTGGCGATACTTGACCCATTGACTTTGCGAATAGGTTTATTTATCACCTGCAATAGAGTATAAGGAGGACATTTTTAAAAATGGACATCACATCATTCATAGCTCTTCATAGTATTTATTTTCCATTAGACCTCTTCAGAGTCTGCAGAATCAACTTAGGGATGAGAGTTGTGCTATAGAAAGAGTAAAGGATGATTATTTTTGTCTACTAATATCTAAGGAATTAGTACCGTGTAGAGTTTTTTTATTTGTAACAGAGGCATTGAGGTATTATGTGGATATAAAATTTGGAAATTTGTGTGTGATAATGTAGTTTCTCTTGAACCAGTTTGTAGTCTACAAAATCAACTCAGGGATGAGAGTTATGATGTAGGACTGTACTTTCCAAATACTATTTTATACCTAGAGAATCAACTATAATACCAGGTTTGGTTGGACTTGCATTTTAGTAATATAGGTTTATTATGGAGTTATATTAAGAAATTTATAATGGATTGGTTGAGCTAGTTTTTGATCCCAGAGACATAGCCATTCTTCTAAACTCTATTATCAAATCTTGTGTAATGTGGTTCTTGTTCTTAAATTGTCTATTTTTAAAGTTTACTATTACGAGGTCAATTCAGTCAAAGGAATTATTTCCTTTAAGGGTCCATGATCTTATAAAAATATTTGTGGTTAGTTTACGGATCATCATGCCATTAACTCTTAGATCTTGGTGTTATCCCATCCATTAATCCACTGTTCATTCAATTTTGTAAACAAAATCCACCTTGAATGAGCCCTTATGTGCTTACCTTCGAACTTGCTAGAAATATCAAGACCAATGCTCGCATTGGTTGTTGTGCTCATTTCTTGTGATTATAAGATGTTTTCCCCCTACCTAGTTAGTTCACTATGTTGGATGGGATGACTCAGTCCCTTGAGTGGATTGTGATTCCCCTAGGGTTCATTTTAAGACACCTCTAGAAAATTATAGGTGCAAAATACCTAGCGAATATCCCCGGAACCAGTTTCAGTGAAAGGTGAATTTAACAGTATTCAAAAATTTAATTTTCACTAGGTTTTTGGAGCCATAGAAACCAAAGTTCCAGACACCGATGGACCTTTTGACGCGTGAAAATACAACGTCAATAACCCTCATTGACGCGCATCAACACAATGTCAACAGAGGTTATTAATGTTGGTCAACAAGGATCAGTGACGTGTGTCAATAGCACAGCTGACGTGCATCAATGGCCTCTGTTGACGTGTGTCAATGGAATCTGTTCACAAGCGTCAATGGCCTCTGTTGACACGCGCCAATGGAATCTGTTGATGCATGTCAATGGCCTCTGTTGATGCGCGCTAATGGCCTCTATTGACACACATCAATGGCCTCTATTAACGTGCATCAATGGCCTTTGTTGACACGCGTCAATGGCCTTTGTTGATGAGCGTCAATGGCCTCTGTTGACATGCGTCAATGGCATCCATTGACAATTTATTTGGCCTATAAATACCCTCCCGCTAGTCATTTTCTCTTTTATACTTTTCGGCTCTTAATTTTTTTGCAGGAATCCTTCATTGTCAAAAATGCGAGCACAACTACAATGGTGACTTGAAGAGCTTCCCAACTACAAGCTCAGGACAAAAATCAAGAAGAGAATCCATTCTAGTCCATGGGAAAGATCATCTATAGGAATCCTTTCTGCCCTCACATTCATACTATTTTAAAGATGTCTTCTGAATATAAATATTTGATCGATGCGTGTGAGTTTACTAGGCTCGTTGACATGCCCCATTTAGAAATAGATCAAGATATTTTGAATTACCTTATCTCATTCTACAATACAGAGGATATCCTTTTTTATGTCACTCTACATGATGGATGAATGTTTCAATTTAGTATCGGCGCAAATGGCATCCATCGGTTATAAGGCCTTCCCTTCGAAATTTAGCAATTGTTTACATGAAGCAACACTCCTGAAGATGACACAAATATCCTTCGAATCAACGTTTGGTTTCCATGTTGATTGAATTATAATTGGTTTTTCATTTGTCAATTTTTATTCTGTTATGTCATTTCTTATGTCAGTTTCAAATTTAAACCTTATTTTAAATAAGTACAATTTAGTGTTTAAATTTAATATTAATTCCATGTTTTTTTGCATTTGTAGCTCATGTCAATAATCCAGTGTGGTGTGGATACGCAAGACAATTACACACCACTTTTTTGCACGTGATTTCATTTTCAATCCAGACAGTATGCATGGTCAGTAAATAGATTACACACTGGTTCCATTACAACATAGTTGCCACTCTCAAAAAAAAGTTTTTATTGGTATAATAAGTATCTATAAAAAAACATAGAATTGACATCAAAAATTCAAAGCTTTCAGAAAAACCCCTCAATTTATGCCCCAAACTATATCCTTGGCCTTTATTACGAGGAACTTTAAATTAAAAATACAAACCAATTCCTCCTTGTATTGACGAGGAGGATGAACGTTGTTAATTCCCATTTGAAGGACAATAGTTATAAATATTTAATTTGTATTTCAATGTTCAACCATTACACTACAAGTTATATCATTAGGATTTGAAGCGAAAAGATTATTGATCCCTTCCTCAAAAAAGGAGTTATTAAGAGGAAAGGCCAACAATCACGACTGAGGTGCAAGAGACTCCCAATTGAAATGGAAGTCAATCCTCTCCTTAATAGTTTGAAACTCGTTAAAATAGAGAAGTAATACCTTCTCTATAGTATTTAACAAATTTCCAAATTTTATCTTTTATTTTCCAATTTAAAATTTTAATGCAATTGACTTTGACATAAATTTTTCAATGTTGATGGACATGGCAAGGAATTTGGGGACCATAATCCATGTTTCAGAAAAACTCAACCACTCTCCCCATCACTTTGTACAAATTGCATGCATGATATTTTCTTCAACAACCACCAAATACTACTCTCCATGGCACCCTTAGCACCTCGAAAAACTACCTCGACAACAAGTACAACTTTTGAATAATAAGTTTTAATTATATGTTGCTCTTTTGGATTGTTTTCTGTTTTAGGTTTGCTTCTTGAACTTTTCAACAAATTGCAGTCCTTCTAGTTCAAAAGTGGCCAATAATTTTTAAAATGCCAACCAGAGAATAGTGAAAAAGAACATTGGTTAAATGCCTGCCATTGCTCCGGCCCCTAGGGTGACACTAAAACATTGCTCTCCTTGAGAATTCAAACGCTACTCACTTGTGGCTTGGCCCAGTGCAATGGTCATATTATTTTTGAAAATATAAAATTTACATGAAGATTATTGGGCATTGATAGCAATGCCCAAACTGATTTTTCAATACTCGTGAGATGATTCAAGGCCAGCAGGTATAATTCATTTCAATATGCTTTACAATATTGAATAATTTCAGTTTAAATCTGACTATCTAAAATACTTGCCTATTAAGTTTAATCACAAAAGGACAGGCCACCCAAAGGCAGAGCTAGTAGCAGATCTTAGCGTGAAAGCCACCATACTTCTCCAGCAGATCATCTTTATTAGATAAAGATGGTGAAAATTTGTTATCCTTAGTTTAGAGACTTAATGGTTATGATTGTCAATCACCAGATCAGTGAGTTGATTTACCTCAATCAACAACTCATAGAATGGAGGAGAAGGGCTAAAAATTGTATCACATGAGATTATTAGTCGTTTTGAAATTATTGGCAC
>CM034157.1:70941846-70956007 GCA_019776745.2 Taxus chinensis
TAGGAATTTTCTTCGACCTCTATCCCTCTAACCATTTGTATGATAAATCAGTGCCACTAGTGCCCTTCATGATCACGATCGTGATTCCCAGAATAAGATCTCCAAAAAGTCACTAGGTGATCAGGGGGAAGATCTCTTCGAATATCTCCCGCATTCAAATCCTTCTAAAAATCACTCTTCCATCAACTCACCCACCAATTCCACCCCTAATTTTTCAAATTTGGTTCCTTGCATTCTCGGGAGAAGAAAAATAGAAAATTAGATAGTGCCCGATAGCTAAACCATTTTAATGGCAAAAGGCGTCTCTAGATCTCCTCCTCCAAACTTAGATATGAAAATTAACTCTCCTCTCTTTTTGGCGTGTAGGAATTACAAAGAAATCATGAATACTTACACTTCTAGGAGCGTTCTCATAAAAATGGGGGAAAATCAGATTCATATTCATAGTTGTCATTGATCTTTACTTTGATTTTGGGTTGTTCACGTGGAAGATTCAATTTAAGATGGACCCAGGATTTTTATTTTGTCCTTTACAACCTTTGAAAAAATGTAAAATTTTCATATTTTTCTCTACGCCTCTGCTCTTGAGAAATGAGCCTGACAAGTGTCCTAACATTGGTCCCAAAGGAACTGCAGCCAAATTCTACTATTTCACCTCTTTTTTGAAAAAGGGAAAATTTTCAAAGTTTTCCCCACAGCTCCACCCTTGAAAATGGGCTTGACATGTGTCCCAATGTGGGTCCCATCGGAAATGTGTTCCTTTTTCACTTTTAACTCTTTTCTCCTAAAAGGAAAATTTTCAAATTTTCCCTGAGGGTTTGCACCTCTGTCATTAACCTTGAAACAAACCTTGACTGATCCTTTGTCGGGCCTGCGGGACATTTTTAATATTTTAACCCCTTTGAGAAAGAGAGGAAAAAATTCTAAGTTTCCCCCGATGGTCCGCTTCCCCGCCTGTTTTTACTTTTCAAACTGCCATGCGTCATAATAACATACCTTGAGATAGTCCCCAAAATTTGAGACCCTGAGAGAGGGCAGGCTTGCCACATGTCCTAGCTCAGAAAAAAATGTTTGAAGGCTTGAAGCTCAGCTGAAGGTGCCATGTGTTATTGTCTGAGGCAATCTCCTTTGGCCGTTGAAAATTCCAAGCAAAATGAAAAGTGAGCGGACACCTCCAAGTGTTCTCCTGGCACTTATTTACAATAAAACTCAAGGGTCAGTCCCCAAACATGCGCGGTTCCTCCACATGTCCCAAACCTCCGAAAACCTTAAATGAGAAGACCCAGAAAAATCCTCCACGTGTCTTCATGGTGAAATTTCAAAATGGTTCCCAAAGAAGAGACCTTGAATGAGTGTAGGCTCACCATGTGTCTTTGTTCTTCCAAACTATACCAGCTGCATAAAAAAAATTCTAAGTCCAGGTAAAATAGTGGAAATCTGCACATGTCCTTTCAACACAATTTCAAGGCCAAACCCAAAAGTGAACTTTCAAATGAGCCTCGCTCCTCCACGTAGACAAGTTTTCAAGTTAACGGGATTTATAAAATTATGAAGTATGCCGCCGAGCTGCATCTAACCAAAAGAGGCCACATTCCTTGTAGATGCAAGGATGCAAATTTGACCAGGAGAAATGCCCGTCAAAACATAAAATGTAGAAAAATTACCATTTGAGTCGGGAGATGATTTTTTTTCAAAGGACATAGGATTTAGAAATGTTACAAGGCTCAAATATGTTCCTTAGAACTACACTCATTCATTTTTCATCAAGTATTTAGGGCAAAAATGACAAAGGTAATAAATTCTAACTGTGAAAGACAGAAAGAATGGGAACGCTTGGGTTTTTAGATAAACAAAGAATGGGAGACCCAAATTAAAGACCTCTTCGGAGAGACAGAGAAACAAGGAAACACAAATGGACCCATACGTGATCTTTGACCCAGTAACATATTAATTATGGCAACAAAAAGAAAGTAGAGACTTCCCAGGCATAACACGAGGGAATAAAATATGGCAGAGGCCGTAAATTGAAATATTTTCAATGGCAAATGGGGTGAGACAAGTCTGATCACCAACACACCATCCAACAGTTATCCCAAAATTTATTTTCTATTCAATTATGGTTGAACCAATAGATTGATAATATTTTTGAGTTTAATTGTAAAGATGAATTTGTTTTGGTTTAATGAGAAATCTGCATAACTTGACTTTGTAAATATTGTATTCTTCACCACATCATAAGACAAATTCTTAATATAAAATCGATGATAATTATATTTTTGGTTTTCCCATGTGTTTATTTTTTTAGTGATAAATTTAAAATGTGATATTAATAATTCCAATGATGTTGGAAGTTCCTAGAACTGTGTATTTGTGGCATTAGTGTTTTTCAGGGTTTCTATCAAACCTCAAATTTGAGATTTATTTATTTATTTTAAAATATTATGTTTAATGAGGATGGGTGTGAATTTTAGGATGATTTTGAGTGGGTTTATTTCTACAATCTATTGTTACACATTTTTTTCATGTATATGTCTTTGTAAGAAAGGGTATTGAGTTGGAGAAGGGTGTGGATTCACTAAAATGGAAATATTTGAATGAATTAAAATCAATGAAAGAAAAATGTTTAATCACTAAAATTACCATTCAATTCGTTCAGACTTATGTCTTAGAATTTTTCCACATTTAATTAGGTTCATGAAAGGATTATGTAAGACAAAAAACCTTCCCATTATAGATTAATCATGTTTTCATTACTCGCATTTTATGGAATGATTTTTTTTAATATGTTTAGTCTTAGTTAATATTTTGTTTAACACACACGTAACACACTCATGTTATAATAAAATAACGTTATGAATTATAAATTCCAATCCATAATGTGCTCTTGTTATACCATGATCAAGCTATAAAACATTTTTCTTAAAGTGAATGAGCTATAATAAGAGTGTGTTATACTCAATATGTGTCTCAAACCCATTTTAAGCAACCTTTTAGTCCCGCATTCTATGAACATTCCTTCCTTTTCTACTATTTATTATTATTTACTATTGATAAATAGTTTTTTGATGGGGACCATACCCCAAGTAAAAATGAAGGTAATAAAACCCAGATAAAACTAAAGGATAAAAAGAAAAAAATCGGCTCCGACCCAAGATGATCATAAAGCACAAAGAGGGGATGTAAAGATACCAAACTAGAACAAAAAATGAAAAAGAAGAAAAACAACCACAATGCAACCAAAAAGCAACCCGAACATAACCACAATACTACCAAAACACAGTTGAGTGAACCAGATCAGTTATGTTCTCGGAATCAATGGTTTTGAGCTTAAAATTTGTTTCTTTTTTTCCCTCTTCGCTTCTAATCTAATCATCCTTACCATCCTTCGAATAAGCTAGAAGAGCCACCTCCAAATTTATTGCATGGGATATTTCCCTTGAGAATGTGAGACTAAACATGGATTCTGTATATTTTATGTGTTAGTACTATTAGTTTTGTATAACACTCCATTCTCCTCAAATTTGATAAGGGGAAGAGTTGGAAGATTTTATTCGTCTTGTTCTGAATTTGATTTGATGAAAAATTCCATTTGTTTACTTATTCAAAAACTCCACAAATTATCTCTATTGGTTAATGTTTTCTTAGCAGTACACTATGATACTAGGTGATCTAGAGAGAAGAAATTTATACATCTAAATGGAGCACTTGTATAGTCCAGATATTGGAACAAATTTTTTCCATTAACTTTCAGCTTAATAGAATCATGAAGGTAATTTGAAGTATCCATTTCTACTAGAATATGGGAATAAGTAGTGTGATGATAAAGTTCAATTTGGTTGCCCATGGCAATAGATTTTCCTATAGTATTCGTAATGGCCTTTAAGCTAGCTTCCCCCCAACACTATAGAGGTAAATGCGGTAATCTAACCTAAATAGGATTTACTAGGAATTACTCCATACATGGGTTAAATTTTGAAACCCATGGTTTCATGATTAGGTGGTGACATTGGAAATCCCAAATGTGATTAAAAAACCAATTTTTTACAAACTTTTATTAAATGGATACTTTAAGAAAATTTATTGTTAATGATGTATTTCTCCATATCTATAAATGGTTTAGGTGGTCGTTCTTATCTATACCTTTTTTGTATAATGTGAAAGTTAACTATAAACTATAGATTTTTTTTAGTGGTTCAACCATTTCATTGTTATTATTTCCAACTCAAAATATGAATGGCACAAAACTTCATAGAATTGATAAGGTTGCAAGAGGATGTGTTTCATAGATTTGTATTGTATTCAAACTTATCCCATTTATAAATAGTTTCTACGTTAGTTTATCTTTTTAAATATGGAGGGAAACACAGTCGTAAGATACTATCATGTCTATAAGATTAGTTTTAAGTAATTTCTCAAGGAAAAACACTTAACAATTCCCCAGTAATAACAAAATGCCTAATGTTTCTAATGGTTAGGTTTCAAAATACTAAGGACTTCTCGAATATACCTACAAGTATGTGGAATCTCAAATCGATAAAAAACATTGTCTAATTAGTTGTCTATTTTGTAATTATCCCTCACTCTATGGATATTATCCAAAAATGATATTTATAAGTGAGGTTTAAAACCTTAAGAACATGTTTATACCCTAAAAATAAAACAATTTGAGAAAAATTGTATTGAAGGGATTAATATTTGAACTTATATAACCACTTTCTTATCACTAAGGTCCAACTAAGTGAAAGGTGAGAAATTATGATGGATAGTTTTAGAAACACTCGTTGATAATATGAAAACTAAATGGGCCCTAGAATAAGATATGATACCATATGTGTAGATTCTCTTTGCAAAACAATATTTCAACAAATAATTAATGATATTAAAATATTGTGAATTGAAGACAAACAACTTCAATGCACTAAAATATATTTAAATTGGATTACAAGATCATAGGAAACTTTTAAGTAGGTTCATATTTGTTGATGTCTCTCACTAGCTTATTCATTTAATGTATACTAGTTCTACTAAAGATAGCCACTACATCCCATGCATGTGGGATTATTAATAATAGATCGATGAATGACTTACAAGAAAATATGTTCATAAAATCTATTATAAAAAAATATAAAGAGAAAGGTAGTAAAAAAGGTCCTAACACTCTTTTGTGTTCTTATTAAAGTGTTTCATGGATTATATCAAAACATAAAATATTCTCCTTGGTGTATCCACAATGCTCTCTATTGATGCTAATGTTTTAGTGTCCTCCTTTAGTGAAGGATCACCCATCATGTGTGATCCCTTTATTCATTTTTTCCCATTACTATTTCAATTATAATATGATTTTAATAAGGTTTATAACTATAATTTAATTATTTATAATATAAAAGTGTTGTAGTTTGTTTAGATAGAGATAAATATAAATATATAATTTTATTATTTATAAGATTTTATAAAGAGTTCTATAAATATTTTAGAGGATATCTATAAATGATTTAAGTATTCATGAAATCTCAACTTTTATGTTAAACATGCACCCAATAATAGTGATTGATTACAATTATTCAGGTTTTTTTTTAAATATATTTTGTTACATTTATGAGTCTAATAAATATAAACATAGTTTTTCTATTCTTTAATTTTCTAAATGTATAAAAATGGTTGTTTATTCATTTCTTGAATTAGAAGGATATTGGGCCTGCTTGATATTCTAAGTTCCTTAAGCATTCTTTTTTTAGGACACCCATTTATTCCCCTCACATTCCAAGATAATACCTTCATTAAAAAAGGATTGGGGATGCAGTTTTTGGATGGCTCAAAAGGCTTTGAGTACCATCTGCAATTTCTTTCTCTGTCTCTTTTTTCATTACATCACTTTTGGAGGGTCTACCTTTTTTATAAATAACTCCAATATTCATAACTCTTTTGGCAGTAGCTCTTGTGATTCTTGAAGTGGAAGCTTCCCAACTTCTTATCTATTTCTTTTTATCATTATAAAGTGATTCTGGAATTTCTTCAAAGCCTTTCATTCTTCGTTTCTTACGTCAGACTATGATGAATCTATCCTTATAACATTCAGATTGGTTCTTTATCGATGCAGGGGTAATTTTTCCTTCTTCTTTTCCTTTATCAAAAATAAGTTGTTGAGCTACAAGGGATTCTCTATTGTATTCATTGTCTGTGAGCTCCTCCATATCTATAAACTCTTTATCCTCATTTATATCTCTTGCTATGGATTCCAGGAGTTCTTTAGCATTTCTCTATCTCATTTTGTTTAGTTCTTTATACTTCAAAGAACTATTCTTATTTACCTATTCTTGATGAGGGAGGGGATTAATTTTCTCCATCTCCTCTTCATTGGAAATGGTTAAATGAATGTAAAAATTTTCAAATTTTTTATCCACTTCCATGTTCAGTTTAACAAGATTTGTATTCTCAAGCATCTTTGTCTTATCTTTTTCTATTTCCTTCCAAGCTTCTTCACCCTTTTCCTGATCATTGTCTTTTCCCTTTTGAGTTTCATCACCCTTTCCTAACGGAGGGTTTTTTGGTCTCCATAGTTTTCTATAGACCGGTGGCCTTTTTATTATGGTATTAAAACCTTTTTTTGGCGTTTGATTCTCATATTCATTTGCATGAAGCAGTCCCTTGTACTCTGATCTTTCCTATCAGTAAGAGAGGCTTTTTCAGTTTCTTCTGTCTATTTTTGGTCTGGCTCTTCAGGATGATTAGAAGGTTTATCATGTTTTTGCTTCATGCTCTCAAGAAATTTTTTGGAAAAATGCCCTAATCTATGGCATTTATGACATCTTAGCTGAAAAGCCTCATAATCTATTGACTGTTTCCATGCCCCAAATTTTGATTGAATAATGATGTGATCAGGCAGCTCCTTCTCCATTTCAGACGAGACATAGAACTTTGTAAAGACAAGTCTAGATCTGTTTTTCGTAGGCCCATCTAGCCTGATTGGAGAACCAATCGATCTAACAATATGGAGAAGTATTTCATCATGCCAAAGATGAAGGGGAAGCCCTGGGAGTCTACACCAAATGGGGATTTATGTATATTCCCAGTATTAGGGTTAAACCCTAGATACCTTTTTTTAAAGAAAAGTCCCATATTTCTAATACACCAGGGGCCACCCAATAGGAATGAATCCATATTAGCCTGTTGATTTAAATGGGCTAGAAAAAACCCTTTGCCAGGGTGGTGATATTTAAATCTCCTTTTGGTTTCTAATGTCACATGGCCTAATTTTCTAATAATATCAACATTGGGTCTAGCTCCCAAAAACTTTCCAATGAGGGCGAGATTTGTTTTCTCAAGAGCTCTATACAAACAACCTGTCAGGGCACTTGTATGTGGGTCACCCCCTCCTTATCTTTTGTACTTTTAAAAGTAGTATTCAGTCTAGATGCAAGGGAATGGGGACCCACATTTTTGTCAGGAGGTACCTTAACAATATCAGCCCAAGCTCAAGATCCAATGTGAATATCTTTATTCTATTCTGTATCCAAAAACGTCACCTTAGCAACATGTTCATAGCATGTTGAAAGGCATTCTACAGCTAAAGTGGCTGAAACCACACTCTCAAAACCCTCTCACAGTCCCCCATGATACATGTTAGTTGGAATTTTTGGTTGTGTTGATCTTCTTCTTGTTTCTCATTTACAAACAACTGATCTTCTTGTATCAAAATGGATGGTATTCCATTAGATTTTACCTATTCTTTCCTGATTTTAGAAATAAGATTATTTTTTAATGTGATCAAAGTACGAAATTTTTTTTCTAGAAATTAGAAGTAAGGGATTATATTTGACAAATGTTTATTTCCTAAACCTCATTTTTCTAGTGTATTCCGGTACTTTGGATATTTCTAAGAAAAGGGATGGTTCTCTTGAGATATATTTTTTATAATCCCTGAATCCAAATTGTAGGGTTATAGTTGTCTCATATTTAGTGATGCATATATATGTTAATATTTTTGTATGATTCCATCGAAAACATTCCCTATCAGCTCCAACATAGAAAGGATTGAGATATGGTGTATAGAATCAAATAATTAAGACACCAATGATTGTACTTTTAAAAACTAGTTAACATTATTAGAGATCAATACTATATGTACATAGTTGTCATTTTTTTAGAAATTAGTTTTATTTTATAAGAGTTTCCCAATGCTTTGTATGGTACAAAGAGAATACAAAACATTCATAAAGGAATTTTTTTCTTGTGGAATCTTTAGGTCACATGTGTATCACTTGAGGGTGTATATTTTGACAATTATATAGGTGAAAAATGTCACCAATTTGTAAATAAAGGTTCTTAATAAACCTAAAACAAAGTAAACCTTGCATATGTAACAACTCTATAATCTGACCAATTTGGAAAATAAAGTTTAGTAAACCTGAGTCTAGGTAAGCTTTTTATATGAGCTTCTTTGTGTAACTTTAGAATTTAATAATTAAATTTAATTATCTCAAAATAATCCCATATTCTTCAAACTCTTGAATGAAAAAAAAAAATTCACCAAAAATTAAACTATACTATAAATTCAAATTATTTATTGATAAGAATAATTTATTTATAAAACAATCATTGATTACAAGTATGTAATATTCTGAACATGCAAATTTTTAATGGTTTATATTATGATTATCAAAATTTTCTCATTAGGTTCTTTCAAGGACTTTAAGAAAGTGCATAACCTTGTCTTATGTCTAAACAAAAGGGAGGAATCCATTTTCTAAAAAAAATGGGGAATAGTGGCTACATGTGTTAAGTTGTCGAAGTTAATATTTTACAATTTGCACTTTGTGGAACTAAAATAATAATGTAAAAAATTTGGGTGCACTAGTAGATGATATTGTAGGCATCTTATCACTTCCAAAGAATTATGATCTTTCCCAAGTACATCAATTTGGTGATATGATGCAGGAACACCCCTCCAAGGTTAACTTTTGGTTGTATTTGATGAATTTTGATCCAATTTGGTGGTCTTGAGTATTCTTGGAGGTCATTAGCATCTTGATAAGAGGTTCAAATGAAGAAATTTAAAAAAATAAATTCAAAACAATGTGTTTCCCTCCAAAGGTGTATTTTGAAAACATAAATAGTTCTTAGCCAATTTTGGGCTTCTAAGAAGAATATTAGAGATCTTGGAATGAGGGAAAGGTTTATTTAAGAGTCTATTCTTGATAATAATACTCCTAATGTGCATAAAAGGATAAAATTATGTAATAAAGATATTCTTACTCTGTGTGTCATTAGAGTAAAGATGGAAATCAGTTATGGTTTAAGAACTAAAAGTAAATTGAGATATAAGTTAGGAAAAAGTGTTCATGAAGGAAATTCCTCATGCCTAAAGGTAGAAAAGAACAAGAAAACAAGAAAACAAGATAATCTTGTTAAATACTTAAAGAAGAGGAATAATGAAGTTGGTGTACACCTATATATCTCTATGTTTGAAGCATGTTTCTGAGTTGATATGGTGAATGATCTCCTTCTTACATATTTGATTCTTTCGTGAGAGTAAAAATCTAAGTTGAACTTGTATAAAAATATTATAGAATGATTAATCTGATAATATCAGTCTGTAACTACTCATGGAATGTGCTAAACCTTTGATCCAACTTCTAGTTAAAAACTCAAATGTCTAGTGATCCCTCTGACCTAAAATTAAGACTTGAGATGAATTCCTATTGAAAAATATGTATCTAGACACTTCCCCAATCCCGTTACACCCCTCCTCGAAATCATCCAAACACTTTCACATACCTTATTCTATTCCCACATTCAAGAGTTAATTCATTACAATGGAACATTGTTTGCATTACGAGAACTATGTCAAACCCTTAATATTTGTCCAAACTAATGTCAACATATCATTCAAAACAAAATATTATAAACAAGACCTTTCCTAATGTATAAATTCAAGGTGTTTCATGAGTGTGTAAGTTAGAAAATAGAAAACACAATCATAATGTCACACACAGTTATAGTTCTTGGCATGCATAAGTGTTTCATAGAAATTATATTCCTTTAATCATATTCACACCCTCCCTTTTTCTTATAATAACATTCAAAACACGTGTATGAACTATCAACATACAAAAGAAGGCTTAACAAGGATTTTCATAGTCAGATTCTTGATCTGAATATACATTATAGAAAAACATTATTACCACTTGAAATAAGAGTACTTACAGACTGATATTATCAGATTAATCATTCTATAATATTTTTATACAAGTTCAACTTAGATCTTTACTCTCACAAAAGAATCAAATATGTAAGAAGGAGATCATTCACCATATCAACTCAGAAACATGCTTCAAACATAGAGATATATAGATGTACACCAACTTCATTATTCCTCTTATTTAAGTATTTAACAATATTTTCTTGTTTTCTTGTTCTTTTCTACCTTTAGGCATGAGGAATTTCATTCATAAGCACTTTTTCCTAACTTATATCTCAATTTACTTTTAGTTCTTAAACCATAACTGATTTCAATCTTTACTCTAATGACACACAGAGTAATAATATCTTTATTACATAATTTTATCCTTTTATGCACATTAGGAGTCTTATTATCATGAATAGACTCTTAAATACACCTTTCCCTCATTCCAAGATCTCTAATATTCTTCTTATAAGCCCAAAACTGGATAAGAACTATTTGTGTTCTCAAAATAAACCTTTGGAGGGAAACACATTATTTTGATTTTTAAAAAAAACTTGTCTTCATTCGAACCTCTTATCAAGATGCTAATGACCTCCAAGAATACTCAAGACCACCAACTTGGATCAAAATTCATCAAATACAACAAAAAGTTAACCTTGGAGGGGTGTTCCTGCATCATATCACCATTGATGTACTTGGGAAAGATCATAATTCTTTGTAAATGATAAGATGCCTACAATATCATCTACTAGTGCACCCAAATGTGTTGCATTATTATTTTAGTTCCACAGTGTGCAAATTGTAAAATATTAACTTCGACAACTTAACACTTGTAGCCACTATTCCCCATTTTTTGTAGAAAATGGATTCCTCCCTTTTGTTTATACATAAGACAAGGTTATGCACTTTCTTCAAGTCCTTGAAAGAGCCTAAAGAGAAAATTTTTATAATCATGCTATAAACCATTAAAAATTTTCATGTTTAGAATATAACATACTTGTAATCAATGATTGTTTTATAAATAAATTATTTTTATCAATAAATAATTTGAATTTATAGTATAGTTTAGTTTTTGGTGTAAAATTTTGTTCGTTCAAGAGTTTGAAGAATATGGGATTATTTTGAGATAATTCAATTTAATTATTAAATTCTAAAGTTACACAAAGAAGTTCATATAAAAACCTTACCTAGACTCAGGGTTACTAAACTTTATTTTACAAATTGGTCAGGTTATAGAGTTGTTACATATGCAAGGTTTAATTAGTTTTAGGTTTATTAAGAACCTTTATTTACAAATTGGTGACATTTTTCATCTATATAATTGTCAAAATATACACCCTCAAGTGATACACATATGACCTAAATATTTTACAAGAAAAAAATTCCTTTATGAATGTTTTGTATTTTCTTTGTACCATACAAAGCATTGGGAAACTCTTATAAAATAAAACTAATTCCGAAAAAAATGACGACTATGTACATATCATATTGATCTCTAATAATGTTAACTAGTTTTTAAAAGTACAATCATTGGTGTCTTAATTATTTGATTCTATATACCATAGCTCAATCCTTTCTATGTTAGAGGTTATATGGAATGTTTTAGATGGAATCATACAAAAATATTAACATATATACACATCACTAAATATGAGACAACTATAACCCTACAATTTGGATTCAGGGATTATAAAAAATATATCTCAAGAGAACCATCCCTTTTCCTAGAAATGTCCAATGTACCGGAATACACTAGAAAAATGAGGTGTAGGAAATAAACATTTGTCAAATATAATCCCTTACTTCTAATTTCTAGAATTTTTTTTTCTTACTTTGATCACATTAAGAAATACTCTTATTTCTAAAATCAGGAAAGAATAGGTAAAATCTAATGGAATACCAGCCATTTTGATACAAGAAGATCAGTTGTTTGTAAATGAGAAACAAGAAGAAGATAAACACAACCCAAAATTCCAACTAACATGTATCATGGGGGACTATGAGAGGGTTGCTTATGGAGGATTGTGAGAGGGTTTTGAGAGTGTGGTTTCAGACACTTTGGCTGTAGAATGCCTTTCAACATGTTGTGAACATGTTGCTAAGGTGATGTATTCGGATACAAAATAGAATAAAGATATTCACATTGGATCTTGAGCTTGGGCTGATATTTTTAAGGTACCTCCTGACAAAAATGTGGGTCCCCATTCCCTTGCATCTGGACAGAATACTACTTTTAAAAGTAAAAAAGATAAGGAGGGGGTGACCCACATACAAGTGCCCGACAGTTGTTTGTATAGAGCTCTTGAGAAAACAAATCTCGCCCTCATTGGAAAGTTTTTGGGAGCTAGACCCAATGTTGATATTATTAGAAAATTAGCCATGTGACATTAAAAACCAAAAGGAGATTTAAATATCACCACCCTGGCAAAGGGGTTTTTTCTAGCCCATTTAAATCAACAGGCTAATATGGATTCATTCCTATTGGGTGGCCCCTGGTGTATTAGAAATATGGGACTTTTCTTTAAAAAAAGGTATCTAGGGTTTAACCCTAATACTGGGAATATACATAAAATCCCCATTTGGTGTAGACTCCCAGGGCTTCCCCTTCATCTTTGGCATGATGAAATACTTATCCATATTGTTAGATTGATTGGTTCTCCAATCGGGCTAGATGGGCCTACAAAAAATTGATCTAGACTTGCCTTTGCAAAGTTCTATGTCTCGTCTTAAATGGAGAAGGAGCTGCCTGATCACATCATTCTTCAATCAAAATTTGGGGCATGGAAATAGTCAATAGATTATGAGGCTTTTTAGCTAAGATGTCATAAATGCCATAGATTAGGGCATTTTTCTTAAAAATGTCTTGAGAGCATGAAGAAAAAACATGATAAACCTTCTGATCATCCTAAAGAGCCAGGCCAGAAATAGACAGAAGAAACTGAAAAAGCCTCTCTGACTAACATGCAAGATCAGAGTACAAGGGACTACTGCATGCAAATGAATATGAGGATCAAAGGCCAAAAAAATGTTTTAAGACCATAATAAAGAGGCCACTGGTCTATAGAAAACTATGGAGACCAAAAAACCCTCCGTTAGGAAAGGGTGATGAAGCTCGAAAGGGAAAATATAATGATCAGGCAAAGGGTGAAGAAGCTTGGAAGGAAATAGAAAAAGATCAGACAAAGATGCTTGAGAATACAAATCCTATAAAACTAAACATGGAAGTGGATGAAAAAAATGAAAAAGTTTACATTCATTTAACCATTTCCAATGAAGAGAAGATGGAGAAAATTACTCCCCTCCCTCATCAAGAACTGGTAAATAAGAACAGTTCTTTGAAGTATAAAGATCTAAACAAATCAAGACAGGGAAAATCTAAAGAACTCCTGGAATCCATAGCAAGAGATCTAAATGAGGATAAAGAGTTTGTAGATATGGAGGAGCTCACAGACAATGAATACAACAAAGAATCCCTTGTAGCTCAACAACTTGTTTTTGATAAAGAAAAAGAAGGAGAAATTACCCCTGCATCGATAAAGAACCTATTTGAATGTGATAAGGATGGATTCATCATAGTCTGATGTAAGAAAAAAAGACTGAAAGGCTTTGAAGAAATTCCAAAATCACTTTATAGTGATAAAAAGAAATAGATAAGAAGTTGGGAAGCTTCCACTTCAAGAATCACAAGAGCTACTACCAAAAGAGTTCTGAATATTGGAGTTATTTATAAAAAAGGTAGACCCTACAAAAGTGATGTGAGGAAAAAAGAGACTGAGAAAGAAATTACAGATGGTACTCAAATCCTTTTGAGCCATCCAACAACTGCATCCCCAATCCTTTTTTAATGAAGGTTTTATCTTGGAATGTCAGGGGACTAAATGGGTGTCCTAAACAAAGAATGCTTAAGGAACTTAGAAGATAAAGAATACCCAATATCCTTCTAATTCAAGAAATGAATAAACAACCGATTGTGAAATT
>CM034157.1:70956507-71024614 GCA_019776745.2 Taxus chinensis
ATGTTAAAAAATATGAAATTCCTAAACATAGTGTGTTTTTTAAATTCAGTTTCGTAATAATGTAGGTCTAATCAATCGAGGAAATGAAGTAGGTGGTGGTTAGTATGTTTTTGATTATCGCGTTATGATCCCTACACAACTTAATTCCAGAAATTCCAAGCGTAGTTCTAGAAATCCATCACACAGTCATCATTTTCGTTCCAAACTTAGGGAATTAGTTCCGAACTCCAGAATTGTAGTCTGGAAAATTTCATACTTAGTTCGGACACTCAGGGGGATTAGCTCCGAAACTCTCACAGGTTTGTTCTTAAAAATTTCTAGTGGTTTTGGAACTCCTCCAAGTTATGGAACCAATGGGAGGTTATCTATTTTAAAACCACATCCAGAAATTTTGCTCTACAATCATGAAGGCGAGAAGATTTGAAACACACAATCCAAGAAAATTTATCCTACAAGTATCCTATGATCACCACCATATGCCTCATCATTATTTTGGAATGATGTTGATTTCATCAGAATATTGAGACAACGGGATATTGTAAAATGTATATAAAAGAGATTTGCATTTGGTAGAAAAAAAGATAATTAGAGATATAGAACAATAGAAAAGAAATACATTAATATCCAGATCCAGTACGGTTTTGTAATACTGAATGTTTTAAGAAATTAAAAAGCTATTCTGATTTCAGAGATTTCTAGTGATTTAAAATCTGGATTCAAGGAGAGCAAGGGCCCACCTCCCCCAAGGACCAGGATATTCATGTATTTGGTTAGTTATATTTCTCAGCAATAGCTTAGATTGTTAATTTGTATTGCTTTAGTTCTTTCATTAAATTATGTTGTATACTTGTTCCTGCAGGTTTTTAGATAAATCTTTATATTTCGTGCAATTTTTTTCAAGCATTTTAAATCTGAGTGTTTACTTTCAAAAGCAAGTGTGATTATTTTCCAACAGCAAGTGTGTTTCCTTTATGCATGGTGTGTTATCTTTCAGAAAGCTTTTAGTGTGTTTTACTTTCAACAAGTGTTCATAGTTTAATTTGAATAATTTTTTTACCAAGAATTCCTTAAGACATTACTGAGATCCCCTAGAAAATATAAAAATAGTTATAGTCAACTACTAGACCAGTTAAAGTACTCTTGTTGCATATAGCCTTAGACACACCCCTAGTTTGATATGACATCAAAAAGAAGTTGATTAAATGAAGGGAATAACGACACCCATCAAGAACAAAAATAGAAAAGTTGTGTATCAAGGGAAAAGTATAGTTATTTGTGGGAGGATTAAAAGGGATGTGATTTTGAATCAAATAATCAGATCTTTGTAAATTTGATAGTAGTTTAAGTAATCTTATCCTCGTCTACACAACAAAATAAATTTCATGCATTAAATGGAGGTAGGTTGGATAAGAAAAGAAAGGTTCTCTCAATGTAAAGGTCTACTCTAGATAGTGTAGCTAACAAATTTAAATGTAGAAATTGGAATTGTTCCTCTTCAACAAGGAAAATGGCAGGGGTGAATGAAATTTTCAAATAATTATAATTTTCTCAAAAATTGAATGAAGGTAGTTGGGAGTGAAATGGAATTCTAATTTCCCTCTCTTCTCTCCTTCTCTTTCTTCTTCTCCCATTTTTCTATATATATTGCAAAGTGATGGCCATTTTAAACGTTGGATAATTTGGGAATGTGAGGGTGTAGTTTTATGTTACATGATTGTTCTAAGGGTTACATTCCTTGGACTATATTATTAAAATGATCTGTGCATGATCTTTTAGAAATAAAATATCATTTTCACGGCTTGTTTCTTACTTAATGGTTTCTTTATTCCATTTTCTTGCATCTCAATCACTTACAAGTGTGTTTTATGTGTTGTTTCAAAATTTGCGTTTATTTTTCATTAGGAAAGTGCAAATTTCGATGCAGTTTTGATCTGTGGCTTTTGTATCTAGCCTCTTCATCATCATTTCTTTTCATTTTCTCTCTTGGTGAAGTATGTGTCCCTTTATTTTTGGTGTTATCACCTTCTCCAATTTATGTTTATGTTTTATGAATCTCTTTCTCACCTTGGTCCCTTGGAAAGTTAGAGTAGACTTCAATAGTTGAATTAAAATTCTTGGAGTAGTTTAACACTAGGAGTAAGAAGAGGAATCCAACCTTCTCCGAATGTCTGTCTCATTTTGATTCCCAGAACTTAGACACATTCACATGTTGTCTAAAGTCCTGATTTGTCTATGATTTAAGGATGGGTGTATATTTGAGCACTAACAAGAACTAAAGTGCGTCATTGGGTAGTGAGTTAAGTGTGTAGAAGATAATGTTGTATATATAATGATAAAATATGACCATGTGATGAGTGGAATGTGTGAAGACTCGATGTGCAGAATGAAATGCATTATGTGTAAAATGTAATTTGAGATGATGTTATGCTAGACTGGTATGAAATATGATGTGTAAATGTGTAAATGTGGAAATGTTGTAGACTAAATGTAGAATGTATGGTCTATGATGCGTAACTTTGATGAAACATAATGTGTAATGCCTATGGTGTAGTGTGCAAGGTTCAATTGTCGTAAGCCCTCAACAATCAAGTGTGAATGAAAGAATAAATTTATAAATTATTGTTATAAATTTATATTAATTCCCACTATTTGGCATTTGTAGCTCATGTCAATAAATCTAGGCGTGGTGTGGATATGCAAGCAATTACACACCACTTTCTTGTTGTAGTGATTTCATTTTTTCAATCTAGAATAGTATTGCATGGTTGGAAAATAGATATAGCAAACTGGGCCATTGCATACATAGTTGCCACTATCTCAAAACAAAAATTTGATTGGTGGAGCTATCTATAAAAAAAATAAGAACTGACATAACAAATTCAAAGCTTTCAGAAAAACCCATCATTTATTCCACAAACTATCTCCTTGGCCTTTATTATGAGGCACTTTTAAATTTAAAAGACAAACCAATTCCTACTTGCATTGACGAGGAGTTGATGAAGTTGTCAATTCCATTTAAAGAACAATAGTTATAAACTATTTAGTTTGTATTTCAATTTTTGACATTACACTACATAGTTATCAACAATTTATGGTTTGCAAAGCCCTTCCTAAAAAAAAGGTGTTATTATGAGGAAGAGGCCAACAACACGCTGAGGTTTTGGGAGACTCCCAATCTGAAATGGAAGCTCACTCCTCTCCTCAATAGTTTGAACTCGTTAACACTAGAGAAGTAATACTTTCTCATATATTATTTACAAATTCCAAATTTTAATTTTTATTTTCCAATTTAAATTTTAACTAATTGAATTGACATAACATTCAATGTTGATGACATTGCAGGGAATTTGGACCATACTCATGTTTCACAAACTCAACCATCTTCCCCAACTCACTCCATACAGTCGCATGCATTCGTATCTTGTCAACAACCACCAAATACTACTCCTACATAGCCACCCTTAGCACCATGAAAAACTACCCCTCAACAACAAGGTACAACTTTTGAATACTAAGTTTAATTTCATAGTTTTTTCCTTTTTGGATTGTTTTCTAGTTTTTCATTTTTTTTCTTGAACTTTTAAGCACATTGCAGTCCTTCTGTTCAAACAGTGGCCACTAATTTTTAAAATGCCAACCAGAGGAACATTGAAAAAGAACATTGGTAAACGCATGCCAATTGCTTCGGCCTCTAGTGGGACACTAAACATTGCCTCCTCCTTTCAAATTCCAATGTTATCACTTGGTGGCTTACCCAGTGCAACTGTCATATCAGTTTTGAAAAATATAAATTTACACGAAGATTATTTGGGCATTGATAGCAATGACCCAACTAGCTTTTTCAATACCCGTGAGATGATTCAAGGCCAGTAGGTATAATTCAATTTAAAAATGCTTTACAATATTGAATTACATTTCAATTTAATTTTATTTATCTAAATCTTGATTAATTTTATCACAAATAGGATCAGGCCACCCAAAGGCAGAAACAAGTAGCAGTTGATCTAGCTGAAAGTCCCCATACTTCTCCAGCAAGATCATCTTCATCAGATACAGATGGTGAACAGTTGCTATCCTTTCCTTTGGAGAACTTAATTGATTATGATTGTCAATCCCATGTCAGTTATTTTATTCTACCTCATATCAATCATCTCATAGAATGGGAGAGAAGGGCTAAAGTTTTTATCAATGAGATTATTAGTCGTTTTCAAAATTATTGGCAAAGAGATAGTTTACACGTTGCAGTCCAGAATCAACATGCGAAGATGGATTCCTTACTTACCCAAGTAAGAAGTGGGACTATCATGTATAACAATAACTATAAATATGACATTTTGGATAAGACATTAAACAAATTGAAAAATATTAGTGCTGAAGCCCAGGCATATTTTAACAAATTGTCTAAGGAAAAGGATCTGGTAGCAGTTGTAAATGCCGAGAGAGATAGAGTGGTTGTAAGTACTATCACTTTCAAACAATTTTTCTTCTTAATTTGAAATTTTAATTTTTTAGTAATATGTTGAATTGACATTACTCTTTTTGTGCAGTTGAAATATGAAAATTTGAAGAGTCAAGCAAAGGTATTCCAGGTTCACTTGGAAATAGTGAAGAACAATTTATCCGCAACGAAGAATTTGAAGGAAAATATTGTTTTGGTTAACAAACAAAATAATACACTAAAGTAGATAATTAAAGAGCATGGCTTCAACCCTAAAATATTATTCAAAGCTAAGGCAGTAGCTGATCCAAATTTTTTGTCCTATGAAGATGAGACAAAGCAAGAAGAAAGAATTTTAAAAAATTTAGACAGTGTTGTAAAATATCTTATAAGTTCTACGGTTATTTATATTGTTGGGGAAAGGGGTAAAGCCACAGGGGAAGAAACCATTGGGGAAAGGAGCACAGGAGTTGAAATGGATACAAAAAATGAGGGATGAAAATTTTATTATTGAGTGTGGAAACTTTAAATATTGAGTCTATATTTGAAAATTTGTAACATTGAACGTTGTGGTCATGGTATTTGAATTTAATTATATGGATTTGATGGGATTTTAAAATTTGAAATACTATATAATCTTTAATTTTGATTCCATATGGATTTGATAGAATTTTTAGATTATATATGGAGTTTATGCTTTTCGGTTTACTCTTAATGGTGATTGCATTAGATAGGGATGAATCATGATGACGTATGTTTCTTGTTTACTTGAATTATCATGACTTGTATGTGGATGTAGATTTAGCTTCAAGCACGATAATTCTTCTTCTCTAGACATTAGAATGGATATAGATGATGATGAATGATGATAATGATATGATATATATGGATGATGATCAATTTTATGTGGACATAGATTTAGCTTCAAGCATGATAATTCTTCTTCTCTAGACATTTAAACTTGCTTTAAGATAATTCTTCTTCTCTATACGTGTAATGATATGATCATGATGTCATTAGAATGGATATAGATGATAAATAAATGGAATGTGTTAAAATGGATATAGATGACATTAGAATGGACATAGATGAAATTAGAATGGATATACGTGTAATGATATGATTATGAATTGTTTTAAAAAAATTGAATTGTTTTAATAATAATTTTAGTATCAGGATTTAGGATTATGATAATGATATGGTGATGATATGATATATATGGATGATGATGAATTTTATATGGATGTATATAATAAATTCAATTGTGTCATTTTATCCCACAGTTAAAAAATTATATCAAAGCATTTTGCAAATATAAAAAATGAATTAAGCATAATTGTAAGAAATCAAGAAAGATGATATGATAGGGTTTAAATTACCTCTAGTGTATTAGATTGTTGTGAAATCATCACTGGTAATGTGTTAGATCTTTGTTTTAAGAAAACTCAACACGAGAAATGGATTATTAGATAGATGGGTGAGTTGCTTGACATTATCAGTCACGAGAAGTACTAGCTTCCTCGGATGGATGTCAACCGACGTTTTCAAAAAAAAAAATTGTATTTAAATAAATGTAAATATATATACCTATAACATCTTAATGATAACAAGATCTGAAAAAAATGTAAAGTAACAAACAATAAGATTAAGGTGAAGAAGATATCTATTTAAAGTTGAAATCATCATTGGTAATGTGCTAGATCTTTGTTTTAAGAAAACTCAACACGAGAAATGGATTAGTAGATAGATGGGTGAGTTTCTTGAAATTGTCATTCCTGAGAAGTACCAGCTTCCTTGGATGGATGTCAAACCACGTTTTCAAAAAAATGTAAATATATAGACCTATAACATCTTTAATGATAACAAGAGCTGAAAAAAATGTAAGGTAACAAACAATAAGATTAAGGTGAAGAAGATACGTATTTAAAGTTGAAATCATCACTGGTAATGTGCTAGATCTTTGTATAAAGAAAAATGAACACGAGAAATGGATTAGTAGATAGATGGGTGAGTTTCCTGACATTGTCAGTCCCAAGAAGTACCAGCTTCCTCGGATGGATGTCAACCCACATTTTGAAAAAAAATAAAAAGATTTTATTTAAATAAATGTAAATATATAGACCTGTAACATCTTTAATGATAAAAAGATCTAAAAAAAATGTAAAGTGACAAACAGTAAGCTTAAGGTGAAGAAGATACCGATTTAAAATTGAAACAATCCATTATCAATAGCTTCTTCAAACATGATTTTCTCTTCAATAGAGTGTGATGATGTGCTAATTCCACTCTCAACGATGGGAACAATGGTACTTGTAGCTATATTATTCACACCTCTTCTTTCGCAAAGGGAATTCCAATGCACAATTGCTCTATCAAAAGGAAAGGTTTCCATGGAGTATTGAGAAACATAACACCTCATGCAACTTTCCAGATTTTTATCCAACTTGTTTCTCAGTTTTGATTTTATAAATGATAGTGTGAAAACCCCTTCGTCTTCCATAGACCCCAAAATCATTGTTTGTCATAACTCATATAATTTAAAATATTCATTGATATCTTCTTTTAAGATATAATTTTGATAGATTCCTCGTCACAACCTTGTAATAACACCGCTTTCAGAAGGTTTGTCTAAATTTTTAAACGGGTTCCTCATTGTTGTTACAAAATTTGTTGATTGAAATTTTAATAAATCAGCATTCAATATACCTTTGATTTCCATTCCCTTGAACTCTGAAGTCTTTTCAAAATGTTCCATTATTGTACCCATGGATTTATGGAAATGCTTTCTTACAAATTCAGAACAACCACCTCCAGTATTCCAAAAATTAGGATTCATCACACCCATGGCTTCAAGAATTTTATCTTTGGAGAAATTTTCTCTAATTTCTAATGATAAGGATTCTGAAATTTTCTTAAGATTTATTCTTGTTTCAACTATAACAGACTCAAAGAGATTACGATTCACGGGAACATCTTCTCATTCTTATCCTGTAATATCTTGACGTTTTTACACAATGTGCAGTGGCATGTCCCTCCCATTAATAGTGATGCAGAGGTGATCGTGGATATTAAATGTCAAATAGTTACTGGGATTTTTAAGATCTAATAAAGCTTTCCAATTCTCTAAAATAGGTGTATCAAAACTATCTTGGGAACAGTACAAGATATCAAGGATTTGACACACCATTTTTATCATCCGTATAAAATCCATAATATAGATTAATCTTCCCTGTGCATGCTTCATCAGTGTATTGATCTACTGCAACATTGGAAGAATACCAACCAATGTAAGTAATGTCTCCAAATCAGTTAAATGGAACAAGTCCCTTTCCCTATCAACTTTATGATGGTATTTGTGCATGAAACCAACCAACGAAGGATACTCCTCACGAACTCTGCATGCACGTTCATACAAGGAGATCCATCTAGTCTCAACATCTTTTAGAAGCTTTTTTCCATCTGGAATTCCAGTTGTAAATTTTAGGAACTCGAGAAATTGCTTTGGGCTGCTTGACATAAAGGCATGAAGTTCTCTTATAAGGTTTTCTAATTTAGCAACATTTTCGTGGTTGCTTACCATTTTATATGCTAAATTCATTCTGTGAGCCATATAATGAATTGGTAGAATATATGGGGCCACTGTTATTTGTAATATAACACAACCCTATTCAGTGACCCGACATGATAAATGCAGCATCTTCTCTAACACATACCAACTTCGTAGCAATTTCATAATTAGTCATTCCAGTAATATCTTCCAAATGAGAAACAACTATTTTATGTAGGTTTTCGGCATTGCAGTTTTCAACCATTTTCATAACACCCAACAGATGAGGTGTCCTTATATGCCTTTATAAAGTATAGATGTGGGTACATACCCATGCAGTGTTGTCGACTGCTGTCACTTCATAAATTGAAGGAGAGATAAAATTTTATTTTTTTACATTCTCTTTCAAATCTTCCTTCTCTATCATCGAAAGGAACTTTCCCATTTCCCATCCACTACTTTCTGACCAATGAGACTGAGGTATGTTCATCATTCCATTATATTGATAAAAAAAATTGAAATCGAGGAAATCGAAAAGCAGTCTTCCTTTTTTTAGTATGTGAAATAGAGTAGAGAATTGTATGAGTTTTTCATGTAGATTTATTTGTTTCATCTTACCAATATGCGATGTGATCGTTCCTCCCTTTTCCAAGAGATGTCTATGTTTTTTCTACTCTGCCTCATATTCCACTATGTATCTAACATGCATGCATTCTTTTTCAATTTTCCACCTGTGTGTTTTGATTTTCTAGCCATCTACCCCCGTTACAGTCAAATATTGTTTTCCACCATGTTTTTCTATAGTGTCTAGCTTCATTTGCCTTTTTGGTTGCTTTCCCAATTTCCACGTACATATTGTACATGTACATTTAGATGGGATATCTTTAGAATTAGATGATTGTACAAGTTCGATAAATGGAAATTTAGCTACCCAATAAAACTTGTATGTCTTGCCAATGGTCCACATATTCTTGTTCATTTTCAATGTTTTACTTTTTTGAGTAGAATTTTGAGCAATATCACAATCACCTAGTTTCCTCTTTCTTGGACTGGAATTTGAATTTGATTTATGTTTTCCATTTTGCTGAGTATTTGTATGTGTGATATCTTGATGCACTTCTAGTTGCACCCTAATAGGAAAAATATCTTCAAGATCTGGCATATTATCATAGGTGTCATTTGTTTGACTTTGATACTATGTAGAATGCATGTCCACCTCAATAATACCTTCCACACAGTCAGTATTCTAATTCTTTGTGGTGGCATCTATATGGTTGGTATTTTCAATATCTGTATCCGTAGAGTTTCAAAAATACTTGAAGAGTCATTTCTGAGATTTCTTAGTTACTTTTAGGGTCTTCACATTCTTAGGACTACCACCTTCCACTATTTTGAAGACAGTCTTGTGTCAGCAAAAGAACCAAGTAGCGACTGGCTGTTGCACATCAAAAGGCATCAGCAAGGCATCAACTGACACTTTCATGCATCACGAAGGTGTCCACTGTCTAAGGTCATTGTCATGCGTCAACTCTGCCCTTGTTCCGCGTCAACTTCCTATGCCATGTCGCGCATCCAATCTATTCCTTTTTCACACATCTGTAATATCTCTTTGTCACGCAGATCTACAATAACTCTTTGTTGCGTGTCAACTATATCGCTGTCATGCATCAACAAATAACCCTAACAGGCTAACAACAATCTTCGGTGTTTAAGAGTATGTGAGTTCAAAATTCACAGTATTGGTAATTCGGTAAACTACTTGAGGTATACTACCCGACGAATCACCTAGGTTTTTATAAGATACGTTTTTAAATGAAGGCAAAGCCAACCCCCAAAAACAAATATACTATTTATTTTAGGTGAACAGGACACTGACCCACTCTACAAAAATCACCTTTTCAAATTTTCCTAAAATGAAATTTTTGCCATATTATGAATATTGGCCACTAAAATTATCCTTGGATTCCCCTTAGGATTTTTTAAAATTAATCCCACTTATAAAAAATTTTAACCTAAAGTTTTCAAAAGTAAGTTTTTATTATAAATGGTGGTATTTTTTGAAAGGTAGTATAAAGAAAGTTGATATCATTAGGTTTTAGTTTAATTATTCATAAGTGGTTGATTAAATATAGGATCTACTACTGGTTGGGCTTACATAAGGATGATACATGCTATATTATGCATTAACATGTCTGTAAGTAAGTCATCCCCTGCCTCAATTGGACTAGTTAAAAAAAATATTGTTTAGACTCAGTATATTTTGTATGAGGATTTAAATGTCTTTTTCTCAAACTGATTTCTTGTTGGGTACAGAGTAGGGTGGTTCTTTCTTGTTAAATCATGGTAAAAAATGGTGAAGGAAAAATGAATATAAGCAACATGGTTGTCATGGTGGGGAAGGTCAATAAATCTAGGGTTTCGAATACTTTTAGTACAAGGGTCTTTTCTCTACATCAGGGGGGTGAATCTAATCCTTCCTCTTTAGTTCTAGTTGTGAATATTGGTTTTAAGTTTGTTAAGGGGAATATGACTGGACATTATGGAGTTGTAATTTAGAAATGGCTACATGTAAAGCTCAACACTATTCTCCCTCCATAAATAATGTTGATGATATGGATTTGCTATGTGGTTCGATGAATCTTGATTTGTAGAACATGCCTTAATTGGCATCAGCTTCTTGTACGCCACAAATTAAATATCATTTTAATCTATGAGGAAGGAGTTATCCATGTCTATTTTATATGATAAGGAAAAATCTAATGTTCAAGAGATTGTTGAGGCTAATGGAAAAAAAAATTAGGTTAACCCTTGAGGAGGATGTAGAAGATGAAAGATGGAATAAGGGAAAAAATTTTATAGATGGGAAATAAGTTGAAGCAAGTTCCTAAGAGAAACACAACCTTATTTTTGAAACCAATGATCATGCACCAGAGATTTTGGTTCCATGGGAGTGGATGAGGTAGATGGGTCGCCCCTTTCTGTCTATGCTCGTGGCTAACATGTGGTGACTCAAAACTTTGATTTCCTCCTCTTTATGCCTCAATTTGAGATGGAATTCCCACCTTTGGTGAAAAAAATTGAATATCATGATACTCATTACAAGCCTCCAGTTGTGTTAGCTATAGTAGAGGAGGATACATTTCTTGACTCATATAAATAATCAAGATGGAAACAGGAAGAAGATATATATTTAAAAGGTATATTATAAGTGGTTTTAAAGTTTAACTCTCGTGATGTTCCAAACCCATCTTCTAAATATGGTGATGTTTTGGCTCCCATTCCAGCTGACCCTAAGTCTCTTAAAATCCTAAATTTTTTGGAGGGACCTTATTATAAAAACATCTTAAGGACAAAATTTGGCTCGGGTAATAATCTTAAGGGCTCATTGGATGAAATTGGATGGATTATTGTCTACCACATGAAATCCAAGTTGATATGTTCCTTTGGTTTTCTTTCTTTGCGCTTTCTTTTCATTGTATTTTGGGTTTTTTAAGTGTTATCTTACTACAATCTTGTTTTGTTCTCTTGAGAGTTTATATGTACTATCTTGACTTTGGCATCTCTTTATTCTAGGTAGGGGCCCTAGCTAAATTTTTTTATCCTAAATAAAAAATTATGATCTAATATTATTAAAAGGTTGTCACTTTAGAGGGTAATTTAATTAAAGATGTGATGCAAGATAATCATGAAGGAGAGTCAATTATTTATAAAATGACATCTTTATCATGGATACGAAGGTATAAGGGGTCAAATGGAATGGTTTTGAGGCAGTTAGAGTTCAAGAAATTTTAAATAGGGACTCAATTGTATTTTCCTGACCTTTTTGTAAATTTAAATTTTCAAATTGTAAATGATGTCTTCAAGGGATATAAATGATTATTTTGGGTTAGAGAAAGGATGAGTTAGGTCTTATGATGGGTTAGGAGTCTTTGAGGATGTGTATAAGATATGAAATATCAAAATGATGTAAAAAGGGATTCATGTCGATGCATAGGTATAAATAAGTTGGAGAATTAGTTAGTTTTTAATGTAAAGAGTGCATTAAAGGAGAGGAATTTCAAATAGAGATAGTTAGTGATCCTTAAAGAGGGAGCTAGAGATGATAAAAAAATCATTCCGCATGCACCAGGGGAAGAAGAGTGTGTTCGAGCATACCTTTTGTAAGGAAATACAATAAATTGATGGAGATTTTTATTTTGAATCATTGTCTTCTAATTTATTTCCAAAGAAAATGTTTAGATATTAGTTTTTGCATAATTTATAGGAGGTATTTAGTTTGTTTTTCAAGTGTGGAGGTGGAAAAGAACTAGAGAGAAATTTGCTAATATTTGAAATAGATTCTTCTTTGTTTTATACCTTAGTGCTTGTTAAAATTCAACTTCGACATAGGTTGTGTTGTTTTTGGGGTGAATTCAGAGGAATTTTAGTATTGAAGGATGAATGATTGAGAATATTATCAAGAATTTGAAATAAAACTTGGTATGCATATTATTACGATGGAAAATATAAGATTTGTATACTCTACCTAAGGCATAAAGTGTTACTTGTCTGTGGAAATGGAATATTACCCTTGTGGAAAACTATGAAGGAATAAACATATACTGAATATGATGGTATGGTTTTTGAATCCTTCATGTTATTATGATGATGTATGTTGTTTTGCAGTAGGAAAGATAATTGCAGAGTTCCTTGATCATCGTTCGTTTGAAAGTCTCCATTGATAACCAAATTATAACTATAAGTGATTTTCCAGTTCCAAACCAGTCACAATAACTTTTTTCATTTTAAGTCCAATCAATTTGAAATTTTTAGAGGTCTCTTGAATGGTTTTCATCCATGATCAATATTTTTTGAGATACAATGTTCTTTACCAATGGGTTTGAGGATGCATGAAAAAAAAAAAATATTTAGAGGGATCTTAAAGTTTTTTCATTCATGATGAATATTTTTTGAGATATGATGTGTTTTACCAGTGGGTTTGAGGATGCATGCGACTTGTTTGAAAAATATCTTTCATGTTGAAATGAGTATCTCTCCTATGTTAAATTAAGATTCAAGACTTAAAATTTGGAAGCAGTCATGGTGGGGTAGTCTATTAATGTATGAAAAAATAATATTTTATTTATCGTGTTTATTTTTCGAGATATTTATTACAGTCTGAGAGTAGGTCCTGAAACATAGTTCTATGTTAATAAAGTGGAAACTTTTTCAAATTGAAGTGAAAGGTGTTGTAGAAAGAGTTGAAGCTTGAAATCTTTGGATGATGTTTGGATAGTAGAATGACAACTAATGCAACTTTTAGAGCTTTTTGTGTGACTTAGGATGTGTGCAAGTATGGTTTGAGAAAGAAATATGTATTTAATAGGTAAATATGACAGTCTTATAGAGAAGAGAATAGTGGAGAGTTTTTCGATGGAATGAAGGCATTTCTTTAGTTTTTTCTAAGAATGTGATGAACTGTTAAATAGGGGAGGATAAGTTGAAATTGATTAGATAGGGAAAGGTTAGAGTTTTCTTGAGTAATCCAAGAGGAATATTGAACAAAAAAGCAAGAAAAATGAAAGGAAGAACTAAGTTTCTTGAATTACAGTCACTTTAAATGATTGGAGATGATTAAGACTATGTTGATCCATAAACCAAAATTATGCTAAAGTTGTCTAATAACATTTGTGAACTAAATTTGTAAACAAGGAAAAAATAAGAAATTTAAAACAAGTCTCTTGAATTCAAGGATATTAACGATAGTGAAGGCTTGTGAACAAAAGAGAGAATAATGTGTGAGAATGATCCAAAGGTTGGAGAGTGATTAAAGGATACTATATTTCCTAATAGAGTCAAATAGTTAACTAGACAAGATTACAAAAATGATAATTAATGCTTGAATAAATTGATTTCTTGTTCTTGTTTTGATGGTTAGTTGAAATTGACATGGTCCTCTGCATTATTTTGTGTCATAGCTAGGAGACTGAATGATTTTTTTGGGTAACAGTAAAATCTGTGAATGTGAGATTTTAGGTCAAACTCTAAATTTGATAAGTGAAGGTGTGAGAAGAAGAAATAAGACACCAAAAGGCCAAGTTTGAATCTTATGTGAGGTGTGGAGGTGAGAAAGGTGAAAAATAATTGTTCTAGAGAAGAAAGAGACATATATGGACAAAGAAGAGATATTGATAGAGTTATCAAAAATGATACGCCATAAGAACAAGCAAGATGAGGGGTAAGTGCAACAAGCTCGGGGACAAAAAAGGGGTCATAAGTGGATGTCATATTGCAAATAACAACATAATATCAACTTTTAGGGATTATTAGCAATGCATACACTCAAAACTAGAAAAAATTATATGAATATGAATCATAGCATATGGAATCTAGTTTCTAAACTACTATTTTTTTTTAAATGGACAAGTTTAGCTATATTAAACACTCAAAATTGAATGACTTGGTTTTTTTTTTCAAAAAAGCCTATAAGATTGTAGTCCATTTGTCCATGATTTGTATGACCAAAAATTGATACATATATTTTTCCTTTGGTGACAAGTTATATGCCGCTATCTATCTTGGGATAGATTTTATTTCGTATTTTCTGAGAAATATTTTATTTTTTTTATGATTTTATCTGTGAAAGTGGTTTGAAAACATAAAGAAAATAGAGCACTTTCCGTTTGCCCGCCATAACTTCATAAAAAATATTGAAATCAAATAATTTTTTTTGAACATGTATATAATTTCACCACGGTCGAGAAGGTATAAGTTTTCTCATATTCTGACAAGTGAAAAAAAAATTGCAGTCAAATAAAAATAATATTCCATGATAACACAATATTTAAAATCTACATTAAACTTTAATATATTGATTTGATTAGGCAAGTTTAATCTCACTAAAGATTATTTAAATAATAAATTAATTCCTACTAAAGTTGAATATTCCTCCACGGGGTGTCAAGGGTAAAAGTGACTAATGAAATTAAATACCAAGGTTATTCAATTTCTACAATGTTAAAACAACTAGCAAGGTCCCATATTAAAATTTGGGTTAGGATAATGAACACTTCCCTACTCCATAAAGTAACCCCTTAAAAGTCCACCCATATTTTGAAATTAGAGAACATTTAAATTTACAAGAGGAGATTGCAAAGTTGAACCCAGATCTCCACCTACTTTTTTATAGGGATAGCAGAGAGCATCTCTTGGATGAATTCAATATCAGGACCCTTGGAATGAGATAATAAAAAGGCTACTAACCCTATCAACATGGCCTATGAGAGTCTTCTTGTGAGAATAAACAAAAATAAAAATTGTGAAGGAGGTTATTTTGCAAGTTATTGGAAGAGGACTGGGAAGCCATTGAAGAAAGCCCAGCTCCAAGCAAATTTGAGAAAGAAGACACTCACAAGTTTTCTTATTTTCTTATTTTGTGTATACCCTCATTCAGGGTTTGAATGAAATGTATTTATTAATTTGAGTATTGGTTCCCATATTCTGTGGCTTGCCTAGGAGATGAAAATTCAAGGTATGCAAAGGTATTTACCTAAGGTAAGTGGTTCAAGATCAAAGCTATTCATTTGCTAATTTATATATTGAATCTTATTTTGATGCATTTATATATACATATATATGTATGATGTACTTTTAAATACTGAATGTGTCTAACTATTTATTTTAAAAGAAAATCATTTATTGATGTGAACGACTTTTTTTAATGGGTGATAAAGATGAAAGACCCGGATTCAATAACTAGGTGATCTCATATATATATATACTAACAATGTACATAGCCTCGAATGAACATAGAGTCCAGTTTAGGTACGAGAATTTTTTTTGCATGATGGTTTCTTGTGAAAATAGTGTACAGGCCACATTATGGGAAGGGTTGGGTTTAGGTATTATGTGGGGGTAACAATGTTGGATTTGGGGGGACGGGGGTTGGGTTGAGAAAGCGGGGTAAGCAAGATGTTCTCAACCATATAAAAAATTTAAATTCAGAATGCGGTGGGGGTTGGGGTTGCCAACCCCTCCCCACCCAGAGAACTTATTTGGAAGAAAGCCACCAAAAGGATGCAGAATCGTGGACCCAAATTGATGACCGAGTCTACTATTTGTTGTTTTCATGTCTGTTTGTGTAGGTACAATTAATGGAGAAAAGAAAACTTTAAAAATAAAGATGGAATTCTAAGAAAAACGATGCATATATCAATATGATATATATATATTTATATATATCAAGTATGGGATCCAGAAGGACTAAAGATTGATCAATGGTTATCCCTTTTTACAAAGTAGAAGATAGATCAACTAAATCATGCAATAGTATAGTTGGAGATTCTCTTGAAAATGTCGATTATACTTATTAGTAAAACTTTCACTAGTAGCAAAGTTTTATTATTAATAAACCCCAGAGGAGTATTATGCATGAACTATCATGAAGGAGAAGTGAAATTTTGAGAAAATTACATAGTGAGTATGGTTAAAAAGGTCTAAGTGATCACCTACTGTCAATCTTGAGTCAATTAGGAAATTCATATATATACTAATATACTAGGGGCTAAATTTATGTTATTCCCTCCCTTTTGCCAAATTCAAAGGGATAACCTATTGTCAATCTATATATATATATATATATATATATATATATATATAATTTCGTTTGACTAAGATTGACAATAGGTTATCCCTTTTTAAAAAATTTAATAACTAAATTTAATAGTATATTGGTATTAATAAATTATCTTATTTGTAAAACTTTCACTAGTAGCAATGTTTTATTATTAATAAAGTTGAGGATATTAGCATTACTATCAACCTAGAAGTGAAATTAAAAACTGGCATTAATACTTTCTTTCTTTCTATTCCATTTAGTAAACATTATATAGGAGGTAAAAAGAATTTCATTTCACTTCCCTTAACTAATTGCAGTAGATTTGCAATAACTTTTAAAAGAGAATAACATGCTAGAGTTAGAACTTAGATTACTTCATTGGCCTATTCCAAGACCAATTAACAGGTATTAGTTTTTGGATATTTTTCAGGAGGTCTTTATTTATTTTTCAAATGTGGAGGTGGAAAATAACTAAAGATAAACTTTCTAATGTTGAAAATAGATTTTTCTCAGTTTTATACCTTGATGCCTTTTAAAATTCAACTTGGATAGGGGTTGTGTTTTTTGTGGGATGAATTCAGAGGTATTTGTGTATTAAAGGATGAATTATTGAGACTATTATCAAGAAGGTGAGATACAACTTGGTATGCATGTTATTAGTATGGAAACTATAATATTTTTATAGTCTAAGACATAAAGTGTCACTTGTCTATGGAATTTGCATAATACCCTTGTGAAAAACTGTGAAGGAATAAACATATACTAAATATAAAGTTATAGTTTTGTCTCCTTTTTACTATGATGATAGATATGGTATTATAGGAGGAAAGATAATTTCATATTTCCTTGATAATCATTTGTTTGAAAGTCTCCATAGATATCCAAACTGGGACTGTAAGTGAATTACCAGTCCCTAACCAGTCGCCATAAAGTTTTGGTTTAAAGTGCAATAAATATGGAATTTTACCCATGTAGATGAAAAACATATTTTTTCAGAGGTCTCTGGAAGGGTTTTCATTCACGATAAATATTTTTTTAGATATGATGTGTTTTACCAGTGGGTCTAAGGATACATGTCACTTGTTTGACAAAAAGTCTATCATATTGAAATGAGTATATCTCATATGTTTCTAGGATTCAAGACCTTAAACTTGGAAGAATTCATGGAGAGGTATTTTATTAATCTATGAAGAAATAATTTTTTATTTTCCATGGTTATGTTTTGAGATATTTATGATAGTCCGGGAGAAGGTCCTGAAACATAGTGTAAGGCTAGTAAAGTGGAAAAAAATTAAATTGAAGTTGAAGGTGTTGTAGAAAGAGTTGAAATTTGAAATTTTAGGATCATGTTTGGCTAGTGAAAGGAAAAATATATTAGCTTTCAGAGATTTCTATCTTCCTTGGAAAGTGTGCAAGCATGGTTCGAGAAAGAAGTCTTGATTTGAGAGGCAAATATGACATTCTTGTAGAGAAGAGAATATTGTAGAGTATTTGGATGGAATGAAGTAATTTATTTATTATTTTCTAACAATGTGATGAATTATTAATCATGTGAGGAGGATTAGAAAGTGATCAGATAGGGAAAGGTTAGATTTTTCTTGAGTAAGCCAAGAGGAATAGTGAAGAGACAAATAAGAATAGTGAAAGCAAGGACTAAGTTTGTAGAATTAAACTAACTTTAAATGATTCATGAGTTGATTAAGACTTAGTTGAGCCATAAAAAAAATTTATGCTAAGTTTTTCTAAGACCATTTGTGAAGAAAAAATTAAAAACAATGAAAAAATAAGAAGTTTAAAACAAATTTCTTAAATTAAGGGATATTAATGACAATGAAGGCTTGGAAAGGGAAGAGAGAACAAGGTGTGGGTATGATCCAAATGTTAGAGAGTGCTTGAAGGAGCTTAGATTACCTAATAGATTCAAATATAAAACTAGATAAGATTACAAACATGGTAATTAATGCTTGAAGAAATTGATTCGAGGTTCTTGTTTTGATGCTTAGTTGAAATTGACATGGTCATCTACATTAAGGGTTTAATTAATCATATATGGGTTAAGTTTAATTATAGGTTAATTATTTTTATTAGCTCTTTAATTTTAACTATTAGTGGTTTTTTAATTATTTTTTAGTATTTATTTGAATATAATTATTTAAAATCTTTTGAATCTTTGAAATTAGTTTAATTGGATATTTTTTTAATTGATGGCAAATAGTTTTGAACGGACTATACCCTGTTTACAAAGAAGGCCAAAAAACTAGATATAGTAATTAAAGTATCAGCAAAAAAAAGGACCAGCATCCAGAATAGGCATTTGAAATCAACCGTAACCAAAAAGTTACATCAGGAGCAAAATAGAACAAGTGATGCAACCATGTAGCCATAAAATAGCAAAAAAACAACGGGTTCACTAGAGAATGTATGTGGGCCGAAGATGTGTCTCAATATATTGCACTCCTAATTCATCCGTTCTACAAGGGTATCAAGAAAATGAGTGGGAAACACACATGTACTGACATACATGTGGATATACTTAAAGGGGATAGAACGAGTGCTAGGGTCGCATACAGGGTTCATTTTAAGGCACCTCTATAAAATTGTAGGTGGAAAATACCTGGCGAATATCCCCGGAACCAGTTTCAGTGAAAGGCGAATTTGACAGTATTCCAAAACAAAAATTTCACCTAGTTTTTCATGGCTCCATCAGTGACGTGTGACAACAAGACGTCAATAATCAATCCTGATGCACGTCAATGGAACGTCAATGGTCTTGACTGACGCGTGTCACTGGCTCCTATTGACGCGCGTCACTGGCTCCTACTGACGCGCGTCACTGGCTCCTATTGACACGCGTCACTGGCTCCTACTGACGCGCGTCACTGGCTCCTACTGACGCGCGTCACTGGCTCCTATTGACGCGCGTCACTGGCTCTTATTGACGTGTGTCACTGGCTCCTATTGACGCGCGTCACTGGCTCCTATTGGCTCCATTTGACGTGCGCTCCATTTGATGCGCGTCACTGGATCCTATTGACACGCGTCACTGGCTCCTATTGACGCACGTCACTGGCTCCATATTGACGCGTGTCACTGGCTCCTATTGATGCGCGTCACTGGATCACTGCATCGCTGGCTCCTATTGACGCGCGTCAGCTAGGACTATTGTCGCGCGTCAGCTAAGACCTTTGACGCGCATCAATTGAAGCCATTGACGCCTGATTTAGCCTATAAATACCCTTCAACCGGTCATTTTCTCATTTTCACCTTCTCGCTCTTGAATTTTTACAGGTCTCAATCATTGTCAAAGACGCAAGTATAACTATAATGTCGACTTCACATGCTTCCCAACTGCAAGTTCAGAAAAAAAATCAAGAGAATCCAATTCAATCGATTTCCAAGATCAACTACAGGAATCCCTTATGCCCTCACATCCATACTGTTTTAAAGATGTCTTCAGAATATAAAGATTTGATGGATGCGTGTGAATTTATAGGGCTCGTTAATATGCCCCATTTCAAAACAGATCCAGGATATTTTGAATTACCTTCTGTCATCCTACAATTCAGAGGACGGCATTTTTTATGTGACTCTGAACGATGGCCGAATGTTCCAATTCAGTATCGAAGCAAATGACATCCATCGGTTTACGGGCCTTCCGTTCAAAAATTTACCAATTGTTACAACCAAGGCAACACTCGTGGAAGAAGACAAGAAATTTCTCGAATCAACGTTTGGTTTCCATGTTGATTGTAAGTATAATTCGTTTTAATTCATATTTTTTATTCTATTTTTTATTCTGATACAATTTGTTGTTATAAATTTATAGTAATTTTCACTGTTTCGCATTTGCAGCCCATGTCAATAAGTCCAGGCGTGGTGTCTAAGATGTAGCATTTCTGAGTACATGTAATTTTTGCAATGCTAGGGTCTAAGATGAGCTTTGTAACTTTGTTTGACCTGATGAGTGCAGTGGAAAAGTGTGTACTTGAAAGTATACTGGCGTGGGCAAAGGTTAAACAAAAAAAGATCTTAAGAAAAATGATGGAACCAAGAAGGGGAAATTAATTGATGTTCCCAAACTTGATGATGCAAATGAAGCAGGGGGGAAGAATTTTGATCAATGTACTTTAATATTAACGGAGGGTGACTCAGCCAAGTTAATTTCTTGCTGTAAGTGTTTGTGCCTTGAATCAGGGAAATGTGAATACTGAATTTGGTAGTATTGTGACATGTTTCGACATCACTTTCCAATTTAATTTTTTGTTATTTTAGTTATCTTTATCCTATCAGGTGGCAGGAATATCTATTGTTGGTCAAGATTATTATGGCGTGTTTTCCTCTCAGGGGAGGTAAGCATGCTCAATGTCAGGGAAGCTACCACTCACCAAAAAATGGAGAATAAAGAGATAGTAAATATAAAAAAAATCCTTGGTCTACAGGAAGATAAAATATATGACAGCATTAAATCTTTAAGATATGGCCATCTGATGATAATGACAGACTAGGTACATGATCTTTGTCTAGCACTGTTTAGTTTTTGAATTAATTCTGACACATCCTTTCTAGTGAGATCCTTTTTGACTTGTCCTTTGTCTCTTAAAGGACCATGATGGTTCCCACATCAAAGGATTTCTGATCAATTTCATACACCATAACTGGCCATCACTGCTTAAAATTCCTTCATTTGTTGTGGAATTTATCACTCCTATTGTCAGGGTAAATGTTCCCCCTAGTATATTTGGTTGAGTGTATTGAGACTCTTTATATTTGTTTTTAAGCCTCCAGAGGTTATGTATCTCCATGTCTAATTTTGGCACATGTTGATGTAGGCAACTCACAAAAATGGAAATGTGTTATCTTTTTACACCATTCCTGAGTATGAAGCTTGGAGAGAATCATTGAGTGGATCTAGAATAACTGGCTGGACCATAAAGTACTACAAAGTAATGTTAGTTTGTTTTCTCTTTATATGTTTTTAAGTTCTGGTTTTGTTCACTTGCTGATTAGGTATCACTTGTTGCTTGGACCATACAGGGTTTTGGCACAAGTACTTCTAAAGAGGGCAAGGAGTATTTCATAGATCTGGACAAGCACAAAAAAGATTTTTTGTGGGTTGATGAGAAAGATGGAGATGCTTCCTCATATCAATCAGCTTATAGAATGGGAGAGAAGGGCTAAGGTTCTTATCAATGAGATTATTAGTCGTTATGAAAATTATTGGCAACGGGATAGTTTATACGTTGCAGCTGATCCAAATTTGTTGTCGCATGGAGATGCGACAAATCAAGAAGAAAGAATTTTTAAAAATCTGGACAGTGCTGCAGAAGATCTATAAGTTTAGGGGTTATTTCTGGTGTTGGGGAAAGAGGTACAGCCATAGTGGAAGAAGCCATTGGGGAAGAGAGCAGAGGAGTAGAATTGGATACAAGAAAAAGAGGGTTTTGAAAACTAGAAACTTTTATTATTGAGGAAACTTTAAATATTGAATTTGAAAACTTCTACTATTGAGTATGTACTATGGTATTTGAATTTAATTATATGGATTTATATACAATCTTTAATTTTAATTGCATTAGATGGTGATTATCATGAATTATATGTATGTTTCTTGTTTACTTGCATTTTCATGAATTGTATGTGGACGTAGATGATGAATGATGATAATTGATAATTAATGATAGATGATGATGAAGACGATGAATGACGATAATGATATGATATATATGGATTATGATCAATTTAATGTGGACGTAGATTTATCATCAAGCACGATAATTCTTCTTCTCTAGACATTTAAACTTGTTTTAAGATAATTCTTCTTCTCTATACTTGTAATGATATGATCATGATAACATTAGAATGGATATAGATGATAAATAAATGGAATGTGTTATAATGGATATAGATGACATTAATGATTAGAATGGATATAGATGACATTAGAACGAATAGAATTGTAATGATATGATTATAAATTATTTTAAAAAATGGAATTGTTTTAATAAATTTAAATTAGATAAATAATTGTGTTAATAATAATTGTAGTGTCATGGACTCAGGATATGATGAATGATATGGTGATGATATGATATATATGGATCATGAGGAATTTTATGTGGACTTATATTTAAAATTGTATAATGTATTCTTTATCCCACAGTTAAAAAAATATATCAAAGGATTTTGCACATATAAAAAATAAATTAAATATAATTCTAAGAAATCAAGAGAAGAATCATCACTGGATAAGAAATTAAACATAATTACAAATATGATAGGGTTTAGCTTACCTCTTGCGTATTAGATTGCTGTGAAATCATCAAGGGTAATGTGTTAGGACAGAGACATTTCTTTACCTGATTTAAAATAGAGGGGTGAGTTGCCTGACATTGTCAGTCCTGAGAAGTGCCAGCAACATCTATTAAATATATAGACCAACAATATCTTTAAATAAATGTAAATATATGGACGTAGACCTTTAACATCTCTAGCATGATAACAAGAGATGACGAATTGTATAAGTAGATCGTGGATTATGATTGTATAGTATGAAGAAGATATCTTCCTCTGTAAAATTGAAATCATCATGTCATGTGCTATCCCATCAAAGTCTTAAAAAATATATCAACAGCATTTTGTAAATGGATTAAAAAATAAATGGGTGAGTTGCCAGACATTGTAAGAAATCCGAGAAGTAACAGATGATCCTCGGATAGGGTGTTAACTGTACCTCTAGTGCTAAATAGATTGTATGTCAAATCATCATTGGTAATGTGCATAGATATAACATTTTTAATGAAAACTCAACAGCTGAGAAATGGATTAGTAACAAAGATAGATGGGTGAGTTGCCTGACATTGTCAGTCCTGAGAAGTACCAGCTTCCTCGGATGGATGTCAACCCACGTTTTCAAAAAAAAAGAACAAAGATTGTATTTAAATAAATGTAAATATATAGACCTATAACATCTTTAATGATAATAAGAGCTGAAAAAAATTGAAGTGACAAACAATAAGATTAAGGTGAAGAAGATACCTATTTAAATTTGAAACAATCCATTATCAATAGCTTCTTCAAACTCGATGTTCTCTTCTGTAGAGTCTGACGATGCTCCAATTCCACTCTCAATGTTGGGAACAGTTGTACTTATAGCTGTATTATTCACACCTCTTATTTTGCAAAGGGAATTCCAATGCGCAATTTCTTTGTCGAAAGAAAAGGTTTCCATGGAGTACCGAGAAACATAACACCTCATACAACTTTCCAGATTTTAATCCAACCTGTTTCTCAGTTTTGATTTTATAAATGATAGTGCACTAAAAAACCCTTTCATCCTCCACAGACCCCAAAATCATTGTTTGGCATAACTCATATAATTTGAAATATTCACTAATATCTTCTTGTAAGATAGAAATTTGATAGATTCCTCGCCACAACCTTGTAATAACACCACTTTTAGAAGGTTCGTCTAAATTTTTATATTAGTTCCTCATTGTTGTTGTAAAATTTTTTGATTGAAATTTTAATAAATCAGCATTCAATATACCTTTGATTTCAATACCCTTGAACTCTGATGTCTTTGCGAAATGTTCCATTATTGTACCCATGGATTTATGGAAATGCTTTCTTACAAAATCAGCACGACCACCTTCAGTATTCCAAAAATTAGGATTCATCACACCCATGGCTTCAAAAATTTTATCTTTGGAGAAATATTCTCTAATTTATGATGATAAGGATTCTGAAATTTTTTTAAGCTTTATTCTTATTTCAACTATAATAGACTCAAAGAGATTACATCTCACAGGAACATCTTCTCATTTCGATCTTGTAATATCTTGATGTTTTTACAAAATGTGCAGTGGTATGTCCCTCCCATTAACAGTGATGTAGAGGTGATCGTGGATATTAAATCTCAAATAGTTACTGGGATTTCAAAGATCTAATAAAGCTTTCCAATTCTCAAAAATAGGTGAATGGAAACTATCTTGGGAACACTACAAGATATCAAGACTTTTACATACCATTTTTCTCATTCGTATAAAATCCACAATATAGATTAATCTTCCTTGTGCATGTTTCATCAGTGTATTGATCTCCTACAACATTGGAAGAATACCAACCAATGTAAGCAATGTCTCCAAATCATTTAAACAGAACAACATGTCCCTCGCCCTATCAACTTCATGACGGTATTTGTGCATGAAACCAACCAACGAAGGATATTCCTCACGAACTCTGCATGCAGGTTCATACAAAGAGATCCATCTAGTCTCAACATATTTCAAAAGTTTTTTTCCATCTGTAATTCCAATTACAAATTTCTGGAACTCAAGAAATCACTTTGGGCTGCTTGCCATATAGGCATGAAGTTCTCTTATAAGGTCTTCTAATTTAACAACATTTTCGTGGTTGCTTACCATTTTATACACTAAATTCATTCTATGAGCCATACAGTGAATTGGTAGCATATATGGGGCCACTGTTGTTTATAATCTAACACACATCCTTGTTCAGTGACCCTGCATAACAGATGCACCATCTGCTCCAACACATACCAACTTCGTAGCAATTTCATAATCAGTCATTCCAGCAATATCTTTCAAATGAGAAACAACTATTTTATGTAGGTTTTCGGCATTACAGTTTTCAATCATTTTCATAACACCCAATAGATGAGGTGTCCTTATATGATTTTCTAAAGTATAGATTTGGATACATACCCATGCAATGTTGTCAACTGTTGTCACTTCATCAATTGAAAGAGAGATAAACTTTGATTTTTTTACATTCTCTTTCAAATCTTCCTTCTCTATCATCGAAAGGCATTTTTCCATTTCCCATCCACTACTTTCAAACCAATGAGACTAAGGTACATTCAACATTCCATTATATTAATAAAAAACTTTGAAATCAAGGAAATCTGAAATCGTTCTTCCTTTCTTTAGTATGTGAAATAAAGTAGAGAATTGGATGAGTTTTCATGTGTATTTGTTTGATTCATCTTACCAATATGTGATGTGATCCTTCCTCCCTTTTCCAAGAGATGTCTATGTTTTTTCTGCTCTGCCTCATATTCCGCTACGTATCTTTTTCATGCATTCATTATTTTTTAGTTTTCCACCTGTGTGTTTTGATTTTCTGGCCATCTGCCCCCGTTACAGTCAAATATTGTTTTCCACAATGTTTTTCTATAGTGTCCAGCTTCATTTGCATTTTTTGTTTCTTTCCCAATTTCCACGTACATATTATACATGTACATTCAGATGGGATCTCTTCAGAATTAGATGATTGTATAGGTTAGATAAGCTGAAATTTAGCTGCCCAATCAAACTTGTATGACCTGCCAATGGTCCACATATTCTTGTTTGTTTTCAATGTATTAATTTTTTTAGTAGAATTTTGAGCAATATCACAATCACCTGGTTTCCTCTTTTGTGAACCAGATTTTGAATTTGATTTTTGTGTTCCATTTTGCTGAGTATTTGTATGTGTGATATCTTGATGCACTTCTGGTTGCACCCAACAAGAATAATATCGTCAAGATCTAGCATATTATCATAGGTGTCATTTGTTTGATACAGTTCAAAATGCATGTCCACCTCAATAATACCTTCCACACAGTCAATATTTTGATTCTTTGTGGTGGCATCTTTATGGTTGTTGGTATTTTCAATATCTATATCCACAGAGTTTCCAAAATACTTGAACAATGATTTCTGAGATTTCTTAGTTACTTTTAGGGTCTTCGCATTCTTAGGACTAGCACCTTCCATTATTCTGAACAGAGTCATGCGTCAGCAAAAGAACCAAGTAATGACTTCCTGTTGCGTGTCAACAACTAACCCTTTGTCACGCGACAAAAGCACTTCAATAATCCCTGTCGCACATCAACTAGGCATCAACTAAAACTATCACGTGTCACCAAGGCGTCAACTAATTATTCCCTATTGCGCGTCAACTATTTATGCCCTGTCACGCGTCAACTGCTTATGCCCTGTCGCGCGTCAACTTCTTATACCCTGTCAGGCATCAACTGCTTATGCCCTGTCATGCATCAACTCTCTCTGTTGCATGTCCTCAATATCTCCTTATCACGCATCTGTAATACCTCTTTATCATGCATCAACTATATCCATGTCGCGCGTCAATAACTAACCCTAACATGCTAACAACAATCTCTGGTGTTTAAGATTATGCAATTTCAAGCTTCACGGTACTGGTAATTTGGTAAGCTACTTATGGTCTACTACCCAGTGAATCACCTAAGTTTTTATAGGAGATGTTTTCAAATGAAGGTGAAGCCGACCCCAAAAATATATATACTGTATATTTTAGGCGAACAGGACACCGACCTGCTCCGAAAAAATCACCTTTTCAAATTTTCCTAAAATGAAATTTTTGCCATATTACAAATATTCACCACTTAAATTATCCCTGGACTCTTCCCTCTCTCCCATGTTCCCCATTTCCTCCCCCTCGTGGAGAGAGTTCAACTGCCACTCCTTCTCTGGTGCCATCACCACCCTTTTAGCTTAGGAATTCCCATTTTTGCATCTTCTTCTATCCTTGGTCCCTTAGCATGTTTAGTTTAGGATTTACTTTCTGCATAAGGAGTAGTGTTAGCAGTAGGATTAGGTAGAGGAACCAACCTTCTCTGGAGGTTTTTCTCAATTGCAAGGTCCCACACCTTGAGACAATCCCATGTAAAGAGAAGTATACGAATTTCCAAGAAAAATCACTTGCAAACATTCAAAGGGTGTTGTAATTTTGTAGTAACAATTTTGGCACGCCCGGTGGGACAAATTTAAAGCAACTTACCACTTCACTTCATCAATTTTGATGTGCTCTTGGTGAAGATTTCAGCCTTTGCATGCATTTTCAAGTACATATGGTGACTCCAATTTTCTCATCAACAGACCTTTCCCTTTCCTTCCATTTCCTTCCATGCACTTCCTCTATCTTCCATCTTTCCATTTTCCTCCCTTATGAAGTTGTGCAATCACGACTTCATTCCTTTCTTGGGATTCTTATTTACAACAACAACACTAGTTCCCTCCATCCCCACAGTTTCAAAACTCTCCTCCAAATCAGTTCTAGCCATGATGTTTATGAAGAGCAGGGTTATATAGGTGACGATGGAAACTTCACGGAAGATTTTGATTTACATTGGAGGATCTAAATAATGAAGGTAAGTATGGTGCAGACTAGGGCTACATTTCAACTTAAGGCATTCAAGATTGGTTTCATGGCCCCTTGTCCATGGGTCACCCCTATGCCAAACTGGTTCAACCCTAAGCAAAAGCTAGATTTCATGGTTGAGATGTTGCCCCAAATTACAAAGTGGGTAGAGTTGATAGAGGCTCATGATTTTAGTATTACGAAAACTTGTCAATGGGAAAATCCTACACTACCATCTCACATATTTCCCTTTTCTCTTCCCAAATCTACACCATCTAAGCATGAGTTTCACATCCCTAGCTTCTTTCCAGCTACCCCCAATAAGAATCCCTCTTCTCCATCTTCTACCCTTTCATCCCACCTTCAATTCTCCACCCTTTTCCATTTTAAAACTCTTTACCCTTTGCAGAAAATATAAATTAAACCTCCCCTTCCACCTAATTTTTTTCAAAAACCAGTTGAATCCCAACTCACCCCTCCTCTTGCATTCCCAAACCCATTTTGGGAAGAAAATCAGAAAATACAAGAAAGAAGACAACATTTTGAAGATCCCAGTAGAGAGGAACTTGAAGAAATGGGCTGTAAAGTTTGAGTCCAATTAGATGTCATTTCTAGTCAAGCCTTAAACAGAAGTTGGGACTGGAGAACACCAGGTGGGGCACGACTTTACTGAAGAACTAGCGATAGAAGATGATGATGACTATTCTCTATTTTTTGAATGTATTGTGAACTTGATGGCACCATATTCATGGAGGCTACTATTTTTTCCCCACAAGAGTTAGAAAAGGAAGAAAGGATCCCAAGTGTGCAAGATGTTTTGATGGAATGTAATTATCCTCATTGCTCTACATGTTTAGAACTTTATGCACTTTGTAAGGTTGCATTGATCCGCCAAGAACGTCTTCAAATTATGCAACCATTCAACAGCTTTATGCCATGGAGGTGGAAAAATCATATTCGGGGGTTATGGGTGAAGAGAAAGTCATAAAGGATATTTAAGACACTTCTTCCACTTCACCCTTGCAGGGACCTGATTTTGTGGATAATTTTGATCTCTCAAACTTCATGCTTAAGGAGGAAGAGAACAAAGATGATGACACCATTTCTGAATTTGTCATCTTGGAGGAGGAATTTTTTAAGGAAGCAATGTTGTTTGTAGATGCAGAGTAGCATTCAAATATGATTGCAAGTAACATCCTTCCGAAATCAGTCTGCAACATGATCCCACTTGTGGGAATGAGCTCCAAAGGGATAAGAAAACCACAAGAGATGACCCATTCGTTCCAACTACCCCTTTCCCAATCAGGTATTTAGCTAGTTTAGAGCCATAAAGGAATTTGCAACTAGTCATGCTTACTTTAGAGCATGAGGAAGATCTTCAATGCACCAAAGGTCAGCTACAACACCTCCAACCAAAGGCAAAACAACTAAATGAGGTATTCATTTTATTTTTATTTGATACTCTGGGAAGGGTGGAATATAGTTTTCCACTCTTATTAAAGGCCATATCCATTGTCAAATTAATTTTATGGTTGCATTTTGTAAATAAGGGAAGTTATTTCTACTTGTATGTTGTAGGATTTATTTCATTTCTCTAATCTCTAGTTAGGGTAGGGTAGTTAGGTTTGTTATCAGTAGAAGAAGTGCTTATGCACACTCTACATGTTTCCACTTGGAACATTTATGATTTTCCATCTTTTTAAATATTTTTTCTTCATTGTTGTTGTTGCACAGTTCATTGGAAGTGGCAGTGTTCATGGGGTAAATCATTTTTTTAAGTGCATTCCAAAGTGTATCCCAAATTAACATGTGTTACAATCCTTTGTAGTGCTTCATCCTTTTTCATGATTCATTTCAGTTTTCTTCAAATCTTGACAAAGAAATCAAATTTTGGGACAATTTCAAAGGTTAATACTTCATCCCATTAGATCAATTGCAGAGTGAGGGAGATAAGAATTTCATATTCAAAAATATTTTCTACTCAATCAAAAATCAGAGAATTTCTTATAAAAAGATGGAAATTCGAGCAACGGATCAACTTCAAGTTCAAACAACACTTCAGGTGGCTCAACAGCATAACTTCAAAGTTTTAGAGTAGATTTCAAATTACCAAAATGACTCCATTCCCAATGGACACTTCAAGGCCACTGAACACCTCATCTAGCAAGCATATGTCCTTGTGATTCACCAAATTGTTATCCATTTTTCCCCTGGCAAAAATGGACAGCTGAGAAAGAAATTGGAGTTGAGCAATTGACGGGACCTCAATGGAGAATCTGAAGAAAATAAGGTAATTTTCATGTTTTGGGGCACTTGGAACAATTTCAATGCATTTCCCTTCTTCTAGAGGCTTCATGAACCTGCACTTAGCCAATTTCAAGCAAAGATGGGCAAAATTGAAAAAAATTGGCATTTGGAGCGTTCTACTTCATTTTTTTAACTCCCCAGATCAAGAGACATCCAAAAAGTTAGGAAAAATTGGAGAAAATGGAAAGGGAAGTATTTTGTAGTGTTTTTACAGCACCTCGACAGCAAGAAGATAGCCCGGTTATAGCCGGCCGACAATATTTTTTATGCTACCGGTCGGTAGCATAAAAAATTCTACCAGCCGAAAGCATAAATATAGTCGGCCGACAACTTTTTTTATGCTACTGGCCGACAACATTAAAAATGCTACTGGATGACAGCATAAATGCAAGGTAAATGCAACCGGCCAATAGAGAAGCATGCTTCCATCTGAGGGAAAAAATGCATACAACCAGCTGAGCACATGAGCATCATACAGGTAGAACATTAATTGTGGTAGTTCGGGTAGCTCAACTACCTTTCAGGAAGTTAATGTCTATAGGTGAAGAAAAATAGCTTTATTTTCTATACATATGATTAAAATTAGAACCTATATTTGTGTGAAGGGGGGACATCTTATTCTACTATTTTTTTCATAGTAGCCAAATTTTTCCTCTGCCAAAATGGTGGTCGGCTTCCCATTATGCAGACCTCAAATCTGCTACAATAGTGGATTTTATGCCTATTTGAACCATCCGAATATGAAACTATGACAATTGTGCATATAAAAAATGAGAATATGTTATGTGGCTGCGAGGATTTTCTAAACTTGTTTTTTACTTGAATTCTTTGACTTTTCATTTTTTTGCATGTATATTATAGTGAGACTGAGTGGTTTCATACTCAGCAACATGATGGAACATTCACCCTTACATGTTTTTAAGAATCTGCAGTCCTTTGTGACAAATGACGCATCACCAAAGGTTGTTTGGGATAATTTTGTAATATTATTTGGTGATGTTATAGGGTTTCTTGGTCCTTTTGAGCCATATTTTATTTTATCTTCTGCTACTTCCCATTCTCATCCTCTTTTTTGTTAGGAACGTTATATTAGTGACACTTTTGAGGTGCATCATTATCCTCCTAGTGAGGATCTCATGTTGGCGAAATTACGGAGGACCCATCATCTCCTTAAAAAAAAATATTTGTGTTGTATTTTTGGGAGATGTACTACCTCATACATATATCGTTTTGCCAATAATTATGTTTCTTTGACACCAAGTTCATCCTCATATGTGTGGGGATTCAATTATTAGTTCTATTTCTAAGGGAATCTTGGTATATTATTCTCCCTTATAGTGAGGATATTCATTTTGCATTATGACATAGCTATATACATACTATCACTATCTCTTAGTCCCATTGGTACAAATTTGGAGTCTGATATTACTTATTTGAATCCCAAAACTTCAGTACAATATTAGGCAAATGGATTTTGACCTGGAATGTATCAAGCTTATTTATAATCCTAAAGAGATTGTCATAATTTGTCATCTAGATCTTATTGGCGATCCTACTATTGCAGTCTCTACTTTGGAGCTTTTTCTAGCTCCTCATACTGCTAGTTTTGGTGATCCATTTATTATTCCAGAAACATCCTTGATGAATGAATATTCCTTTTTAAAGCATCACCCAGTCCAGGTATGCCTTCTTTATATGGGGCATTGATATTTTTGGTAATTTCTCCCTACATATGAATATGGCCCCTAACATAGATTCTAATCTACACACAGTTTATCGAATCAATTTTTTACGTAGGGGGAAGGATATGGAATTTGTACTTGGGGTAATTTTGTGTAGTAACCCTTCCTTCCTTCCTTCCTTCTTCTCCTTCATTTTTGTTTTTATGTTTGCACATGGGTACCTATACTTTAGGGAGAGGAGGACCCATTTTAGGAATAATTATCAGGACCCATTTTTCAAAGTTTGGCCTCATCTTATATACACACTCCTTGAGTTGCAGTTAAGGGGGGGGGGGTGTTGGTGTAATTAATTAGTAACACATTAGTAATTAATTTTACTTAAGTAGATAATAATAATTCCTAGGTTTCAAAAATAAGTAATATTTGGAATTTGCAACTTTGAATATGTAGAAAGTGCAACTTACACACCCACCTCATACATGTGTCATTTAGAAAATGTGTATTTGTTAAGGTCCACATTAGTGGGAAATGGTTGGTGAAGATTCTATATTTTTCCTTCACATTTCTCTTTTTCATGTTTGGATCTTCCAAAAACATTTTGTCATCTAATGGTCAAACTTTTACCTTCTTATCGAACCTTCCTTTTTCTATTTAAAGGTATCTCCTTATGAGAGTTAAATAAGAAGTGCGTGACCATATATAATTTGGTTCCCATATATTGCTGCAAGTATGTTTTTATTATTTTCTAGGCCAATACATATTTTGAATGGAGGCAAAAATAATATATATTTTTATCCTTTTTAAACTCCCTCATTCTATAAATAACGAAGTGCTAAGTCGTCATTATCTGGTCTCACTAGATCCTGGTCAATCAAAAATGTCACCAAGCTCTATCCAAGTAAGAGTTGTGATGAAACCTACCTCACCCATTTACCATAGAGATAGAACCCTCTCACCCTCTTTCCCAATGATATGATGATAGTAAATAATTTGTTGGTGGTATTCTAATTAGGGCAAGTTATATGACAATTTTGATGCCCTTTGATCCTTTACCTACACCTTTCTCCTTGGTAATAAGTTTTTCCATGAAGATATCACTTGAGAAAGGTTAGAAGAGACCATAAAACTATGTGACAAATATTCTCAATGACATGATCAACATGAGAAAGGTGGTTCATCAAGATAAGGAACTTTTCTGTATTTTATCTAATGACACCTTCCTGATCACTCAAAATATAAGAAGTCCAAGTTGGGATCATGATGGTAATGAAACCACTAATGTTGAAAAAATACCGACAATATGGGCGAGTTCCTTTAGTGCAAATCTGAGCAAAACAAAGCAAACAATTAGAAAAATTGTGTTCATATTTTCTAAAAAATTTATCACTTGTATCAAACATTCTTATCCTTAATCATCCTAAGCTAGCTCCTATCAAAGTCATTGTGGAATCCCTGTTCCTCATTAACATATACCTTATGAGTAAAAATTTGAAGTGCACCGATTCTTCAGTATAGGTGAAAACCATTGAACCCTGTATAAATGGGTTTTCTATAGGGTACAATCCCATCCATCTCAACCATTCTTGATCCTTTTGCCATCGAGTCCCTATGGTATCACTTCTACCACAACCAATCCCATAGGAATAATAGCTAAAATATAACTTCTTGATACTTCTACTATGTTCTTATCTCTTCAGAATCTATTAAGACTAATCTCTTTAAGGTTCAAACCCTTGGATATATCCGAGGTTTTCTAAAGAATGGGATACTACTTGCAGAAGTAATCCCACCTTCCTAGAAAAATTCCATTCTTAAAGTCCTTCATACTTCACCCCAACATCATGAACTTATCATGATGCAACACTCTTCACCATAAACATTGAAGTTTCCCACCCACTTTAGGTCAGTAGCCTTCCCTACCTGGTTTAAAATTAAGAATTATATGAAAATGTAAAGAGTTGATTCATTTCCATTAACTTTTCAAACTATCATACTTCATGTATTTGATTAATCCTCTTGACTCTATGATCCTCAATGATCTGTCTATTTTGAGCTGACGGACCTCCCTTGTTTATCTAATGCTTGATTATACAGTACTATAGTTAAACAAGCCTTCATATATAGAATTAGTTTGGTACTTGTATCACCGCTCTTTAATTCATTAAGACACTTTTTTACCCCAACTAGAAGCACATGTTAAGGTTATGATCATAGAAAAATGCCTCTTATGGGTTGTATTTGCTATCCCCATGGCTATGTCTCCTCACACCATTCATGTAAATTCATGGTCTTCAACTTTCCCCTTATCCTATAATGTTCAATCCTAAAACAACCATACACCCATCACATGAAAATATTCATATCATCCACTTCCCAATGTGTTAAATTTATACATTTAGTTGAGTTATCTAGTAAATTATAAGATGATACCCAATCCTTGGAACTTTGACCAATTTCAACAATATTGGGACATTGCAAAATTATCTCTCTTGAAGAAATTATTACTATCCCATTTCATTGGAATACCTTCAACACTTTAACTATCTAGTGGATTATATTTGTGGATATAGTGGTCATCTTGATGTTGCATACAACGTGCTTTGCCTAACCTTCTTGATTTTGATGCTGAGAAGAATAATGAGGAATCAACCTTCATATTAATATATCTAGTCTTATTGAGGTCATTATTTCTCAATTTCCTCCCACCTTAGTAACTGTGATATGCATAGGAAATATGTTGATTGTGTACCTATTGTTATCTCTAAATCACAACACCCTTATGGTTTGCAAAAGTGTGTATGCTTGAGCTCACGGTGTGATTGGATAACATGGGTACTATCTCCAAGTTGTGGGACTTGCTACTTGAGATAGACCTCTAGAGAAATTTGGTTCTTGCTCCTAAACTACCTACCACAATCTACTCTAATGCAGGAAAAACTATCTTTTCCTAATCTAACTTTCTAAGGGACCAGGGAGAGAGAGTGCATGAAAAACAAAGTCTACACTAAAGCGGTGATACACTAGAAAAGGAGAGTGTGAGAATAGTCTTCCAATGTGTGAAAAGTAGAAGCAAAGTGCATACTAGAAGGGGTGATAACAGTTCTCCACAATCTAGCAAATGCATTCACAACAACATTCCAAACATACACAATGATAATGAATCCCTTGCAAGAACATAAAAATAGACACAATATATCTTGTAATCAAATTGAAAGGGGCAAGAAGAATGCAAAAAACACAGTAGGGAAAGATGCATCCACAAAATTGTTTTTTATTGCTTCATTGATATGCACAATTCAATCTATTACAGAATAAGGGCCTAGATCACCATGCAAGGAGTCCAACTACAAGGGCCTGCAGCACATTGGCTTCGCAAAGCAATTTTGAAAGAGCTTTGCTACAAAAACTACTCCCCTTTACAATGAGCCCAACACTCCAATTTATAAAGAAAATGAGAAGAGAGAGAGAAGGGGAAAACAGAAATCCAAAAATCTTTCCTTCAACCACTTGTAAGAGGCATTAAATGGAGTGAAATGATTATATGTTACTTGCACAAGGCTCCCCATACTTTCCCAGGTGCTGCAGCAGAGAAGGAATGATGATCATGACCTCTTAATTGCACTCCCGACTACCAAATAAAACACTATCATGAACCCAGACACGTTTTATGAAAAATCCCCATAATTTTCTCATCAAATGCAAAATTTCTTGATTTATATGCATTGCTCTCAGAGCCGCGATTCCAACGGTACCAATTTTGTGTGATTTCATTGAGAAATGCAAAAGTTATGGCCTTCTGAGTGCGAGTAGATATTTTGGGTCTGGTTGAAATTTTCTGTCATTTGACGGGAATGAGCATTAATTGACTGGAGCCGAATATGTGCTCATTCAAAAAAGTCCAATTTTGTGAAAATCGGAGCTCGGAGTCAAAAGTTATGGCCTTTTGAAGTTTCTTTGTATTTCAGCCGTGAACTTTGTACGACGAACCTTAGTACGATCCGCACTGGTATGACCCGCAACCTTCAAACCCGTAATGCTTTAAAACAAGCCTATGACTTCATTTTTTGCATTTTTTCAATTTTTTCTAACTCGTTGGGTTTTTTCCTTGGATGGGATAGTTAGAGAGAAGCCAAAGACTTGCCCCAAAATTAGTTGATTTTTCGGCATGCGTAATCACGCCCCTACTTTCTCATAGACTCACCTGGGAAAAAAATGTCCGACTTAGCATGATTATCAAAATGTACCTCGGGGGTGAATTTTGGATAATGACGAACCCGGTTTGACCCGCACCCTGGTAAATAGGGGACAATGCCTTAAAACTGTCCTGGACCCTATTTTTCATTTTTTCCATGTGGTCTAACTCCATGGATTTTTTCTTGCATGGGACCAGTTTAGCCCCTAGAGAAGCTTGTCGAAGGGGCTATCCCATCAATCATGCAAATCATGACTTGAAGTGGCAATCAACCTGATCGTGACTGAAGCAATTTGATGACCATTTTGTCCCTTAATTACCTTGAAGGGTGAATTTTGGATGACAGCTTCAAAATAAGTTCCAAGCACCTATGGATGGCCCTTAGGAGTCATAAAAAGTTTGACCCTCTACGGTGCAAGTAATTCAAGACCCCCATGAGCTAGTTGAAAGCATATTTTTCACAACACTTGGGTGCATCAGTATGCTACACCAAGTTTTTCTCAGGCTCAAATGGAACGATGTGTACAATTCATGAAGCTTTCATCCCTAAAATGCTTGATCAAGTCATAGGGGACTAGAAAATTGGATTGACCCATCCCCATGTATGCCTCTTAGGATCATATCATATTTCACCAATAAATTCAGCTCTGAGGTGCTTCGTAGTTATCTTTCTATTCCTAAGTTACCCTCTTGGAGACAATTTAGGAGTTAGTCAATTTTTGGGAGGACAAGTGTCAACACTAGGAGGCGCGATAGGAAATTTGATGTCCCCATTTCATCCCTCTAAGCTAAAGGGACATCAACCTTGACACAAATATGTGCTCCAATCTTGGTATGTGACCTCTAGGAAAAAAATTGCGGCCTTGACACTTAGACCATTTTTCCCTCCAGGTTCATTCTTCGCACCTCTACATTCCCTACCATCAGCTCAAGGATTCATGCTTAGCTCCAGGACACACAGTCCACCATTTGATGTCCCTCACGTCCCTAAGGTGAGGGCTCTGCCATGAGACTACCAAATCCTGCTACAGCTCCTAAAATTACCGTGCATTATTAGAGGAAGGATTTAAATCTGGAATCAAAGATCCCTTTTCTTCTTTTCATTCCTCATTTTCAGAGGTCCACACCAAACCTTAGTAATTTGACTCAACCCTGTCCAAACACCCATATATGCCTTTTCAAGAGAAACATAAATCCCCATTGAAAATACATACGAATTTTAGGGGAAGGAATGATTCCCAATCAAGTGCTGAAGAAACAAAGTTAGGAGAAGAAAATTCACTGGTTTTTTTTTAACGAGATAACTGTGAAGTCACCACATCAAGAAATATGATTTTATCTCACAATTTGAGGATACAAAATAGACCTACAGGTGCTTTCATGCTCTACATAATTCCATGTCTTTCGCAAGAAAATCATGATGCAACAAATGGGAGGTCAAATGGTTCTCATAAAATTATTTGATTGAGTCTAACCTGAAATTTTAGAGGGGTAGTATTTGCACCGAAGCACATATCATAAGACTTCATCATTCCGGAATTATCCGAAACTAGCTTAAGAAGCATTATCACTATCTAAAAATAGTAGGCCTATCTACAATGAGAGACTACAATTTTAGGTAAGTCACCAACTGAAGAGGCTGCAAACTAGGCGATGAATGCAAATTTCGAAGATCCATTACATGGCCACCATGGAAACTTCTTTCTCGAAAGGGTCACTGTCTAGGTCAAGAATTTTATAGTTATTAAAAAGAGTAAGTGGTCTCATGAGCATTGCTAGTAAATAACCAACTGGTCCTTAAGGTGAGATTCGGAACACATGGTTGAGATGAAGAGGATGATTCGAAGATACCATAGTCGGTCTGAGGTCGGGACAAAGATGCACTTGAAAACACACTTACCAAAAATAGTAATTTTTCCCCATGGGTACTTCCTAAAAATAGACACTTCATTATCAAAGGATGGAGTTGTCATAGAGGAAAGCATACTGTGCCAATTGGACATTTAAGAATCCAGTATGTTGTAACTGGAGTCTGAAAACAGGTAAATCCTGATCACTTACTAAAAATAGTAAGCTTCCCTATATCGGTGCTTAGGTAAAAATAGTAAGTGTCAACCCAGAGAGTGGAGGAGGCAAGGTTCAATGTGCATATAGATCAAATGAGGGAATTCCTCACATGAACGATGGTCCTTAACCAAGATTCAAAAATCACCTTCTCCTAGAAATAGTAAGCGTTCCATCTTTGAAACTTAGTGATTCATAATAGGTTATTCACAAGAAGCATAGTTTGGCATCTCTCACGGATCTTTTAGAAGGATTATCATCTCAGGGACCCTGATAATGTCTTTCAACACTCACTACATGGTTCAGGTGACAGGTATATCATATCGTAGGGTGAGGAGTTGCGGTTATCAGCGGTAGATAATGTTCACTCAACATTTTTGAACACTCAATCCAAAGCATCCGTGAGCCAATTTGAAGGAATTTCTCATGGTGCAAGGAGTTTAAAGATTCAGAGTTTCACTGCATTTGGAGATTTCCATCAACGAGGATCAACAAAATTCATCAGGAATGACACCTCCTCTTCTTCTTGTCTCTCTCTTTCTCTCTCCTCTTTCCCCCACCTTTCTCTCAGTTTCCAATATTCTAATTTCACATTGGGGTTGTACTTTTTCATATGTACTAATGTTCCTAATGTAATAAGTCACCTTTTTGTTATGAAAAGGGACTTAATATTCTCCTAGGAAGTTGAAATTTTTTATGTTGCATAAGGACATGTGAAAAACCATTGGGGGTAGACGATAATTCACCTCTCATTCTTTAAATTATAAAGCCAGTCCCATCTCAAAGGGTTGGTCATTAATTTTATAAGCTTAATAGTGCATTCTACCTTGAGAGAAAAAAAGGAGATAGCCAAATTCATCCTTTCCTCCACTCTCTATTTTCCCTCCATTCTCATACTGTGTACAACTTGGTTTAAGAAATCTATACAAGAAGGAGTTTCGAGCCTTTTTTGACTAAGGGGTTTATTGATACTTTGTAATCATAAATTTTATTTTCTCTTGTTACTACGTGTAGAGTTGTTTCATTCTAATTTTAATGCATGTTATAAATATTTTAATTGATGTATGCAGGAATCTGATTTTCTACTTGTAACATTAGTTCTCCTATGTAATTTCTCACACCCCTTTCCCTCTCTATAGAAAAATTCCTCTCTTGCAGGTATCTGTAATATTTTCCAAAGGGTTAGTGGAGTGTCCCTGTTAGATCCCCAATCGAAAGTCCACAATAGAAATCCATATTTTCATGTGCATGCATATATGGTAGTTGCACTAGTTAAGTAAATGGACTTAGATGCCCAAAGCATTGGAAATAAATCCACAAGTTCTTCCACCCGAAATTTTTTCTTGCCAACAGTTTTTGACACCTACTATGGGGTAAATTTAGCATCATTTGCACCCAAAATACGACCGCAAGGTCCAAAAATTCAAAAAACAAATATTGAAAAAAAAAGAATTCTTGAAAATCCATTGTTGAATGATACATTGTTAGTTCCTTCATGTGATCTTTCATATTCCATAGTGTCTTTCATATTCCCACTTCAATAATTTCCAAAAGCTGTCTAAAGGAAGATACATCAGGTTGAATAGGTCGAGAGGCGGTGTTGTTTAAAATTTCAAGGCTTTGCAAAATCAATAAGAATGAATCAAATATAATCCATACTTCTTATCTCAAACCTCATCTCCATCTAGTGCATCGAGTATTTCACCTAGTAGTACTATCAAAATTCCTATTGATACTCCCCATTCAAATTATCCAATTTTTTCATCACCATTAAGCATTGAGTCCCTACAGGAAGAAGAGTTTGAAGAAGAATTTGTAGAAGAAAGGGCTGAAGAAGAAGCAGAAAGAATGATGGATGATGAAGTAGAAAGACCTCAACCCATTGTTCCATGTGGAAGGAATACAAACCCGTTTTCTCTTGAACCACCTCTCCACGATCTACCAACAAGTTCCTTCAAGAACATGCCAAACTTCAAAGGTGAAAAAACACAACATCCTGAAGAAAAAATCACTTATTTCACAACATCATGTGGAATTCTTGGTCTCCAACATGAAGATGTTGCTGTGAGACTGTTTTTGGAGTCCCTCTAAGAAAAATCAATATAAAATGGCAAATGAAGTAGCGTTGTTGAGAAGGGAAATTTTTGAATGAGTTTCTTCTCAAAGAAGCAACACAAATAAAATTGCAGGATCACTCCAAAGCTTTCCTTAGAGGCCCAAACTGTGAATCTAAATTGCATATTTCAAGAGAGTAAAGAAGAGCTTGAACAAGAAAGTGAAGATGGAAACTTCCTAGAGATTGATGAACTTGTGAATGATAGATAGATCAGATTTTTTTAGTATTCCAGAGGTGATGAAGAAGATGAAGAAGATGCACCTGGTTTCTCATGTGAGGTATTCTCTGGTTCTCAGTCCAATAAAAGGGCATATCCCTCCACTACTACAAAAGAAAATAAGGTTGAAGATCCTCATGTGGTGACTCCATAAAACAAAATAATCAATCAAGGATCCCCACTTACATCTTCCATGAATTCTTCATTATTGGATCTTGATCTCGTAGCAAGTAAGAAGGCTTCTGCAATCCCAAGTAGGTCTTTCGATGTCTCTTCCAAGTCTAAATCTAAATCTGATCCTGTAAAATCTAGTACTTTGAAAGCTCCTAGTGTACCTTTCAAAATACCCTCCATTCCCCCAAAAAACAATTCCTTCTCCCAAGCCTATCCACACAAAAAAATCAGTCCCTTCACCCCCCTTGTCTGCATATACTCCCTTTGACTTCACAAAATATGCAAACAAAATCAAATTGCAGATTACCAAAACCAAATTATTCTAGACCCATCCTGAACAGTTTGAGAGGTTTTCTGAATACATCAGAAATGGTAGTCTAACACCCAATGATGTAGTTCCTCCTCCTAAAGGAATACTACCAAACCCACCTAGACCTCCCTCACATAACATGATTTATTTGAGTGCATAAAAAACTGATAAAGTTGAACGTTTCTATGTCTCCCTTCTTTTTGGAGAATATTTACTGAACAATTGCATAATAGATTTTGGTGCCTCAGACAACGTGATGGCTTTGAAAGTTGCCAAGGCTCTCAAACTTATCATGACTCCACCCAATGGCTCTTGTTAATCTTTGGAGTCGAAAGATATCCCACTTATAGGGAAGGTCAAATATGCACAGGTGTCTCTCACCATATTTCCATACAAGAAAGTTTCAGCGATGATTTTGGTAATAGACATCCCAGCATCGTTCGGATTGATGCTGAGTAGAAGTTTTTACCAAGACTTGGGAGGTAAAATTCTGATGAATTAGTCTTCTACAACCATACCAGTGAAGGGAGACATGGAAAAATTGCTTCCCGAGAAGAAGATGAGGTACACAGTATGAAATTCTGGAAGCCTAGAAGCTAAAATTTTGTTCCAAGATAACAGAGGGATGAATCACTTCGTGACAACAGAGGAGGAAGAGGATATTCCCATCTTGATAGGGTAAGACATGCTTTCCTAGAGAGATTTGGATTTTTAAGAAGCATTGAGGAGATTCGAGTTATAAGAGGGCAGCCCCAAATTTCAAGATGATGCAAACCATGAGGAAGAGGAGATGGTTCTTGATGATTTTCAAGAAGAAAAATCAGATTATATGCTTATCCAAAATGAAGAGTTATTGTCATACCCATTTGGGGATGAAGATGATCTCATTTAGGCCATTTATGGAGAGAAAAAATCATCTTGTGATGATCCCATGAAAGATTTGAAATAAATGTTTGTACAAGAACTACTAAAATCCGCAGAAGAAACTAAGGACCCCGAGCTCAGTCTTGAACTCTAGATGCAAACCATGAAATTGCAATACAAACATGAAGATGATTTGGAAGTCTTAACCAATGTCGAGGTTAGCTATATTCAGATATGGAAACATGAAAAATATGATTTCTTTCTTGAGCTAATGGTTGATAGATGTAATGATGAAATGGAGATATTTTCTTTCCCATTTGTAGAAGAAGATTCTTTCAATGATGAATAAATAGAAGCAAGATGTTTCAAGGCCTTTGAAAATGAAGCTCTTTTCGATGAAGGATCAATATTATGCAAGGATTCCCAAGATGATGAAGTAATTCCTCTAGATAGTTTCCTTGAGTGGAAAAATAAATATTCTTCAAAGCCATACAAAGAGGAGCTACAAGAAACGATGAATCATAACTCCGTGCAAGAAATCTTGGATGCAGTAGAAGTTGCGAAAGACCCAAAGTTGATTCTTGATCTCTTCACTTGTGTCATGGACATAAAATACAAGTATGAGTTTTCCTCCAAACCTCCCATCAGTACTCAAACACCTCACAGTGGAGTAGAGATAAAGGATGAATCAAATGTTTCTTATGGAGAAGATGTCAAAGAGCATAGACCTCAAAAAGAAAGTAACACAAAATATCAAAGGAATTGGAATGAAAATCAGATTTAGGATAGTGATGAGATTCTTGATGGAGAATCATCTATATAGATAAACATGGAAGGAAAGTGAAACAATGAAACTGATTTCAAAGAATATGAAGGCAGTGGAATTTCCAAGAAAATACCTGAGCATCAAGAATCTCACATGGAATCACTCCTACAAAGTAAAAGGACAATCATGGAAGAATTTGGCTTCAATAAAAAATTACGAAAAGGATGTTACTTTCTAGAACTAGTAAATGGCTTCGTAGAACAACATTGTTAAGTGTTTCCCAGTCATGGGTAACTTTTAACGAACAAAAAGTGCTTCAGTGAAAGTAGGTTGTCCCCAAACCTTTACCACAGGTGATTAATAGGTGTGTTCCACTTTTTGTTGCATGTTTTTCCCTTCTTGATTTTTTTGTCATTTCCTTTTTTTGTGCATTTTTGTTTCCTTCTCTCTTTCTATCTTTCTGTAAGTTGTACATGACTCCACAGGGCCCAATGGATAAGGTACTGGTCAACGAACTATATGGCCTAAAATTGAGATTATGGATTCACATGTCATGTCTTTTCTATGCTCATTCCATGGCATTTCCCCAAGCTAGAGCCAACTATTGTCATGTAAATGTGTAACAGGGAAATTGATAATTTTTGAGCATGAAAACTATACCCTTGTGCCAAAATTTTCATGGTTTATCATTCCTAGAAACAATAGGTCAAATATGTCAATTTGGTCACAAACTATTTGATGTCAAATTGTTCCCCTAAGTGATTTAGGAAATTTAATTTAATCCCCCGGGTGATTTTAAGAAGTTTTGAAAACATGTTATCTTTTGGCAATATTGGGAAGGGTTATCGTTGGCCTTCCTAGGACTGGATCAACCCCCCTAGAGTATAATAGAAAGGAAAAATTCAACATGGATGTGAATTGAATTCTTTATAACATCATGGAAATAATTTTTGAAGGTTTGGGGAATTTTTGAAAGACTTGGAGCAGTCTAAATGAAAAGTAGGGTTCAAAAGCCTAGCTACTACATAGGCCTAAAATAGTTGTTGAGCTTCAGAAGAAGATTCTGAGAGCTTCAAATGGCATTAGGAGTAAAACAAAAAATCTCAAGAAACATAATTCCAAGAACTAAATTATGGTGAAATCATAGTTTTCACAAAATTTTAGCGCATCATGTCTACAAGCAGTTTTTCTCACGCACAGGTGGAGTACCAAATCACAATTCCAATTTTTTAGAGACAAAATTTATGCATCAAGACATTAGACCCCCACCACTTGATTTAAAATTCCATTTCTAGTCAGGATCATATAACATTTCACTAATAAATTCCACCGGGAACTCAAGTTATCATTGTTCCAAGTTATACTCTTAGAGATAGTTCAGGAGTTATTCAATTTTCTTGAGGATACTGTCAAAAATAGGATCCTCGCCAAATTTTATGTTCCCAACATCCCTGAGGTTAGGTAAAAAAACCTTGGAAAAATTCTCCCAGCCTCAATGTGGCCTCTAGGACCCTCATGTGACCTTTAAACTTGCGAGTTCAACCCCTAAGTACATTTTTGGAGCTCAAATTCCATGTCTTCGGATCGAGGACACATGTCAACTCCACAACCACTATGGAATTTGATATCCCTAACATCAAAAAAATGCACCCAGATCCTCCATGTGCATTTTTTGAAAATTTAAATTTGGCACTTAGTCATTTTCTTCCTCTCATTTCTCCTCCACAGCTCCTCACCATGTCATGGCTTTGCTCAAGCTTTTCAAGAAACCCAATATGCCATTGGTGATCCAAAATAGCTCCACCATGGACTCATGAACACCCATTCCATGAATTTACATAGGTTTTAGGGGAAGGAATGATCAAAAGTGCCGAAGAAACGAAGAATGGGAAGAAAATGAAGTTTTTTTTTACCAAATAACCGTGAAGTCATCCGATCGAGAAATCGTCATATCTCACAAGATACAAATTGGATCGAGGTGGAATCTTATAAAGAATTACACTTTTAAAAATATGATCATGATGCAACAAATGGGAGATAAAATGGTGCTTTGAATTTTTCTTTCCAACAGAATCCTCACTTCGTGCACCGGCTCATATTCATCGGATTTTCCATCATTCCGGCAATGGAAACGAGCTAAAAAATTGCTCACAAGATCCAAATGAAAAACATATGAAAATGGATTTCTTTTCATCACAAATAGAGATAAAAATAAGATGTGTAAATTTTGAGCTCAATTAATGGCTGCCATGGTAGCTTCATGCTCGATACCATTGCTAGGTGAAAATTTTATATTTTATTTCCTGGTCTTCCAATGGGAAACGTTTTATAAAATTCAGACGATATGGTCATGATGATAAGATGAGTCTAATAAATATGTTCCATCGCAAACTAAGAACTTGAAACAAACTTTCTAAAAATAGTAATTTATTCTATACAGACTTATTATGTTTGGAAATTCATCATCAAAAGCAGTTGTGGAAAAAACAATGTGTACCCAAGGTCACAAAAAATCCAGAATGATTGTCTAGAGCAGAAAATAGTTCAATTGACCACTTACTAAAATTAATAAGTTCCCTATATGGGTTCTTACTAAAAATATTAGGTCAACCCAAAAAGCAGTCGAGGCAAGGGTAATGTGCACAAGATCAAATGAGAGAGTTCATCACATCACAATGGTTGAGAAGATCCAAAAATCACCTCTCACTAAAAATAGTAAGCCTTCCATCTGGACACTTAATATTAATAGAAGGTTTTTCTCAAAGGGTGTGTTTGGCACAATGAGACATAGATGGGTGATCATCTTAGGGAATCGAACAATTTTTTTCTACACCACTACATAGTTTGGGTCACAGGTATATCGTATGTACGCTAGGAGTTGCGGTCATCAGCAAAACATTTCTCTCAACTTGGAAAGTATTCCTGAACTAATTTAAAGGAGTTTCATAGTGTGCAAGGAGTTTCACTACATTTGAAGCTTTCCAACAATGAGGATCAACATAATTCATCGGGAACAACACCTCCTCATCTTCTTCTCTTACTCTTTCCCTCTCCTCTTCCCCCCAACTTTCTCTGACTTTCCAATATTCTAATCTTACATTAGGGTTGCAAATTTTCATATGTCCTAATGTTCCTAATGTAATAAGTCACCTTTTTGTTATAAAAAGGGACTTAATATTCTCCTAGGAAGTTGACAAGTTTTAAGTTGTAGAAGGGCATGAAAAGCCATTGTGGGGTAGATGATAAGTCACCTCTCATTCTTTAAATTGTAAATCCATTCCCATCTCAAAGGGTTGGTCATTAATTTTTAAAGCTCAAGAGTGCATTCTACCTTGAGATAACAAAGAAGATAGCCAATTCTTCATTTCCCCCACCCTCTATTTTCCCTCCATTCTCATACTATGTACAACTTGGTTTGATAAATCAATACAAGAAGGATTTTTGAGACTTTTTTGACTAAGGGGTTTATTGAAACTTTGTAATCATAAATTCCATTTGGTCTTGTTGCGATGCGTAGATTTTTTTCCTCCTAATTTTAATGCATGTGATAAATATTCTAAATGATGTATGAAGGAATATGATTTTCTACCTATAACATTAGTTGTCCTATTAAATTTCTCACTCCCCTTTCGATATCTATTGAAAAAGTCCTCTCTTACAGGTATCTGTATGGTCAATAGAGTGTCCCTAGTGGATCCCCACTCGTAAGGCTACCATACAAATCCACCTTTTCATGTGCATGCATATAAGGTAGCTAAATCAGATAAGTAGAGGGACTTATATTCGTAGAGCGTTGGCAAGAAATCCACAAGTTTTCCATCCCAAAAAAAATTCTTGCTAACAATATCCTACTAATGTGGATTCAATACTCATCTTGAAGATCTTTTTATAATATCTCTAATGAGCCTCTTATCCATTTTTTATCCCATTAAAATATATCTATGTGATTTTTTCTCGTAACTCACTCTATCAAAATAATCTGACTATTATAATATTATATTATCATCTAGATAATATAATTCCAAACATAAATTATTAAAGTTCACAATAACTAATATTTCTTAAAATGTGCAAGAAAAACATTTACAACTTACAATGTTTCCTTCGGTTATAGTTTGAACAAAATATGTAACTTTGTACAAAGTACATGGCTATCCTTTTGCTTCATCTACACAACTTGAAACCCCACAACATATTCTACAAGTCGTATTTCATGTAAACATTGAAATATCCTGCAAACCAAAACAATTTATTACATGTCCACTTCTAGCATTTGAGATTAAATGTATAGATCTCAAACCAACTTGTAGACAAAAGGTTTTTTGTATATTTTGAAAAATGTTGGAACTATCTATGATTCTACAAAATAAGTTTTCTTGAATTACTACAAACGAATGTCCAGTAGTTATATTACCAGATTACTTGAACCTGAAATCATTTTTCAATTGAAATTAATTTTTTTCATTTTCACTTTTAAATTATATGTTGTAAATTCGTAAAATGCATTCTAAAAATTGCATATCTCTTGAATCTGAAATGATATTTTTTTTCTTCATGCAACTCACTCATAGAGTGTATATATGTCCAAAGCTTAGAATATAATGAAGTTCGAACCCTGAGCTCTAATTGAATTTCATTTCCTTCTTTTTCAGGCATGCGGGTAACAAAATTAAACTCGAATAACAAGCTGGAGCAATAATATGAATAAGAGGGGATCACATCTTCCAAGTAATGACAAGTCCCTTCTCCCTTACATTCTTAGTTTTCAATTTACAAAAATTATTTTCCTTGATTTTATTTCTCACAACTTTTATGAGAAACATCTACACTTTGTTATGATTATATATATACACACACACACTATACATATATACAAACATCCACACACACACACACACATATATATATAGTTGTTGATTTGTAAAGGTTTTTTCTTTCTATTTCCTTTAAATTACATAGCTAAAATGAATCATTTAAAACACAATACATACAGAAATACATATAATCAAAAGAAATCAATAAAATATTACTTGTACCTTTCCTGTTGAAGTGAAATAAAACTAAATGAATGATCCCTTCTTAATCATTGTATTTTATTTTCATACTTCACATATGTAACTTGAATTGTTTTTTCAGCATACAGTTTCAAATGTGTATTATCATTAACATCTCCACTTAGTCCTTACATTATTTTTTCATGGTTGATGTATGGTCTTGGTGAATATTATGTCCTTGAATGATAATAGATGCATGGAATTACATCCTAAAATATTACTTCAAGATGCTAGTTTTCTTATATATCTACACAATTTTCCACTGAACATAAGTCACGTGAAATTCTTGTATACCCCTTTTCGATGATGAAAAAAATAGTCAACAAGAAAATTTGAAGTTTTCCTTTTGTAAGAATATTATCCATAAAGAGCATCAGTGTATGATAAAACAATCAAATCACCAAACTCATTTATCTTCCTCAGAGTCATTTTCCACATCGCATGGAAAGTCATCTCAGTTAGGTGAGGTAATAGGTCTAGGTGGCATAGGATTTTCATAGGGATTATCATCATATTCCTTACACATTAGTGTATAAGTGCATCACATGTGTTAAATGAGAGTTACTTCAAATTTTGGGAATGTAACTCCCCTTCTCCACTTAAGTGGTCATGATTGCATGCACTGGGGGTTACATAGAACCCTCTATTTATACACCTCCCCTCTTTTAGATGTATGACAGATGGTACATGATATTTTCACCATTTTAAATCCTTGTGTGCACGTTTATGGTTGGTTCTCACTCCTCTATGAGACCTTGTCATACTACTGGAGTGTAACTTCGTCAATGATGTAGTAATCATGCATGATCTTCATGGTTCGCATTTTTTACATTATTTGTCATGGTATCATACTGTAAATTGTATGGATTTATATAATTCAACATATACCATTGTTCTCTTGCTCTCGGTTCATGATTTTTGTGTTTCATGTGTGTCCTCTATAATAGATATTCCACTCACACATCAGTTATTTTCATACCATGTTTTAAGTATATTTTTTGGTTTCTAGTTCATGTTATATGGTGTTCATGGTTTCCTAGCTTTCCATGTGTATTATGGGTGTTTTTTAAATCTCAAGTTGCAGTTTGAGGTTTCAAATCAGAATTTAAATTACACTGGTTGAGGTTTGTGAAAGTTACCTTTGGGCCCTAATCAGCCCTAGCTCATCGAGATTAGAACTGAGTTTTCCAAGATCTCCTCCTTAACCTATTTCATTATTTTTTGCTTTTCTCAACTTAGACTATATTGGTTGCATTTGGTTTTTAACATGGTGTTTATACTTGACTTTGACCATGCATGTTGACCCATGTCTCATTCTTGGTAGATATATATGGTGTTTACATGATTCATCTCAAACTTGTGAGTTTTGTGCTAGTTTTCACTTGCTTTATGATCTCCCTTGGTGTACCCCTACATTGGTTAATTCAGCACATGGGTTCTTCTACTAGAGATCCTATTCTTATCTACATGTTTGACCTTGTTATGTATCTTGTTCAAATATTATTTTATATGTGCATGCAAAGACCTATTTCATGCATTTCCCTCCACCCTTTGTACTTGCTTCTTAGCTCTCTCATCTATTTGATTACCCATGTGTGTATAACGCAGGAGCATCATATCCATCTTTGTAAATAATTCAAGATGATATCATTTTTTGTCTTTTGGTGTGTTTATAGGTCTTATGATTACATCTAAGTCATTTAAAAGTGGTATCTTAAATCTACGCTTTTCAAATTTGAAAATAAACATTTCCTTCCAAAATATGTAATTTGAATTTAGAAGTTGATTTTTTGGCTTTTCATAGTTAATTTCTTGAGTTCATGATCTTGTAACTACTAAAAAGGGTAGAATGGGATAACATGAGGTATGAGGACCTTCTAAGGTCAAAATTCATATTGGTATATTTTCTTAATAACGCATGTTTATAGCTAATGGAACAAGTAACCACCTTGAGTGAGGATGTGTGATGAGATATATCAACAAGAATGTAACTGATTCATGACATTCTACCTGGTTTGAATCAAATATAAATCTCTACGAAAGGTAATAAAGGAGAAAATTTAGGTTTTGTATGTTGCTTGCAAGAATATTGTCTTTAATTTTTCACTGATAAATTTTTGTGTCATTAAGTTGTTTTCAATTTTATATACATGTCATAATTTCTCTCAGTATGATGATATAGTGATCTCAAAGTTTTTTTTAGTCTTAAACCCTAGAAGATTGATTTGATGACTCTTAAGGGTGATACTGCTCTTGTAAACAATCTAATAATGGTTGCATGGTGATGGAATGATGAAAACATTCTGCATGTAATTACAAAGAGAGAGTTTGAACTTGGTAAAAGAGAGTGGAGGAGAATCACTTTTAAGTTTGTTTGATTTCCTTGTTTATGGATAGTGAATGTTGATAAACTGTGAGTTTTGTAATAGAGTGGAAGTTGGCTTAGTTAAGCATAATTCAGAGTTATGGAAAGATGATTAACATTATTGGCTTATGATCATCTAGAAGGAGATCCCTTATGCATATGTGTGGTCCAAAGGACTTGATCTCATGAATATAAACCATGAAAGCATATAATTTCAGTGTAAAACCATATATACTAGAAAAAAATGGACTATGATTAGTAAGTTATATGAATTTTGTTGATGTTCAACTAATGCAATTTATATGGAAGCATTCAGTGGTGAGGTGATTATTTGAGAGTGAATGAATAAATGCTTGAAGATCAATATCTTTAACTATGGTCTTCTTGTAGGCTAGGGTTTCTTGTAAGTTCCCTGAACGCTAAGATCATCTTCTTGTGAGATGAATTAGAATAGACCTCTCTTTGATACTTAAATACATAAGCAAGGGTTTCAAACCAATGTGGAAAATATAGGTGAAACTAGTTTTTATAAACAAGAAAAATTATTTGAGTGTTAGTTTCTAATCTTGCCAACTATGACAATACTTTGTCTCCATTATGGATATATTTGAGTGGTTGGATAGAGTATGTGTATTTTCATGAGCCTCTAGGAAAATATAGTGTTGTCGGAATATAAAACTAAACTCTAGGTCAAATTTGAGCTCTTCATACCATCAAACAAGGAAGAAATAAGAATTTTATCCCTCTCAAGTTACCCAGTCACCTACATCTGAGTCCAACTAGGGCATGATAATTTAACCATCAACATTCATTATTTTCACGTAAAATTTTGTACTAATGAAAATAAATGGGTGAATAAAGTGATTCAAAATGAATTTTTGACTTTGACTGCACCATTTTTCATATATTCTTGATAGTCCTCTATAGGAAAAAATAACACAGTTAAGGCCTGATTTGAGAGTAATTTTACAATGTAACAGTTTGAAGGACATTGACATAAAAGGTAATCCTTGGTACATAAGCCAATGACCATAAAGGGTTCCTTAAACAAACCTTGTTTCATAATAAATTTGACTTCATTAAATCTTATGCATGATAGTCTTCTTGTGAGGACCTAGTTGAGGGTTGTCAATAGAAGAGGAGAACGTAGAATAAGTAAAGAAGGACAGGAAATAGGAACTTGAAATTTTGAGAACATCCTAGGGATTTTTTAGAGTCACTAATGAGTATAGTAGCATGTTATGGGAGTTTCAACACTAATCCATTACTATGATAATATTTCACCGGGAACTCCTTATGTTATGATTGTTTCAGTAATGCATAAATTTTGGATTGGTGGTAGTAATCTAGAAACACACTAATAGACATAACAAAATAATACCATAATTTATAAAATAAAGGAATGACGATGGATCTGAAATACAAATGTAAATTATATTATTAACATGATATTGATACAATCTCACCTATGAATTACTCCAAGTGTTACCAATTGCACTTTCCTTCCAATAGTAACTTTGGGAGAAACTTCACAGTAACACATTTTTATGGCTTTCCTTAACACACCTTCATAATGACTCCTTTATTCATATAATAATTATTAAAACTTTATTCTATGCTAAATGGGAGGGGGGTAGCCTCTATATTTATAAAACTTACATCATTATCCCCCTATATCTATGATAGGATAGGAAATCTTTTCCAGTTAATCATATTCCATGCCTCAACTATTATCTTTACATGTAGGCATATCTTATAAGATAAGATAAACCTTATAATTTCACTTGGGTTCACCTTTCTAGATTTTAAAAAATATTTATAACATCACTCCTTGTCATTATTACGAATATAATGTTTCTAATTCCTAATCATTTAGACTCTACTTCTCTACTTACCCTAACTTTGATTTTTTAACATTTCAAGGACAACTTACAAAAAATATTTAATTTTTACCATTGACTATCACTTCCACAACACTCCTATTGTACTTTGGATTTTACCATACTATACTTTATTAGAAGTGTTATTATCTTCTAGTGGATGCTACTAATAACTATACTTAACAATACCTTATTCATAATGCATACATTAATGAAATATAAATTATGGAGGAAAATTATAGTGTGGACATCATCCCCCTCCCTAGCTTCTACTATGCCTTTCGAGTAGACTATTATGGACATTTTGAAGCTAGTGCCTGGAAAATATTTAACTTGACATTGTTGACCCATTTCAGAATGGGAGTACCATCTAATTCCTTCAGTTGATATGTATAATTTTCATGTACAAATACTATTATGTAGGGTCCCATCCATTTAGGAATACATTTTCTATGCTTCCTCTTTTTGCATTGAGAATCATATACAAGGACCAAGTCATTCACCTGAAATGGATACAAGAGGATAGTTTTATCAAATTACTCGTTCTCCTTAATTTTATTCGTATAGCTTGTATCCTTTGTTATATCCCTCATTTCCTATAACAAATGAAGATGTAATAATATTTATTTTACTTAATCACTTTCATCCATCCTTCCATTTTTCATAAGTCTGACATGGGGAATATAAAATTCAATAGGAAGAACTAGATTAATGCCATAAGCACACTTAAATGGGGTGTATCATGTTGTTGACTTCGATGTTGCCTTATATTCCCATAATGCTACGTGAATAATCTTATCCCACTTATGCACGTGCAAAGCTACATCTTTTTCTAGGATTATACATAATACATAATGTTTTCACTCTACCTATCCATTTGTCTTTGGTTTGTAAGTTGTTTCCTTCTTGTGCTTGATAGAAAATTTGTTTACCAAGTTTTCTACCAAATCATTAATAAAGCATCTTCCTTGATCGATTATAATTTCTAATGCAAAACTAAATCTAGTGATAATGTGTTCATACACAAACCTTGCCACTTCATCCATTGAAGCTATTTTCAAGTGTCTAGCTTGAAACTACTTCGTTAAATAATCATTGACACCTACAATATAATTATTTTAGCATGGGGTAGTTGGAAGTGGACAAAAAATATATATTCCCCACTTTTAAAAGGGACGAAGTGGAAGAATAGGGAATAATGGATCTGATCAAGTCTTATAATTCCCATGTGATTGGAAAATATCACATGTATTACAATAATTATAACAATGTCTAAAAATAGTTGGCCAGTTATTACCTGCATCCAAGATCCTTCTTGTTGTAAGTTTTCTAGAGAATTTTCCTCCACATGTACCATTGTGGAATTCTTTAATTATCTCCTTTCCTTTATCATACCCAAATGCCTTATTTTACTTTCAATCAGGCCCGATCCGAAATAATACTCCATGCATGATAGAATATGGACAACTTACTTGAGTAATCTTCCTTATAGTATTTGTATTGACATCATCAGGAAAATCGAAATCATTTAGATAAATCCAAATATGTACATATTCACTAGGGATTGTGTCAAGGGATAATAATGTTGCATTTTGGAAAACATCATCATCACAAGATGAACCCAAACCATCATAGGATCGATAGAGTGTACCTGTATTGACGTGCTTCTTTCTTGTCCTACCTATAATATCAAATTCAAATTCTTGTAGTAAAATTATCCACCTTGCTATCCTTCTTGATGGGTTATTCTTATTCACAATATATTTTAGAGCTTGATTATATGTTATACCTCTAAATTTTTTCCCTACCAAGTAATTTCTAAATGTTTTTACAACAAAAATTATAGCTAGAGCCTCTTTTTGAGTTACAATATAATTTACCTCAGCACTGCTCATTTTTATGCTCGCAAAGTAAACTAGCTAATCGTTCTCATTTTCTTCCTTTTTCCTGAGAGTACTCCCCAGTGCTACATCTAAAGCATTAGTATACATAATGAATAGATTGCTCCAGTTTAGATTCTTTAAAACAGGTGAAGACAAAAATCTTCATTTAGTTTTTTAAAATTTTCACGTGCATTTTATTTTGGCTCATAAGAAACATCTTTCTTCAAAAAATGGGTTAATGGTTAGGCAATATTTGAGAAATTATTGATTAACCTTCTATAGTAATCTACATGGCCTAAAAATGATCTCAACTTATTTCTATTCATGGGAAATGGTAACTGTTTAATTTTTGAAACTTTATTAGGATAATTACTAATACCATCTCTGGATACAACATGCCCTAATAAGACGCATGTAAAACATCCAAAGATACACTTTGTAGTGTTTAGGTACTAATATTGTAATACCCTAATTTTACATCAACATAGACTAATAAATTTTTGGGATTTTTTTTAAAGGTGAAGCTTAGTTAAAAATTACAAATGATTAAATATTTAAAAAAATTAACTTTTCTTCAAAGAGATGAAATATTATTACTCGAACCTCACTTAGAGGTTGATGTGTCTAAGACTAGTTGGGTTTATTTCACTCCGCTCCTAAAGCTTTACCATGATTACAAATGTATATATATACACCCAACATCAAATAATCCATACAAGAAGACCCGAACTTATTCATGTTCCTTCCAGAGGTAGCTTCGATGTGGGTGGGGACCATGTCAAAGTAATGCTTTTATACATTTAAATAATTATTCATAAGGCATTCATTTTATGTTTTTTGATATACAATATTGTAATAATTTACCATGGGAGGAACATAAATGAGGACCACAATGTTTTAATACGAGTCATTGATATTTCAATACGGGATGATCTCCGACCCATTATAATAACTATATTTGAATGAGTGTTAGATAAAATATTTAATTAGGGATAAAAGACAATTTTGTGTTTTCACATCACTTAACTTGATCATCATTTCATGTAATCTCTTAACACCATATAAACATATTTATTTATTATTATTATTTTTAAATTCCCCAGAAGGGAAACATCATACTGAGCTACATTGCACCCTCCCAAAGCATAATATCAAATCAACGTAGTTAAAGTACCTCATTTTATATTTTTTTTAAATAAAAGGGAGGGACTTGTAGTAATCTCTCACAAGTTAATTAAAAATAAATAAATCAAGTCATCTAAAATACTTTATGGGCATAGGATGAAAAATAATCCATCGTAGATCTATTTATTGAAATGAAAACCTAAAATTTCTTGTTTATTATTTTCCTTTGAAATCTTTCTTCTCCATATATTTTAATCATTTCGTTTGGTCTTACCACTTTACACTAACATTTTTAGTTTCTCTTTTATTTTGGGGGTTTTCTTCGCAGGGATACGCAACTGTTGATGGAGATAGAAGTATATTTTCCTTGATTTTCTTTGCATATTAGGAATGGATCCCTCAAATTCATCTTTTTTTTGCCTTATATTTTAGCTCTAAAGTGGGTGGCCACCTTACGGTCTACAATAGGAAAGATTGAGTAGGGTTTTGATATTTTTATTTTTTTGTAACAAATTTCCTTAGAAGGGGCACCACATACTCAAGGTGCTATTATGGAGGATTTTTTTTTTAAATATAAGTAGAGATCATGATTGTGCATCCTCCGTGTCACTTCTACACAGGAATAAATAAATAAATAAAAAAATATCATGGCGTGAAAGAGTTGTGTGGCCAAATCGCCTATGAAAGAAGTTGAAGGTTGGGGGTTTTGGGTCGAACAAGCTAACCTTATATATATATATATATATATATATAAATCACTGTGTATATATATATATATATATATATATATATATATATATATATATATATATATAGTTTTACTATTAAGCAAGAAAAATGAAAGGACTGAATGGCCATTTAAAATCTGTAGCTTTCTATTATCTGTTTGGATTTAAAACAACGTTTAACCCTTTTTGTGGGTTTTTTTGGACGAGGATTTATTTTTCTCACTCAAGTTTTATTTTGTTGTAAATTACTTGGAGAAAATAGCAGCAAATTTTTGAAGTTATAGGATTCAAAACATATATTTTCAACCATATTTTAAAAATATTATAAGGGTTTATATAAATTTTTGTTATATATATATATGAAAGCCAATTGAAGAAGGTACTAATGTAAATCTCTTTGCGAATAATACTAGATATTTTGTTAATATGATTCATGCTATATGCACTATCAAACTACATTGTAAAATTACAATCCTACCAACATATCAAGCTCATTTTCAAGAAAAAAAATCTAAATTTATATTCTTTCAATGGAAAGTAAGAGGAATTTTTCTAGTATGAAAGGATAGATATTCTTTTTTAAAGAAAAATATTCACTATAATGCATTTTTAAGCATATTATATGGAGAACCCCCTTATGCCCCCTTTTTTAACAACCAAAATAATGAGGGATATAACATACTATAAGGCATAAGTGTTTTCCATATAAGATATCTACATATCCACACTTCCTTTTAGATATGACTACAAAATATTACAACACAACTGTGAGAGTTCACACAACTTGAAGCAACACATGCTTGCACAAGATTTACATACATCCTAAAATGGAATACTCATAAGGGAGAAATTACAACATGAATTTTTTACAAAAAATTAAGATATACAATGGAATCATTAAAAGACTTCATTTCAAGATTGAAAGGAAGGTTGCACAACATTTGTGACTCAAGTTTACAAGTAACCCCCAATACAAAAGAGGATTTTACAAGAAAATAAAATATTCCACAAATCCATATTCTTAAAGATACAATGAGAGAGATGTCCACAAAAAGATTAAGAAGACAATGAGAAGCCAACATGACAAGAATCTCAAACTATTTTCCACATTGAGCTACAACTTTCAAATACTTTCAAGGAAACCAACACAAGGAGAAAAAGTTTGTTTAACCACCCAACCTTTAGGCATCATCACATGCATTTCAAAGGTTGGAAGACATGCTAGCCTCCCCGAATCCCATGGGAGAGAGAGCTAGATTCCACAAATTTTTCACAAGATAAAGGGAGACATAACAACATTACATTTTCACAATCAAGACAATACCTAACACTAAGATGAACACCAACTTTTGCAAAGAAAGAGAGGAGGAGAACCCATATTCTACCTCCAAATGGGGAAGAGAAGAAGAGATATCCTAGGTACCAAAAGTTTGGCCCAACATTGGAAGCACACAAACAAGAATCTTTACAACCTCCTTATTCCTCCACCCTTTCACCAAAATCGTTCTTGGGAGGATTTTCAAACCCGTTGGGTTTCCTCTCCAAGAATGGGGAAGGGCGTTCAAACTATAAGAACCACCTTCCCCACCTCAAACCATATGAGGGGAATCAGAAGAACCTACATGGCTTGACCATCAAGACATGATATTTGAGAGGGAAAATTCCTCTCTCTTCCTCCATAAACTCCAAAATCTATCATGCTATATGATGGATGGAGAAAAATAAAACACCAAGCATACTCAACAAAAATCCACACACAAGAAACAACACCCACATTTTAAACAAAACAAATCTAAGATCTAATCATAATATAAAACATAAAATGAGATCAAGGAGCCTACCTCCAAAATATTTCCAACACTCTAGCTTTTTCTCTTCCTTATCCAAGCAAGCTCTTGCTTCAAAATCACCAAGCCTCCAAGTAAAAACTCCCCAAAACAGGTTCTCTTCTTCACCCATGAGGGAGAATTTTAAGAGAACATAACAAATTTCCTCTCAAATGAGGGGGTGATATGTGTCACCCCTCTCTTCCCTCCAAGTCAAATATTCTTAAAATAAAAAGAAGAAAAGATAAACTAGTTTTTAACACTTTTCTCCCAAGTTACTCAAAATGAAAAACAAAACAAACTTGTGAAACTTTTAACAAATACACATACCAATCCATATTACATGGATGGTGACCAAAGAGAGGGAAAATGGGAGAGAAACTTAATCTATGCCTTGGAATTAATCCCCCTACCTATTAGGTAGGGTCCAAGGGCCTATTTTCACGCTAAGTGAACTCCCAAACTTAAAAGGGGTCACTTCAAATGCCTAAAATAGCCAAATTTAGGGTTTGGAACATTTGGGCACAAGTGTAGAGGATATGTGGCCCACCCAAGGGTTCACAGGTGACCCTAATCCCCTCTAATTAAATAAACCATTACCCATACACAAAACTTAATGCAAGTGGGGACCACTAAGTCCTGAAATCAAGTTTACAAATTAAACTAAACATCCTAAACAAGATTAATATTACATGACATACAACATTACAAATGAGGGTCATGCATGGTGCCTGAAAATAATAAAAGCTAATAATAAGGCCTTATACAATAAACAGAATTAGGAATTAGCCCTGTGGGTCGCTTGTGCACAATATTTTTGTAGCCACCTTGAAACCCACTTTCTCCTGTGACCTGTCACCTGCACACTCATTGCACAAATTAAATGCACCTGTACAATACAATGTAAACCAACTACATAATAAGCGATCAATGAAATATATGATAGCATATGATCATCCGGGAATTGAAAATGCAACAACATGAATGATTACAACTTAATTTAGCATGAGTTAGCCCTAGAGATAAATAAAAGTGACACACATCCATATAATCCAAGCATATGAATAACTAAGTATCAAACACATCTCAATTTGGTCTAACCATCATCGAAATATGCTAGTATTTGCAACATCAAATGAAAAATTTATTAACATACTAATGTAATCAAATTGGCGCTACGCGCCCAAATATCCATACATGTCCAAGAAGGTCAAATATCATAACTTATTGTCCAGCATATATTAAATCCATGTCAAATCATGTCTATGAATAAATAAGTCAATAGATAACTGAGGCTATAAAAATGTGGGCACTACATGCCCCTCTCCTAAAATTATATTTCCTCTTGGAAGTCACTGAAAAAGATAGGGATATCTATCCCTCAATGGTGTAGCATCCTCCTAGGTAGATGTGTCTCATCATATTTTTCCCACTGTACTCTAACATGGTCAAAGTCTCAACCCCATAGGGCCAACATCCTATGCTCCAGTATGCGTACAGGCTCTAGTCTCCACTGCCCTTCGTCCTCTACCTGTATGCTGACCAACCCAAAACATGAGAAACATCTTGTACATATCTACATAGTACAAAAACATGAAATACATCGTTGGCCCATGCAAGGAATGGTGGCAAACCTGGGTGATAGGCAACTAGACCAATGACCTCTAAAATATCAAAGGGCCCCACAAAACGAGGCGATAGCTTAGAACCCTTTTCATAGCGGATTGGGCTCTTATGAGGACGAACTCTCAAGAAGACTTTTTCACCCACTGAGAAGTGACGATCAATCCTCTTAGTGTCTGCATACACCTTCAGGAGTGCTCTAGCCTGCTCAAGACACTGTCTAATCAGAATAACCTGTTACTCTAAGTCTTGTAGGTAAGCTGTTCCAAGAATAATCCTATCATCTAGTCTGTCCCAACTCAGAGGTGTCTTGCAAGGTCATCCATACAAAGTCTGGTAAGGAGCCATACTAACGGAGCTATGATAGCTATTGTTATATGCAAACTCAACTAAATAAAGATAATCTTCCCACTTTTTCTGTTGGTCCATCACATACATCCTCAGCATGTCCTCCAGTACCTGGTTAACCCTCTCTGTCTGTCCATGTGTCTCTAGATGGTATGCTGAGCTGAAATTAATTTGAGTACCCAAAGCGGTCTGAAATGAAGTATAGAAAACTTAAGTGTAGATGGTATCCCTGTCATTGATGATGGTCTTTGGAATCCCATGCAATCTGACAATGTCCTCCATAAATACTTTGGCGATGGCCTATGCATTATAGGTGACCTTGGTTAGCGAGAAATGTGCAACCTTGGTCAAATAATTCACAGTGACCATAATGACATCATGATGATAAGAAGACATAGGGATTCTAACTATGAAATCCATGGAGATCACATCCCATTTCCACTCTGGAATATCATGAGGATGTAAGAGTCCTACAGGATGATAATGCTCTTCCTTGACCCTCTGACAATCAAGGTAATGTGCAACAAAATCTGCTATGTTCCATCAAAGACCGGGCCAATAATATAACTCACTCAGATCAGCATGCATTTTCTTTACTCCTAGATGTGCCACATATGGAGCTCAATGAGCCTTTGTGAGGATGAAGCTACGCAGATCACCTGACTTAGGCACATAGATGCACCTATGAAACTGAAGTAAACCATATGTCTCTAAAATGCACCGTAAATATCTTCCCTCTAATGAACCCTGTGACTCCAACATCTGTCTAGCACCCTCATAAAACATGTCCTCTAGAAGATGCTCAAGGATCCTGCCTCTCAAATATGACTGCATAGTTAATGATGTAAGCACATGTCGTCATCTACTAAGTGCATCTGCTACGAAATTTTCCTTTCCTTTGATATACTGCACCTCCATGTCATACACACATAGGAACTCCATCCCACACTGTTGTCCAGTGTTAAGGTTCGATCTGTGAGAAGATATGTTGTAAACTACGGTGGTGAGTCCTCAAAATGAACAATCTACCCAGAATGAAATGACGCCAATGCAAAAGTGCATGGGTAACTACTGCAAGTTCCAATTCATGAGTAGGATAATTAAATACGTAGTATTTGAGCTTACGTGACTTGAAGGAAATCACCCGATGCTCTTGCATATTAACAACTCCCAAACCCTCTAGTGATGCATAAGTACAAACAACAAAATCCTCTGTAGGGTCCGGAACTACTAGAATGGGAAAAGTGGTTAACCTTTCCTGAAGAAACTTAAAGGCCTTCTCACACCTTTCTGACCAATCAATCTTCTTCCCTTTTCTCTGAAGGGAAGTAATAGGATGAGCAATCCTAGAGAAATCCTGAACAAAGCTACGGTAGTAACCTGCTAAACCCATAAAGCTCCTCACCTCAGTGACTGATGTGGGCACTGGCCAATCCATGATAGCCTGAATCTTAGAGGGATCTATTGAGATACCCTCTCCCAATATGATGTGACGCAAGTACTGAATCTCTATCTAAAAGAAGCTACATTTTACTAAGTTCCCATATAACTTCTGCTCTCTCAAAACCTGTAGTATCTTTCTCAAATTCTCCTCATGTTCCTCCTTAGAATGAGAATAGATCAGTATATCATCTAGGAACACTAAGACAAACCGATCCAGAAAGGTCCTGAAAAATTCATTCATGAGGCTCACGAATATAGCTGGGGCATTAGTCAAACCATATGGAACAACGGTGAACTCATAATGCCCATAACATGTGTGAAAAGCTATCTTATGAATGTATGCATCTGATATGCACAAATGATGATACCCTGCCTTGAGATCAATTTTTGAGAACACCCTAGCTCCCCACATCTGATCAAACAAGTCATCAATCCTAGGAAGTGGATAACTATTCTTTATTGTGACTTTGATGAGCTTCCTGAAGTCTACACAAATTCTGAGAGAACCATCCTTCTTCTTCACAAATATGATTGGCACTCCCCAAGGAGATACACTAGGACAAATGAGACCCTTCTCCAATAACTCCTCTAACTGTATCTTGAGCTCATGAAGCTCTAGAGTCGTCATTCGATAGGGTGCCCTAGAAATTGGTGCAGATCATGGTACTCAATCAATGGTGAAATCCACCTCTCTACGGGGTGGTAACTCTAGAATCTCACTTGGAAACACATTTGCATACTCCCTTAAAATGACATGATCATCTAAGGGTGAATGCTCTAGAGTGCTCTCTAATCGATCACTAATGGTGATAGAAAACAACTGACAACCTTTACGCATGTTCCACTTGAGTTTCTTAGCCAAGATCATACACAAAGAGATAGGCCTCTACATTCCTGATATCACAACTACACTCCCAAGATCATCCTAACACTCAATGACCTTATTCCAGCAATCCACCTTGGCTCGATGAGCCTCGAGCCAATCCATACCCAAAACTACCTGATAGGATTCTAGAGGAATAACTTGGAGGTCAAGTGTAGTGGGGACTCCTAAATCAAGTATGCAACTCTCCACATATGAGTCCACAAAAATTTTGGCGCTAGAGGCGAACTCAATCTACTGACTATCTAGCTGCCTAGCCACCACTAACCCACACTGGTCCACTACAGAATGAGATATAAAATAATCTGAAGCACCTGAATCAGAAAGTACTGAGATAGAAATACCCTTGATTGTACCAATCATCTCAATAACTATGGCTTGATGCTCAACCTGGCAGTTGTCAACCATTGCATACACACGATGGGTGCATCCTACATCACCCACCATCTTCTCGGATCTAGGAGCTCTCTACATATCCATGGTAGTAGGTTTTTGTGGACACATACGCATATAATGATCAGGGGATCCACAAATAAAACATCCTCCTATACCTCTCTGAGATGGGGTCCCTTCTATACTCTGGTGAACTGATCCTACCAACCCAACCCTAGCAGACTGCTACGTGCAAATTGGTTGTACCTGTTGAGTACCATGTCTCCTATCCCTAGCTCCACCAACACGTCCTCTAGTGCCACCTCTCTATAAGCTCTGAGTCTATCTAGCCCTCTATTGCTGGTGGCCATGATGCGTTGTCTACTACTGTGGATGTGGTGGAGCCCTCATAGCTGTTGGTGGAGGCCAGAATCCTCCTCTAGGGGGTGGTGATTTCCCCCATGACCTCTGACTCTAAAAGGCCTGAATCCTATCATGAAACTTTCTCTTGTTCCTATCTCAATGTTCCAATGCCTTGGTCCTATTCTCCTTAGCTAAGTAGAACTGCTCAACTTCCTTCTTAAGCGTGGGAGCATATAACATCCTAACTGCTCTTGCTATATCTGCATTAAGTCCCTAGAATAAACCTGTTAAGCTGTAGTTTCTCATCTTATAGGTGGTCCACATACTTTAAAAGATCTAGGAAGCTGCTCTCATACTAAGCCATTGTGCCAAAGCCCTGTCATAAGTCATGAAACTCGTCAATCCTCTTATGTATGAAATGCTCTGACATATAGCGAGACCTGAATCACTCCTCGAACAACTCCCAAGTCATTGTATCTCGAGTCAAATGGAGCTTCCTCTCCTCATTCCTCCACCAAATGTCGACTGCATCTCTGAGGAGGTGTATGGAAAAAATGGCTTTGACATTACTCTCGTAAGAGTGCAAGCCAAATCAGCTATCTAGGATAAGGAGCCATGACTCAGCCCTAAAGACATCTGTAGAGCTGGTGTATGTAGGAGGCTACAATCAAATAAGATCCCTAATCACACTTCCTGTGTCACATCTATCCTCTATGGTCTACTAGGAGAATGTGGTTGTCCTGACACTATGATGGTACGAGGCCACCCTCTCGTGGTGAATGAAAGGGCTACGCGACCTCTCCCATCTCGGGGTATCATGCTCTAGTGGCTCTGAGTACGCGCCCTCACCTATTGGCTCCTCATCTCCTAACTAGATATCCTCCTCTCTTGCCTCGTGTGGTGGTGGGAAATGTTGTTACATAACACCGATCAACTGTTGAAGAGCTTCAAAGATATGAGGACCTAACTCAGGTGCTCGTGGTTTGGGCGTAGGTGAACTATGCCCCAAACCCCTAACCGATTGTCGCCTCATGGGTGCCTTCCTATGCACGAGGTAATAACAAGGAAATTATAAAATTATAATGATTGTGGAAATGTTTAAATCAATATTTTTATAATTATTATTATTATTGTAATGCTACTAAAATATTGTTTCCTAGTTAATTAATTACCTAGAGTGTCTATGTGTGCAAACCTTACTCTGATACCAAATGTAATACCATAATTTTACATCAACGTAAACTACTAAATTTTTGGGATTTGTTTTTAAAGGTGAAGCTTAGTAACAAAATTACACATGATTAAATATTTAAAACAATTAACTTTTCTTCAAAGAGATGAAATATTATTACTCGAACCTCACTTAGAGGTTGATGCGTCTAAGACTAGTTGGGTTTATTTCGCTCTGCTACTAAATCTTTACCATGATTACAAATGTGTATATATACGCCCAACGTCAAATACTCCATACAAGAAGACCCAAACTTATTCGTGTTCCTTCCAAAGGTAGCTTCGATGCGGGTGGGGACCATAAGAGGAAGATAAATGAGGACCACATTGTTTTAATACGAGTAATTGATATTTCATTACGGGTTGATCGCCAACTCGTTATAATAACGAGATTTGAGTGAGTGTTAGATAAAATATTTAATTAGGAATAAAAGACAATTTTGTGTTTTCACATCACTTAACTTGATCATCATTTCATGTAATCCCTTAACACCATATAAACATATTTATTTATTATTATTATTTTTAAATGCCCCAGAAGGGAAACATCATACTTAGCTACATTGCACCCCCCCCAAGGCATAACATCAAATCAACTTGGTTAAAGTACCTCATTTTATATTTTTTTTAAATAAAAGGGAGGGATTTGTAGTACTCTCTCACAAGTTAATTAAAAACAAATAAAGCAAGTCATCTAAATTACTTTATGGGCCTAGCATGAAAAATAATCCACCGTAGATCTATTTATTGAAATGAAAACCTAAAAGTTATTGTTTATTATTTTCCTTTAAAATATTTCTTCTCCATATATTTTAATCTTTTCCTCTGCTCTTACCATTTTACACTAACATTTTTAGTTTATCTTTTATTTTAGGGGTTTTGTTTTCAGGAATGCGTGGTTGTTGATGGAGATAGAAGTAGATTTTCCTTGGTTTTCTTTGCAGATCAGGAATAGATCCCTTAAAGTCATTTTTTTTTGCCTTATATTTTAAATCTAAAGTGGGTGGCTGCCTTACGGTCTGAAATAGGAAAGATGGAGTAGGGTTTTGATATTTTTTATTTTTTTGTAATAGATTTCTTTAGAAGGGGCGCCAGATACTCAAGGTGTTATTGTGGAGGATTTTTTTGTTTCTGTTAAAATATCAGTAGAGATCATGACTATGTGTCCTCTGTGTCACTTCACAGGTGGATGAAAACAACTTAAATAAACAAACTCCCATGGCGTGAGAGAGTGGTGTGGCCGAATGGCCTATGAAAGAAGTCGAAGGTTGGGGTTTTTTGGGTCAGCCAAGCTAACCTTTTTAATATATATATATATATATATATATATATATAGTTTTACTATTAAGCAAGAAAAATGAAAGGTCTGAATGGCCATTTAAAATATGTAGCTTTCTATTCTTTGTTTTGATTTAGAACAACGTTTAACCCTTTTGGTGGGTTTGTTTGGACGAGGTTTTATTTTTCTCACTCAAGTTTTATTTTTCTATAAATTACTTGGAGAAACTAGCAACAAATTTTTGAAGTTATAGGATTCAAAACATATATTTTCAACTAGATTTTAGAAATATTATAAGGGTTTATATAAATTGTTCTTATATATATATGGATGAAATCCAATTAAAGAAGGTACTAATGTAAATCTCATTTGCAACATAATACTAGATAGATTGTTACTATGATTCATGCTATATGCACTATCAAACTACATTGTAAAATTATAATCCTACCAACATCTCAAGCTCATTTGCAGGAAATACAATGTACATTTATATTCTTTCAATGGAAAGTAAGAGGAATTGTTTGAGTATGAAAGGACAAGATTTTTTAACTAAAGAAAAAGATTCACTATAATGCATTTTTAAGCATAGTATATGGAGAGCTCCCTTACCTCCCCCCCCCCCTCCCCCCCTTTTTTAATAACCAAAATAACTAGGGATACAACATACTATAAGGCATAAGTGTTTTCCATACAAGATATCTAAATATCCACACTTCCTTTTGAATATGACAAGAAAATATTATAACACAGCTGTGAGAGTTCACACAACTTGAACCAACACATGCTTGCACAAGTTCATTATTTACATACATCCAAAGATGGAAGACTCACAAGGGAGAAATTACAACATGATGTTTTTACAATAAATTAAGATACACAATGGAATCATTAAAAGAATTCATTTCAAGATTGAAAGGAATGTTGCACAACATTTGTGACTCAATTTTACAAGTAACCCCCAATAGAAAAGAGGATTTTACAAGACAATGAAAGCTTCCACAAAGCCATATTCTTAAAGATACAATGAGAGAGATTTCCACAAAAAGATGAAGAAGACAATGAGAAGCCAAGATGACAAGAATCTCCAACTATTTTCCACATTGAGCTCCAACTTTCGAATGCTTTCAAGGAAACAAACACAAGGAGAAAATTCTTGTTTAACCACCCAACCTTTAGGCATCATCACATGCCTTTCCAAGGTTGGAAAACATGCTAGCCTCCCCCAAGCCCATGGGAGAGAGAGGTAGCTTCCACAAATTTTGCACAAGATAAAGGGAGACATAACAACATTACATTTTCGCAATCAAGACAATTCCTAACACAATAAAGATGAACACCAACTTTTGCAAAGAAGGAGACGAGAGAACCATATTCTACCTCCAAAATGGGGAAGAGAGGAAGAGACATCCTTAGGTACCAAAAGTGTGGTCCAACATTGAAAGCACACAAACAAGAATCTTCACAACCTCTTTATTCCTCCAAGTCATCAAACCCTCCTTATTCCTCCACCCTTTCACCAAAATAGTTCTTGGGAGGATTTTCAAACCCATTGTCTTGCCACTCCAAGAATAGGGAAGGGGGTTCAAACCATATCAACCACCTTCCCAACCTCAAACCATATGAGGGCAATTAGAAGAGCCTACATGGCTTGCTCATCAAACCATGAGCTTTTAGAGGGAAAATCCCTCTCTCTTCCCCCATAAACTCCAAAATCCATCATGACCATATGATGGATGGAGTAAAAAATAAAACACCAAGCATACTCAACAAATAGCCACAAACAAGAAACAACACACACATTTTAAACAAAACAAGGCTAAGATCTAATCATAATATAAAACATAAAATGAGCTCAAGGAGCCTACCTCCAAAAGCTTTCCAACACTCTAGCTTTTCCTCTTCCTTATCCAAGCAATCTCTAGCTCCAAATTCACCAAGCCTCTAAGTAAAAGCTCCCCAAAAAAGGTTCTCTTCTCCCCCCATGAGGGAGAATTTTAAAAGAAAAAAAATTTCCTCTCAAATGAGGGGGTGATATGTGTCACACCTCTCTTCCCTCTAAGTCAAAGATTCTTAAAATAAAAAGAAGAAAATATAAACTAGCTTTTAACACTCTTCTCCAAATTGCCCAAAATGAAAAACAAAACAAACTTGTTTAACTTTTAACAAATACACATACCAATCCATCTTACATGGATGGTGACCAAAGAGAGGAAAAATTGGAGGGAAACTCCCTCTATGACTTGAAATTTAGCCCCTACCTATTATGTAGAGTCCAAGGGCCTATTTTCATGCTAAGGGAACTCCCAAACTTAAAAGGGGTCACTTACAATACCTAAAAGCGCTAAATTTCGGGTTTCGCACATTTGGACACAAGTGTAGAGGATGTGGGGCCCACCCAAGGGTTCACATGTGACCCTAATCCCATCTAATTAAATACACCATTACCCATACACAAAACTTAATGCAAGTGGGGACCATTAAGTCCCAAAATCAAGTTTACAAAGCAAACTAAACATCCTTAACAAGATTAATATTACATGACATACAACATTACAAATGAGGGTCACTTATGGTGCCTGAAATAATGAAAGCTAATACTAAGGCCTCATACAATAAACACGGTTAGGACTTAGCCCCATGGACTGATTATGCACAATTTTTGTAGCCGCCCTGAAACCCACGTTCTCCTGGGACCTGTCACCTGCACACTCATTACACACATTAAACACACATGTCTAATACAATGTAAATCAACTACACAATAAGCGATCAATGAAATATATGCTAGCATATGATCATCCTGGAATTGAAAATGTGACAACATGCATGATTATAACACAATTTACCATGAGTTAGCCATTGCAGTAATATATAACGACATATATCCATGCTATCATATGATCACATCAAATAACTGAATAATCCATAACATCAAGATGTGTGATAAAACCATGTGTCCATCATATATCCAATAAGATCAATAATGGTATAACATTTTAGTATCCAAAACATCTACTTAAATGCACTAACATACTAATCAAGGCTAATTCAATGCTATGCCCTCAGAACATCATACATGTCTAGAAATGATCAAATATCATAACATAATACCAAAATGTTCCATAATCCATGTCAAATCATCAAATATGAGGAAAGAGTTAGAAGATAAATGAGGCTAGAAAATGTGGGCACTACATCCCCCTCTCCTAAAATTAGACTTCCTCTTGGAAGTCACTGGAAGAGATAGG
>CM034157.1:71024748-71052909 GCA_019776745.2 Taxus chinensis
GTTAATGCCTCTTTACGTACCAACCTGGTACATAACAGCGCGAGCTTCTTCCACGTTACCGAAGGGTATATCAGAAGGCCACGTATATAGAAAGGTTTGGTATATTTGGACTTGATGTTATATAGCATTGGAAAACCCTTACCTGAGAGTGATAAGAGCCTAACCACAGTGGATTTTGAAAAAACTGGGCACCAATGCCCGCAAATTCTTTCTTTCAGATTTCACAAACCTTACTTCATAGCAAACAACTATTGATGTATGGTTTGGAACACAAACTCAAGACACAACTTTAATGTTGAAAGAGAAGATGTTGGCTCATTCTGAATGGTACTCTAACCAGATAAACAACTGATACAACACAACAATGATAGTTTGATATATCGGATCAGAAGGCCAAGTTAATCATTTTGTTTGGATTTTCTGATGATGCGCAACCCCAAATTCAAGATGAAAAAATAGATAAATAAGTGTGGGATAAGTTGAGCATGGTATACAAGGCCAAAAACAAGAATTCCCTTCTGAATTTTCAGAGTCAGTTACACACACTGAAGTTTAAACAAAATGAGAAAATTGAAGCTTTCTTAAGAAGAATTGCAGAGTTTTGACCTTCACTTATAGCCCTAGGAGAGGATGTCACTGATGACACTCTCATTCCCATTTTTCTAAGAACACTCCCTACTTCATATCACATTTTTGTAACAACACAAAAATTGTCAGATCCCACAGTTAGTTTTGACAAGCTAGTAAACCTACTGCAACAAGAGGAAGCCATGTATAGTAAGGATGATGAAGAGGAGCAGGAATGTTCTTCTGACCAAAAATGGAAACGAAAAGAAAAAGTAAAACCTAATTCCTATAAAATTCCCAACATCAGAATTAGTATCAAAATTAAGGGGGAAAATAACAGAAGAAACAATGTCCAATCTATAAAAGAGGACATGAGTTAAAAGATTGTTAGTATAATACATACAAGAAAGGTTCATCAAGTAACTATGGACCTCAACACCACCAATATCACAAGGGACATATGAAATATAATCATGGGCAGAAAAAGGGGAACTGGAAAAGAAAACCCTATCAGCAAGGAAATATTGTTGAGTAAGAAGAACATTTAGATAATGAAGACTACTTGTAAACTTCTCGATCAAGTGAACCTTCCACATCATCTAGTGATGTCTGGTATATTGACTTGAGATCCACTCAACACATGAATGGAAACAGAGACTGCTTTACCTCAATGAGGGACATGCCTTCGAAAACCCATGTTTCGTTAGGTGATGATTCTTTATACATAGTACAGGGGTTGGGAAGATTTATGTACCCTTTTGTTCATGTAATTGTTGATTGTCAGATGTTCTATATATCCTTGGGTTGACTAAAAATTTATTTTCAGTCAATCAACTCCTTGATCCTAACTTAACAATTAACTTTTATAGTCATTCTTGCATGAAAACATGTTTAATTTGAGACAAAAATTAAGGCTCGAAAATAGTTTCAAAATCATCCAATGTGAGATGCATGTTCCAGCTTGATTTTTTCTACAGAGATGATCAAGCACTTGTGTCTAAGAATTCTACCTTTGCACAGTTGTGGCATCGGAGACTTTGTCATGTTAGTTTTAATTATTTCGAGACACTTCGTTGGTGTAATATGGTACATGGGTTACCATCTCTTCAAAAGGATACAGATAGGTTTCCTCACTACCTAGTAGGAAAACAACACAAAGCTTCATTCCAGAAGAATATTTTTCGAGCTAATGGAAATCTTGATCTTGTTCATACTGATCATTGCGGTCTGATTAAGCCAAGTCATTTTGGATTTCAGTATTTCATGCTTTGTGCTGATGAATACTCACAGAAAATGTTGATATATTGTATTTGTAAGAAAAGTGAAGCTTTTTAAACCTTCAATAAGTTCAAAGTAGTGATTGAGAAAAAAACTATTCATCACATTAGAACTCTCCACTCAGATCGAGGGGGGGAATTCACTAGTGATGAGTTCAAATACTACCTACAAGCTCATGGGATTTGTCAACAAATACCTCCTCCAAAAACATCGCAGTATAATGGTGTTGTTAAGAGAAGAAATCGTACTATCATGGAAATGGTGTGATGCATGATCAATGACTCTAGATTTGTAACGACATTCTATGCAGAAGAAACAAAGACAACTGTGTGTTTGTTGAATAGAGTACCAATAGTTGCCCTTGATGGAGTAACACCACATGAAGAATGGTAAAAATGCAAACCATCTGTTGCACACCTTAGAGTATTCAGGTGCAAAGAAAGTATGCATATACCCAAGAAGAATAGAAAGAAATTGTACATGAAGTCACAGAAACTCATTTTCATTGGTTATACTGAAGAGACTCTAGGGTACAGATTGATGGATCAAAAGACCAGGAAACTCTATACTAGCAGAGGTGTTGAGTTCTTTGAGAAGAAGGAAGCAGAGGCTCCTCCAAAATCACGTGATGTAGATTCTTCACCAGTTGTAAAATATGAAGTTGATGTTCCCACAGATGATGAAATTGATGATGGTGATGATCTGATAGAACCAAGACCCATGGGAATAGTTCAACATATGCCCATATGGTATACTAGCATGTTACGAGATACAAGAATCGATGCTCCACTAGATACATCCACCCCTAGACCATGGAATTGCAGTAAAGAAAGAGAATAAGTTAACTTTTCTTTGATGAGTAGAGTTATTGAATCTAATGAGTCCCCGACAGTGTAGGAACCCCTAGAGTCAAAATCTTGGAAAGATGTCAAAGACTCTGAATATAAGTTAGTAATGAAAAATAACACTTGGTAGCTTGTCGATCTACCACTAGGAAAGAAGGCATTGACTACGAGCCATTTCTTTATTTTTTCATTAATGGAAAACATGTTTGGTGTTGGTGCTCAAAATTGTCTCATCCCATTTGTGCCTATGAAAAATTATTGATTTGCGGCCTCTTTCATTTTCTCCTTCCCCATGTTGAGCTTGGTCAGTCTTTGTTGCTATTTTTAGTCAGTTCCTGGGTTGAGGATCATGGATGTATGGGTCCATTGTTCACTCCTTGTTCCTTTGTTCCTCTAGAAAAGGTTTGTAATTTGGGTCCCCCATTCTCTGTTCATCAAATACTCGGGTTACCCCATGTGTTATGTTCTCCATGGTCGAGATTTGTCTTCCTTATCATTTCTGTGCTAAGTACTTGAAGAAAATGAATGGATGTATCCCTAAAGAATGTATTCGAGAACTGTAACATTTCTAAAATTTCTGTCCTTGAAGAAAATTTCATTCTCAGGCTCAAATGGTCATTTTTCTATGTTTTAAAGTTTGACAGGTGTTTCTCCCAGTCAAATTTACATCCTTGTATCTACAGGGGACATGGCACCTTTTGGTTGGACACAACTCAGCTAGGTACTTAGAAAAACTCAAGGAAATCCTTAACTCAAAACGATTCCACGTGGAGGCACGATGCTCATTTGAAGATTTGCTTTTGGGTTTTGCCTTGGAGTAGCGTCGGGAGGACACATGGAGGATTTCACTACTTGGCCCGGACTTAGACAAATTTTCATAAAGTTCAAGTTGTTTGGTAGAACATGACATGTGGCGAGCTCGTACTCATTCAGGGTCTCCGCTTTGGGCACCATCTTGAAGTTACGCCATGGAGACACATGGAAGAACCACGCATGTTCGGGGACTGGCCCTTGAGTTTCATTTTAAACAAGTGCCAAGATGACACGTGGAGGCCTCCACTCACTTTACATTTTACTAAGATTTTTCAATGGCCAAAGGAGACTACCTCGGAGCATGACACGTGACACCTTCCACTAAGCTTCAAGCTTTCAGACAGACTTTTCCAGAACAAGTATCAAATTTTTGGAAAAGCCTCAAGGTGCGCCATGGTGACACGTGGCAGTTTGAAAATTCAAAAAGGCAGGGAGGCAGACCATTGGAGACAACTTAGATTTTTTCCCCTTATGGATTAAAATCTTAAAATGTCCCACAAGCCCGATGAGGGAAATAGTCAAAGTTTTTCCCCAGGCAATGGTAGAGGTGCGGGCTCTCAAGGGAAATTTGCAAAAAAATTCCTTCAGGAGAAAAAAAAGTCAAAAGTAAAAAAAGAAGTGCGGCCCCACTCCAATCACATTTGGACACGTGTCAGGCTCGTTTCCCAAGGGTAGAGTTGTAGGGAAAATTTGGATTTCCAAAAAGAGAGTAAAATGGTAGAATCTAGCCATGGGTCTGCTCCAATCACATTTGGACATGTGTCAGGTTTGTTTCTCGAGGGCAAAGGTGCGGAACAAAATGGAATTTTTCCATTTTTCTAAAAAATTTGTAAAAAATCAAGGGAAGCCTTTGGGTCTATTCTAAAGTTTGAATCTACCACATGGATGGCCCAAATTCAAAGTAAGCATTAACATCAGCTGTGAGTCTAAATCTGATTTCCCCCCCATTTCTCTAAAACATGTCTGGAAGTGCAAGTCTCCATGACTTCTTGGTATTTTCTACACGCCAAGAAGAGAAGCAAGTTAATGTTGATATCTGAAGTTTGGTGGGAAGATCTGGAGGACGTCTTTTACTATTAAAATGGTTTGACTTTCGTTCCCGATCAGATTTTCCATTTTTCTTCTCTCGAGCACGCAAGGGGCCAAATTTTACAGATTAGGGGTGCAAGTGGTTGGAAAATTGAAGGAAGAGTGATTTACCAGAGAAAGGAGTTAAATGCGGGAGGCATTCGATGAAATCTACCCCCTCGAGCACCTGGAGACTTTTACACATCTGATTTTGTGAATCACGAAAGAATCATGGAGATAACTGGTGCATTTAACATTTTTATCTTTTGTGAGGAAGAGGATCTTGTTGTAAATTCTATAAATGGCACAAATATTTTGTGCAAATGGTTGGACTATGGAGTTTTTGGAAAGGTCTGGACTAATTTTAGATTAGAAAACTTGATAGAGCCCATCCTTTTTGAGAAACCATTCTAGAGAAGCTAGTATATCTCTTTTTGTATTAAAATATGATCATGTCAAGGTGGTTACAAGTGTACAACCTTTGACAAGCTCTGAGACTGTTCTAGAAACTTTCCCCTTCTGATAGATTTAATCAAATTTGAGTTATTTCTATGTTGTCTTGAGTAAAATGTTTGGTTTTATTTCTGAATGTCTGCAAGTAGTTTTTCTTGTCTCTATTGCAATCTTGTATTAAAATCTGATTCAATCACACATGCCTCAATCCTTGTGATAGTTTAGTGGCATATTCAATTCCATCTCTCAGAAGATATTTCATTTGGGATTGGAATAAATGATTTTAAATCGCTTTTCTTTCATCTGTTGACAAAGATTGTTTGTAAGCCTTTGGGTGTACCTTATGCGTGATTTGGCTTAGATCTTGATGCTTTTTTGGGTTTTCTAACTCGAGCCTTCGTGATAGAATCTTAGATATTGTGAGAAAGAGTGCTAATCTGGGCCTCCACTAAAGCACATATTCTAGTTGAAGAAACATTTTAGTTGTTATGTGGCATTCTGTTGGTATGAACTTTCCATTTTTTAATGTTCCTAAACAATATGGTGAATATAGTTTCACCCTGCCCCACCTCCCACCAAAATTCATTTGACAAACAACCAATCTTACCCATACTACCCCTTTTTTGTCATGTGTGTACACCAATACACATTCATCATTACCTAAACATGCAGAAATAATTAAGGTCTCAAATGTCTTTAGTAACCTTTGCCTTGTTATGAAACTGTCTCCATGATTTGGAAGTGACAACTCGTGAGAGTCAGATCTGTTGTGTTGATCATATTTTCCCCAAGGACTTCTCTATAAAATTTATGCAAAAGAAAGGTACTTGTATCTCCTTTCATATAACAGAGGTTACAAAATAGGCTCTCTTACCTTGGTTGAAAGGCACAACCTAAAATAGTTAGGATAAGATCACATCCTTTTGAGGGTGCTACACACTCTCCTTCAAAGCTTGAGTGCCAACAAGGGTCAGATAGATTGCTTCCCTGGCTACAAAATGACATACATGATTGTCTATCTACCTCTGAGTGTCCTTTCTGAATCCATGATGATGCTCGGTCTTTGAAGGAGGTTAAATTTGGGTACCAACATAAACGGTGTCGTTTCTAAGGAACTTGTTTTAATTTTTGGAGTTTCATTGAGTTATTGATTTACAGTCCATTCACATCCATATAGATTTGGCCCGTCAACAACACCAACATAAATGGTGTCGTTTCTAGGAAACTGTTAGTTCTGGAGTTTCATTGAGGTATTAATTTGTTGATTCACTACCAATCCATATCTATTTATCCCATCAACAACACCAACATCACTAGCGTGCCATTTCTAGGTACTCTTAGGTTCAAAATCAAGAGCTTGGTAAAACACTTCTTGTATGCTCCAAGTGTTGTGTGCAGTTCTTTCAGTCTTCCACACCTAATGCACTAGCTTTCATTTGATAAATCTTGGTAAAGAAAGGTCAAAATCTTTCCATTTCTAGTTTCTTGCATTGATAGACATTTGAAAGATCATATTTAGTGCATTTTCACAACTAATATGGAAATCCTTAGTGGCGACTCCCTATTGATTTGATTTTTAATAAGGACTAATGTCCATCCTAAAACCATGTCAAAATAAGATTTGTTACTAATATTTGCAAAGTTGGAAGGAAGAAGATCTTTCTTTGCTACTGATCCTGCTAGGACATTGTTTCCCAGAGCTAGGAAAAGTAAAATTCAGAAGGAAGAAAATCCTGGAGAAATTGTGGAGATCATAAGACAAGGCGAGGGATCTCCATTGATGAAAGTGAACAGCTTATCATTGAAGATTGCCATTCAAGTGACTCTGAATCAGGTAGCCTCTTTGCGGAATTGAACTCTTCAGTTGGAGAGGGGTCTTCATTTGATTGTGAAAAGGTTTTTTTCACACTCTGCACCTTTCTTTTTTGAGGCTGATAGAGATTTCCAAGAAACAAGGCCTTTGGGGGTATCCATTTTGAACATCACACTCTTGTGTTCCAAGACCTCTCTGGACCCCATTAGTTTTTCACCCCACTAAGGGCACCTCCTCGAATCAATATGGCTCAACCCAAGCCTCCCCTTTTTGTAAACACCTTTGGACCTATAAATTTTGTGGGAATGGTTGGTTACCTAAATGCAGTGCCTCAAGATGTAAGGAACAAAATGCCAAAGTTCCAAGGAAATAATGCTATTATTGGTGATCGACATCTAAATCTTTTTATCAATATGATGGAAGAATTTGATATTGAACATGAAGATGTATATAAAAAGTTCTTTATCCATACCTTGGAAGAGGATGCTAGGGACTGGTATAAAGCATTGTCAGATAACTCTATTGATTGTTGGAATGAGATGAGAAATGTATTCAAATTGTAGTATGGTGATAGAACTGACCCTAGGTTTCTTTTGACAAATTTGAAAACATCAAGAAGAACCCTAATGAGTTAGTAAATGATTTCAACACAAGGTTTAATAAGACCTTGAGAATATTTCATGTTAGAATAAGTCCTTGTGATGAGTCATGTTTGATAAAATATACTTATGCATTTGATAAAAAGGATGCATATTACTTAAGAGATAATAGCCCTATAAATTTGAGGCAGGCCTTCACCATGGCCCTACAAATAGAAAACAACATCAAGACAATCGGGAAGCCTCCAAATAGGGAAGGTGTAAAGCTGGTTAACCCAAAAAAAACCCAAACAAGCAAGGCTGTAGATTTGGAAGAGGTTGTGAAGACTTTGGTAGGGGCTGTCAAAGAGATATCCTATACACTAGCCTGGGCTGAGAAGGGAATTGGGCAGAGCTCACAAGATCAACGAAAGGAACAAGGCCAAGATAGATTTACAAATCACAAAATATCTGATGACAGAGGTAAGGAACCTGTTGGATTTGGAAATAGACAACCCCAAGCCACGAATAACAGAATGGTGCCTGCTCCTTTGGATGTCAGAGTTACTATGGTGGAGAAGACATATTTCATTGATAGGTGTGACAAATGTTTCATGCCTCTTGTTTCTTGTGAAGAAGATCAGCAAGAAGAGGAAGAAGCTGATGATAATGATGATGATGCTTAAATGATGGATACCCCTACAAGTTCACCAAGGGAAGCAACTTCAACTGAGGTAATAGGTGCTAGGACTACTACTATTTTTTGGGATTGCATCCACTGGATACCTCTTCTTCTTCCTCCCTCTCATACTTTAGAAGTAGACACTATACAAGCTTTTGAATTGCCCACTAATGATTTTGAATACTTGAGGGAATTAATGAAGTATGATGGAGGAGTTCCTTCAGAAGAAGATAGGAAGCTACTAATGAATGTTGTAGTTTCCTAAGAAAAGGAGAACAATACCAAAAGTAAAGTTGCCAAGAGGCCACAAGCCAAGTAAAAATATCCATTGCTTGCCAATGAAACCCCAAAGAAAAATGCATCTGGCAGAGATCTTGTTTCCCTAAGAACAGCCTGTGTCCCTTCCCATGCCCAAACTGAAAAGTATCCCATTCCATCTAATGACTCTACCAATCTTTCTCCTATGCTGTTGTACCCAAATCTGTTCCATATGGCATTGCCCAAGTTTTGAGTCAAATCAAAATTTTTGTCCCAATTATTGAGTTTCTTAGGATCCCTAAGCACAAGAAGAGGGCTTTTGAATATTTAGGATTCAAATGAAGATAGGACTGCCTTGGTGAGAAATGTGGACATTGTGGAGAATCCTTTAGCCATTAAAGAGTCTGAGACACCATCAACATCAAAAGAGCTGGCTAAACCACCTAAGGTTTATTTGGGGACATCTTTGGTAGACTCTCAGTTGAATGTGGATCCATTCTTCACTACCCTGGTTATCAAAGACAAGTTGTTACATAACTATATGTTTGATTTTGGAGCTTCATGTAATATCATGCCCCTTGAGGTCATGAATGAATTAGGAATCAAAGTGACAACAACATATGGGAAGTGCACTGTCATGGATTCCAAAGAGGTGTCAGTGGTGGGATGTGTCAAATATCTAGTTATGCAACTTGCATCTTATCTTGGAAGGAACTTAAAGCTTGATGTGGTGATTGTTGATTTCCCTACTAAGTGGGGGATGTTATTGTCAAGAAAGTGGGAAGAAAGTGTTGGTGGTAGTGTGAAAATGGACATGTCTTATGCCACTATCCAAATTTAGGGAAACCTGGTGAAATTATATGGAGAGAAGAAGATGTTGTACCTGGTTGAAGACCCAAACGATGCATCTTATGAGGTTTTGCAAGCAGATGTTGACTTTGTAAGTTTTGTGGATTTCATGGAGTATGAAAGTGTTGAAAATAGAGATCCTAAGTATGTTGTTTTTTCTAGGAGTTTGGTATACTTCTCAGCCTTGAAAAATGTTATATAATTTGACTCAAACACAATGAAGGAGCTTCAAAGAAAATGAATGGTTTACACAATGAACAAAGATGAAAAAGAGATATATTTGCAATTGATGAAAGCATATTAGAGTCTCTTGGCATGGTCACACCTTGGATGGTGGGCACTTGAAAGTTTCCCTTGATTTTTTTATTTGAATCAAGGAAAAATCTTCTGTATATTGCATAGTTTGTTGTTTGTTCTCTATTTTTTGTGTTCTTGCTCATTCTGGTCCTCGGTGAATTGTTTTTACTGGTTTATCTTTCTATTTTTGAAGATGGCTATGTTTCTCTACTTTGTAAGATGAATCTGTTGCCCAATTGATATTTTTTACACTTGGTCTGTTATTGTTCTTGTGGAACTCACAGGGAGTGCTCATCCCCAAGTCAAAGCCTATGTTGGTGCTCAAAATTGTCTCGCCCCATTTGTGGTTATGAAAACTTATTGATTTATGGACAGTGTCTTTTTCTCCTTCCCTGTGTTGAGATTGGTCAGTCTTTGTTGCTATTTTTAGTCAGTTCCTAGGTCAAGGATCATGTATGGATCCATGGTTTTCTCCTTGTTCCTTTGTTCCTTGGGAAAAGGTCTATAATTCGGGTCCCTTATCATTTCTTTTATAAGTACTTGAAGAAGAATGAAGTGATGCATCCCTGAAGAATGTATTTGAGCCCTGTAACATTTCTAAACTTTTTGTCCTTGAAGAAAATTTCATTCCTAGGCTCAAATGGTCATTTTTCTATATTTTACGGTTTGACGAGTGTTTCTCCTAGTCAAATTTACATCCTTGCATCTACAGGGGACATGGAACCTTTTGGTTGGATGTGGCTCAGCTGGGTACTTATAAAAAATTCATGGAAATCCTTAACTCAAAATTTATCCACATGGAGGCACGACGCTCATTCAAAGATCTAATTTTTGGTTTGGCCATTTGAGTAGTGTCGGGAGGACATGTCGAGGATTCCATTGCTTGGCATAAACTTAGGGAAAAAAATTATGCAGTTGGAGCATTTTGGCGGAACAGGACACGTGGCAAGCTCATGCTCATTCAGGATCTCCACTTTGGGCACCATCTTGACGTTGCACCATGGAGACATGTGGAGGTACCGCTCATGTTTAGGGACTGGACCTTGAGTTTAATTTTAAAAAAGCACCAGGATGACACGTGGAGGGCTCTGCTCACTTTGCATTTTTCTTAGACTTTTCAATGACCAAAAGGATATTTCCTCAGAGCATGACACATGGTGCCTTCCGCTGAGCTTGAAGTGTTCAGATAGACCTTACCGGAATAGGACATGTGGTGAGCCCGTGCTCATTTAAGGTATAAAATTTTTGGGACCATCTCAAGGTGCATCTAGGTGACACATGGTAGTTTGAAAAGTCAAAGAGGCGGGGAGGCAGACCATCAGAGGCAACTTCAATTTTTTGCCTCCTTAAGGATTAAAATCTAAAAATGGCCCACAAGCCCAATGATGGAAAAGGTTAATGTTTTTCCCCAGTCAATGTCGGAGGTATGGGCTCTCAGGGGAAATTTGGAAAATTTTCCTTTAGGAGAAAAGAGTCAAAAGTAGAAAAGGAAGTGTAGCCATTTCCCGAGGGCAGAGCTGTGGGGAAAATTTGGAAAATTTTCCCTTTTCTGAAAAAGGAGTAGAATGGCAGGATTTGGCCATGGTTCCACTCTAATCACATTTTGACACATGTAAGGCTCATTTCTTGAGGGCAGAGGTGCGGAGAAAAATTGAAATTTTTTCCATTTTTAAAAAAACATTGTAAAAATTCAAAGGAAGCCCCTGGGTCTATTCTAAAGTTTGAATCTACCATGTGGATGGCCTAAATTAAAAGTAAAGATCAACGACAGCTATGAGTCTAAATCTGATTTTCCCCCCATTTCTCTGAAACTCATCTGGAAGTGCGAATCTCCATGATTTCTTGGTCTTTTCTACATGCCAAGTAGAGAACGAAGTTAATGTTGATATCTAAATTTTTGTGTGAATATCTAGAGGACGTCTTTCACTATTAAACTTGTCTAACTTTTGTGCCCAATTGGATTTTTCTTTTTTATTCTCCCAAGCACGCAAGGAGCCACATTGGAGAAATTAGGGGTGGAAGTAGTTGGAAAATTAAAGGAAGAGTGATATACTAGAGAAAGAATTGAATGTGTGAGATATTCAATGAGATCTACCCCCTCGAGCACCTGGAGACTTCTTGCAAATTTGATTATGAGAATCACGAAAGAATCATAGCAAAGACTAGTGCATTAAACTATTTTGTCTTTTAGGAGGAAGAGGATCTATTGTAAATGCTATAAATGGCATGAATTTTTCGTGCAAATGGTTGGGAGGTTGGAAGTTAGAGGTCAGAGTTCTAGAGGTCGAAGAAAATTACCAAGAGGAAAATTTGACTAAGCCTGTCTTTTGGGAGTCTATTTGAGTAACTAGGTTATATATTTTTGTATTAAGCTTTATTGCGTTAAGATGGTTGCAAGTGTACAACCATTGACAAGCTCTAAGACTGTTCTAGAAACTTTTCCCTTCTAATATACTTAATAAAATTCATTTTTTTCTTTGTTGTCTTAAGAAAAATGTGTTTGTTTTATTTCTGGATGTATGTAGGTAGTTTTTTTTGTTTCTGTTGTAATATTGTATTAAAATATGATTCAATCACACAAGCCTCAATCCTTGTGACAGTTTAGTGTCGTCTGCAATTCTATTTCTCAGAAGAGATTCCATTTAGGATTGGAATAAATGATTTAAAATCAATTTTCTCTCATCTGTTGACAGAGATTATTTGTAAAGCCTTTGGGTGTACCTTAGGCATGATTTGACTCAAATATTGATTCTTTTTTGGGTTTTCTTACTCGATCCTTCATGATATAATCTTAGAGATTGTGTAAAAGAGTGCTAATCTTTGCCTCTATTGAAGCACATATTCTAGTTGAAGAAACATTATAGCTATTCTGTGGCATTTTGTTGGTATGACTTTCCATTTTGTAAGGTTCCTCGAGGATCTGGTGTATCTAGTTTCACCCTGCCCCACCTCCCACAAAAAAATCATTTAACAACAAACAATCTTACCCCTACTACCCATGTTTGTCATGTGTGTATGCCAATGCATAGTCCTCATCACATAAACATGCAGAAGCAAGCAGGGTCACAAATGTCTTTAGTAACATTTTCCTTGTTGTGAAAATATCTCCATGATCTGGAAGTGACAACTTGTGAGAGTCAGATTTGGTGTGTTGATCATATTTTCCCCAAGGTCTTATCTATAAAATTCATGCAAAATAAAGTTACCTGTATCTCCTTTCATATAGCAGAGGTTACAAAATGGGTTCTCTTACCTTGGTTGAAAAGGCACATCCTTTTTATTCTGCTACCACTCCCTTCAAAGCCTGAGTGCCAACAAGTCAGATAGATTTCTTCCTTGGCTGTAAAACGACATACATTATTTTCTATTTGCCTTTGAGTGTCCTGTCTAATCCATGATGTTGCTCAGTCTTTAAAGGAGGTAAAATTTTGGTACAAATAGAAGGATCATACTAGAAATATATTTTGACCAAGGAAATAAGGAGATAAATTAATCTAATTGAAAGAAATGGATGATATAAGTCATTTCTTTGACTAGTGATAAAAAGTGGCAAGGCATGTTCCTTAGGTCTAAGCAAAGGAATCTCAGATGGTTCAAATCACATCGTAGTGGATGCCTTGAGGGATCCTACTAAATTTGTGAAGGATGAAGGGTCATCCATTGGTGTAGTTACTAATTATAGGGATTTGATCATTGTTTTTTCTGAGAGGATGGCATTTTTATTAACTCATAAAGTTACATTTTAATGGGAGCCTAGTGTAACCATTTAATATCAACTTTTTTCAATTCAATAGAGGAAGAAAGTGGTGTGGAAAGGATGGAAACCTTGGCTTTGGGTGATGTCATTAGACAAGGTGTTTCAGGAGTTATGGGAATGGATATTTTTTATTGGTGTGATGGGACAAAAAAATTTGTTCGTGGAGGTATGGCTACAAAAATTTTACCTTTCTTAGATTTAGATGAGTCTATGTCAGAGGTTTGTGAATGGGTAGTAATATGGATAACATTGACCTGATGGGAAGATATGGATGCTTTCCATTTAGGTGAAGTGGATGGTTATGAAGGAACAAGAACCATATTTTCATACTTCTGAGCAATTAAATGAAAGGACTTAGAATCGTTTATGGAATGACCTCATGTTCTATGCTAATTGCAAGAGACATTGAAGTCATACCATGCATGTTTCTACCCTCATGGATCATAAGGTTTGGGAGGTGGTAACGTTATGAGTGATTGTTGAAGGAGATATTCTAAAATAGTTGCATTATGTCCCTTATGTTTCTATGTGGATGATGAAGGATTTTGAGACATCTTATATTCCAATGGAAGTAAGATTCTAGCTAGCGATTGTTGCGTTATTGGTTTCCGAGATGGTTTAAATGTTGAGATGGGTGTAGGACAACATGCACTTGTGGAATCCTGATAGATAGGATATGGTATTGTAATGATAGAATGGTTCCTAGGTATAAGGGACCAAGGACCTCGTAAGGGATTTTTATCTAGAGGAACATAATACGTGTCATTAAAACCCCAGATGGTGTCTTGTTTATAACATCCTATTATTGAAAATTTTAAAGTAGCCCTTGGCCTTCGCAAGGAAAGAGGATCACTAAAAGTGGAAATTACCTTTTTATGAGGAGGTGGAAGAAATGGTGGAGGGTCTTGTAAATAGTATGTTTGATCATAATAAGGACTTTTACTGACCTAGATCATACCTTGTTTGTCGAGTCACATTGGATTTTTGAAGGAGCTTAGTGTGTTTGTCAAATTCGATGATAATGAAGGAATATGAGTTCGAATAGTGTGATTAATGTAATCTAAATTATTTAAAGGTTGTATTTATTTTAAACTACTTTTTTTTCTGATAGGGGGATGAATACGACCCATAGTTGGTTTAGGAAGAGGTAGTTGTGCTAGGCATGTTTCAAGGGGTGTCATAGTTATATTTACAAAACTGTGTGTAGGTACAGGTGTAATTATAATAGATGATATGTTGGGTGTGGATATGATTTGAGTAACATTATGTGGTACAAAGGAAGAGTTGGCTTTTACCTTGTCCCCAATGCCAAAGGATTCAATGGTTATGAAATCAGATTTACTGGATACTGATTTTGAGTTTAGAGATGTAGATTTAGATTTAAGTGGTATTGACATTGATTTCTAAATATGTTTATTTAGATTTAATTAGAATTGTAGTGGACTCGGAGGTGGGTAATGTTTTAATAATGATATTTATTGTATGGTGAGTTTTGAAAATATTCATTTGAGGTTGTTTTGTTGGTGGGGGATAATTAGCAAAAGGTATTTTGAATATGTCAAGGCTTTGAATCAGGGGTGTATTTGGATTATCTAAGTAAAGGTGAACCCTGTCAATCAAATCTTGAAGGACATTGCAAAAATTGAGACACATTTCAATTTCATGTCCCTTAACCCCATGGTATTTATAATAGTCATTATCTCTATACGAATAAGGTTTTGGATATAGATGTGTCTATGAGATGGATATGAGGGAGATATATCATATTTGTGGTGAGAACTTTGTCAAATACTAGACTATATGTCTCTCATATGGTTTTATTAGCTACATGGTTAATGGGAATGGTTTGAAGTAGATCTATCCTTCGGGGAATATCTAACTACTAAAGTGATGGTAGATGATTTATATTTGTAAGGATTCAATGATGTTGTTTTTGATGGGAGTGTAGACACAAAATTTGTGTCTTACGACACCCTGTGCCCCACATCTCATTTCACAACCTAACCTCACCACCTAAACCTTGCACAATTATTTATTAATTACCTTATAATTAATAAATCCACATCTCCAAACCTGCCACCTCATTTCTCCACCTCACCATGACCTAGCCCTAACCCTAAACTAACCTAATTAAGACCTATAACTTGGTCTACACCCACACCCATGACTAATTACCCCTCACCCGCACCAAAACCAACCTAATAATGACTTGACCGAGTCCACAACTAATCCTTCAGGAGAAAAGGAGGGAAAGTTGGCTATTTTACTAAAAATAGCCCACTTTGACTTAACCGACATCGGTTCCTACTCGACCACCATCGGTTACGTAACCACCATTGGTTCCCTATAAATGACCTTCCCCAACCAAAAACAAAGGACCTAGAATTCATTGGAAGGATCGGGAATTCACTTAGCAGAGCAGAGACAAGTGAAGGAAAGAGAAGAGTTTGCAAAGAAGGACATCGAGCCCAAAACTGCAACTGAGTAACCAGAGCCCAGTGACACTCATCCAAGCATTGGGAGAGAAGATAGCTCATATTTTGATGGTCGCATTATCCCACCTGAGCCCTACCTTTGTCATCACAGTCCTCGAACCTGTATCCTCATAAGGAACTGGTAAGTAGTGTTTTGTACATTTTTAAATAACATTTCTTGAACTTTTGAATCACAGTAATTACAAGTTCACTCCTATATCTACTACCCGGTAGTGTCCTACATCTAACTATCATTCCTCTACCGTTACATTGCCCCAAGAATAGCTCCCACACTATCTGAGTCTTCTCCATCATCCTGTCGCCTACCCCTAATCATTTACCCACCTTATAAACACTATAACCTCCTTACAACCAACCTTCATTGAAAGCGCCTAAGTCATTGCTCCTACCGATATCGGTTATATAGTGACCGGCATCGGTCACTATGACTCAAACCAAAACCAGCCTTTCCTCTATTGCTTTTAAAGAGGTAATTAAATTGTAATTTTGTAATAATTTCTTTGTTAGAATTTGTGTTAATTCGTATTAAGAGGGGAACTGACCACCTTTGAAAGGAAGTCCAATATTTCCTGGGCTTAAGGCAGTTCCCTCATTTATTGTCTAACTAAAATCCGATGGTCTTGTATTCTTACTTGCAGGTAGTTCTTCCCAGACAAAAAGGAGTTCTTTGGAATCGATCTGATCTCTCTCTACGGTACGTGTACACCCTCTCAACATTCAATAGGTATTCCTCCTAGCCCTAACCCTTATCTATTTCTCAAGAGAATGAAGGGATAGAAGAAACTCTATTCTAGGAACAGAAACATTCTGTGCGAAACATTTTGGCACGCCCGGTGGGACCCATTTCAGGTTTCTTTCTTTCTTGCTTGCTTTCATATAGGGAGCATACTTGCTGTTTGTTTCTGCTAAATATTCACAAAATATTTTTTCATTTTGGTAAAAGAGTTTGTCTTGCTTTCACATCTTTGCATTAGTGAAATTCATCTCCTTTGCTTCATTGAATATCATTTTTGATTTGGGTTTAAAACACGTGCATTACATTCTTGCTTGTTGTTTTCAATTCTAGTGAACGTAGATTAAGTAACAGGTCATACATGTGGGGGTGATATCCACGGTATTGACAAGAAATTAATCTTACTTTCACTGCACAACACATAGCAAATCACATCATAATCAACACAACAGCTCAAACATCCCCCCTTTTCTGCAGTATTCCTCCGCCCGATTGAGGTAACCTTATAAGCCAAAACAAACTTGACATCTCCCTTAGGTCTTTTGTTTAGGATTGACATCATCTTGCATCTAAGGCATAAGCCCACATTAACTAAAACTAATCCTAGGGTTAGTCTCTTGATTTGCTTGTGCATCTTGCTTGTTTTTAGTTTAGTTTCTCTGTCATACACTGTTTCAGTGATCACTTCATAATAGTCTGGTAGGCATACTAAGCATTGTTAACCCCAAATCAGCAACTTCTTACAGCTTCTTACACTGGTCCTATTCTAACAACATCGGTTAACTTACCGACGCTGGCTATATTATGACCGACATCGGTTACTGTCTTTCACAGTTCCTGACAAACCAGTAACCTACCAATTCCAACATTTTGTGGCTGTTTCTGATCCTGATAGATTGAAACCCTGTTGTGTACTCTTTTCCATGGTTGTTATCACTCAGAAACAAACCGCATCCACGGTTTCACATGCCTGCTCCATGCCTTTACCTGAATCACCCCCTTCACATCCTATGGGGAATCCTATGGACATCAGTAAGGTTCCCAAAGTCCTTGTAGGAGATAAGGAATTTGTGAAATTTTGGGATGCTAATCCTAGCGCTGTACAATACTATTTGTCTCATACCCCTGACCGTACACCCAATGGTCAACTTCTCATAGGTATGCCTATTAGTATAGCTGCTCATTTAGCTCCTTCTCCACCTAATAACTCCGCCTTACCTTCTTCATCCTTAGCCCTGTCTCCCAACTCAGTGGCTTCGGAGGTTCATACGGAACAGATTGGCTTTCCTTTAGTTAATCTAGGGCCCCACATATCATTACCGCCGACTGCTCCTACCTCGTCTCTCTCGCAGACTGCCCCTTTCATAACTTGTTCTCTGCCACGTATCCACATGAGCTTTCCTTCTCAAGCTTCGCCCAACTTTTCATTTCCACACACTTATCCGGTGGCTTCAACACCTTATATAAGACATCCCTATTCGGTCACCTCAATATATTCATCCTCAATGCCTTATCAACATTTAACCCCACCGTTGTCTAGTGGTGGCTCTTGGCCCAATCCTCCTCCGTTTACAATAACCACACCATCATCTCATCCAACCACTAATTTCATCAAACAAATGATGGACTAGATGCAAAATCTGGAGGCTTCTGTTTCAGGAAGCCTTAGCACCCTGACATACGAGCAAGTTTTTTGGGAGCCTATTCATCCTTTTATCCCCCTTCATTCATATCCTCCTCAATGGGAATTATCAAAATTTACTCATTTTAATAGTAAGGAGGATCCTCAACAACACTTGCGATCATTTAGACATGCCTATTATCTAATTTCTCATGATGATGTCTTACTAATCCGCACCTTTCCCATGTCCTTATTAGGACCTGCCTTGGAGTGGTAGAGTGCTTTAACCCAGCACTCAATCTTCTCTTTTAACCAATTAGCCCAATCTTTCTTGGATCATTTCTCCATTAATATTGCTAAGAAAGTATGTATCACCGACCTCTATGCCGTCCGAATATTTGAAGACGAATCTATCGCAGATTTCATTGGACGATGGCGGGGCCTCATCAACCAACTTACTTATGCCTTGCCTCAGGCCGAACTCATCGAACTCTTTACGCGGGCATGTGCTAAGCACATTTCTCCTACCCTCCAAATTCAAACTTTCTGCACCTTTGATGAGGCCTTTACTATGGCTCAGAAACTAGAAATTCGAGCCTTAGAGGAAGAGAAATTGTAATTGCGCAACAAAAACCCTAATTTCCGAACCCAAGACTCCACCAACAAATCCAACACCACCAATTCTCATGCATCAACTGCTTCGAAATCAAAAGGAGTTGTACAGAAGGTGATGGTCAAATCCCAAGCACCATCTAATACCCCACCAAAAACCACCTATAAGTATAAAGTTGAGCCCATCAATTACACTCCCTTGGGAGAAACTTATGGTGTCATCTTGGAGAAATTGCTCAAAGCGGGATCTATCACCTTACCTCCTGTTAATCCTCACTCCGGGTTTGATTCCACCCATGCTATACCTTCTTGGTACAAATAAAATGACTTCTGTAACTTCCACCACGTGAAGGGACACAGTCACAAAAACTGTAAGATGTTGAAAAATATAGTGCAGGAAATGGTTGATGCAGGGGATATAACCCTCGATAATCCTAATGCCCCTGCTAACCTAAATTAGAAAATATTCAACAAACCATTCCCGAACCACTCATCTAACAGTAACATAAACCAAGATATCTTAGCCGAGGAGAGTGTTCATGAAATCCATGCGGTCTTCGACTCCCAACCAAAAGCTTCTATTGAGAAAATTCTGAATCAAGCCTCTTCACTAAGGCAGGGACCCGAACCCCCTTCACCACCATCAAGACAAGATGAAATCCTTGCCATTCCTTTACCCATAAAGGAATTAACCGCCCAGAGTTCTCTTCTCATAGATGAGCCTTCTTACACCACATCCCTGCAAGAATGTGGGCGGATGTTATCTAACTTATCTATTTCCAAAACATCTCCTTCTACCACTCTTGTTGTACAAGAGGAAGGCTCGTAACTTTTTCTGTCATCCTTAGAAGAGAAACCTCTCGACCCGACATCACCAAATTCTTTAATCATGACGGATCCCCTCAAACATGCCCTCCTACCTATTAGTTCTTCATCGCCTACATCTTTTCAGCGACTGGTTGACCTCTTAACACCCATTGATACAACAACTCATTTACCCCCTGTATCACACCCACAATGGACCAGAATCACAACCCACCTCTCTTCCATATCAAAGTTCCTATTCACACGTGAAGATTGTCATCCCTAAGAAGATAGACGAGTCCTATGGGAGCATTTGAGTACACCATGCTCTACTCAAACTGCAGATGACCAATCCAGACACCTCTACCATATACCCGAGGTGTTTACAAAAGCTTAAAATGCCTATGTCCTTATCTTCACCCCCCTCATCCCTACCGAACACCTCATCCACCTCTACTAACCTAACCAAACCTTTCCCTATGCTTGGGACTTTACCAATACCCAGCCTAACACACCCACCTAAACGGTTAGATTTATCCAAAAATAAAGTTGTCCATCCACCTAAGAGACAAACCCAATCTATGCCTCTGTCACAACTAAAACCCTCACCGTCACACCTACCTTCTATATTGGGACCTCACCCCTCCGCATTGCCTCAATAAATCATACCTCCTACGTTTTCTTTAAAACGACCTGCACCTTCTACACCCATGCAGAGATTCATGGGTGTATCAACACCGTCCCCCCATGTATCCTATCCACCTATCAACCCTAAAAAAACTCCATCATCAAAGGATTTGTTTGTTGTCACTCCTCATTCTCTGTGGTTGTTTCCCGCCATCACGTCATCTGTGGCCTCATCATCTAACCAGCTAAACATAAATTCTGTGCCAAAGAAGCCACGTTTAGTTAAATCCAATTATCAAAACCCCTTTTCTAGACTACCACCCGTACGAACCAACCATACCCAAACATTACCAAAACCCACCCAATCAATAGCCTCATCTTCCTCTGACTTTGACCTGCTCAAATGATCTTATGCCAAGATCCTTGATATGTTGGTGGAGAATGCGACCATTTCCCTACCCCCACTTAGACCCTATAATCCATCTAAACCTCGACCTATAGGTTATGATGAGTCTAAAATCTGTGCTTACCACCGTACACCAGGACATGATGTAGAGGGATGCAAAGCTTTGAGAGCCATCCTTCGTCAGTCACCTCTCTCGGATAGAAAGGTTAAGAAAGACAACTTACGATGGGAGAAACCTTTAGCTTCAAACCCCTCTCCTATACCACCTGTCCCCGCCTCACCAAGATATTTCATTATTGCAACCCCACCTCTCGAAGACAATGACTTATCCCTACCGTCTTCCTCCTCTCATGCTCATGAGATCAACATGATTAGTATTGCTACTCGAGGGTAGAAAAACAATGGGAAAGCTAAAGAAAGCACACATGCAGCCTCTCTTTCTCTGTCCACCATCCCGATTGCACTACCACCTAAAGTGGTTATTCGTGGAGCTTCCTATCCCATTCTCTGATGGAATTTCCCACCGAACCGTGATCAAACAACTTCACCAATCACCTGTAAAAATGACACTGTATGATCTCATTCAAACCTCTGAATCTCATTGACAAGATCTCATTGAGATCCTTCAAGGGATAGAGGTCCTACCTAATGAAACCTTGCCCGTCACCTCCATTTTAACACCTAATCACGTTGCTTCTCTCACCAAACAACCTATCTCCCCAACCACTTTTGTCTCTGTACAGCAAGCCCCTGCTGTCAGTTTCTCCAAAGATGAAATTGTTGAATTTGGTGCAGAAGATCCTGACCCCGCTCTTTTCATCTCAGCTTACGTCTGGGACATCCAAGGTACATCGTGTTATGATTGATGGGGGCACTAGCCTAAACATCATCTCTTCCAAAGCCTTCCAACAAATGAATATCAAGTCTAGCTGTATGTGTGCCAACCCCACCATGTTGCGTTCATTCAATGATGTTATTACTTCTACCTTAGAACCGTGATCCTTAACATTTGTGTAGGGCCACGTACCTTACCCAAAATCTTCTATGTCCTTGAGGGAGAATTCCAATACAACATGTTGTTAGGCCACCCTTGGATCTAGGCTATGGGATGCGTTCCCTCCACCTTACATAGATGCATAAAATTCGAGTATGAGGGGAAGTCCTACACTGTAAAAGCTGATGCTCCCCCCTTCAAAACCTACAAAATGTTATATCATCCTAATGATGTGCTTGTACTAGTCAAGACACCCATTCATCCAACCCAACTGTCTACTTCGACCACACCTCAACCATCCATCTTAACCACACCTACACCTTCAACCAATGAAACTGCCAACGCAAATACCACTTCCTTTCCCGCTGGACAACATCCCCAACCTCAGATCCCTTAGTAGATGTCTTTCAATACCTTATGCTGGGGGAGTATCACCTATATAATGTTAGCACTTTCCATACCCTACAGGAGTATGGACAGTTACATGCGCATCCTACCTACGACCGTCGTGTGGGGGATGTAATCTCCTATGGACCACCTAATTTCCGCACCAACCTAATGTATGAGGGTGTCGATACATCCTTTGTCACCCCTAAACCTCCCCTTGGTGTGTTTTTCTTCTAATCTGATTTTCAATATCTAACTAATCGTCGTTTCACCCTCACCTTCCTGATGTGATGTGCTTGGAAGGACTTCAGTTTCAGTCTTTATGAACAAGGCTGACATACGATCATTCCCATAACTACACGCAAACACAAACATCGTCGTGGTCTTGGATTCTCTTAACCACCTACACCGAAAACACCATATATCTGTTGTATCCAGGAAGACGAAAAAGTCACCCCTTCCGAACCATCATCGCCCATTTTGCCATCGTCACCCACAGAGTTGATAGACCCTGAATTTATCGCTCCTAACTTTTTTTTTCATAAACGCTATCTTCCTGGGTCCTCTCACTTATCAATGCAATAATGAAGACCCATCTTCTCTTCCCCTTATGTATCTAGACATGATCAAAGAGGAATCGCCTTCAATTAATGTTGTTGAGTGCTAGGATGACTACTCCATCCTCACTTACCTTGGTGCAGATGACTCTTATATTCAACGTTCCTTACCATCTGACACTCAAACCATGTTGAATGAGTCGACTATAGAAATCAACATCCACACAGAGGATGATCCTCACATTGTGAAAATAAGAAAATCTCTTGACACATCAGAACAAACTGTCTTCACTACCTTCTTCCGTTCTCACAACCAAGCTTTTGCTTGGTCCTACGCTTACATGCCAGGAATTGATCCTAACATTGCTATCCATAACATTACCCTGAAACCCAACTACAAACCAGTTAAATAGAAACTGAGAAAAATGCATCCATGCATTTCCCTCTTGGTCAAAGAAGAGCTTCAATGACTCCTTTTTGTTTCCTTCATCTTACCTATTGATTATCCTCAATGGATTTCTAACATTGTACCTGTTACTAAAGCAACGAGGGGACTTCAGATATGTATGGATTTCCAAGACCTTAACCTCGCTTGCCCAAAGGATGACTTCCCCCTACCAAGTGTTGATCAACTTTTTGATTTCACTGCAGGCCATGAGATGCTTTCCGTTATGGATGGATTCTTGGGATACAATCAAATTTTGGTAGCCCGGGCCGATCAACATAAAAATTCCTTCATAACTCCTTGGGGAACCTTCTGTTATCGTGTCATGCCGTTTGGCCTTAAGAATGATGGTGTGACCTATCAGCGGGCTATGACTTATATTTTTCATGACATTATGCACACTATCCTTGAGGATTATGTCGATGATCTTCTTGGCAAATCTAAACATCGCAGTGAACATCTCGATGTTTTAACCATTATTTTCGATCACCTATTACAATATTGTGTTCGTCTTCAGCCAAAGAAATGTGTCTTTGGTGTCCTTTTGGGAAAACTCCTTGGTTTTATTGTCTCTTTGCATGGCATCAAGGTTGATCCAGCTAAAGTCAAAGCTATCCTAGAAATGCCCCCACCCACTAACCTCAAACAATGACGTAGTTTGTAGGGTAAACTCCAATCTATCTGGCATTTCATCTCACAACTCTCAGATCGATGTCAACCTTTCCATCATCTCCTCAAAAAGGACATTGTCTTTCAATGGAGCGAAGTGTGCCACCAAGCCTTTGAGGCTCTTAAAGCCTATCTCTTATAGCCAGCCTGTGCTTATCCCACCTCAGGATGGTCGCCCTTTCTACCTTTACCTTTCTGCCACCGACCACGCTGTAGGAGCCATGCTTGCACATCGTGACTTCGAGCATCGAGAACAATCCGTTTATTACATAAGTCGTACTCTAGTGGATTACAAGACTAGGTATACACATGTAGAAAATTTGTGCCTAGCCCTATCATTCGTGGCCACCAAACTCTGACACTACCTCCTGAATCACAAAACTTTTGTCATCACCAACGCGGATCCCCATTCATTATATGTACACCAACCTCATCTAAACCAACACATCACCCGATGACTTATGCTCCTTGCCGACCTCGACCTTGAATTTGTACAACCAGAAATCAATCAAAGAAAAACTATTGCAGACCAACTCATGGAAGCCCCTTTACCTGGTGACCAATTTACCAATTTTACTTTCCCCGATGAACTCATCGCCACTCTTTCACTCAGTGAGGAGTCGTATCCAATGACTCTCTTCTTTGAATGGATCCAAATGCCAGGCACAGCAGACAGGCTGGTGTTGTTCTCATTCCTCTGGACGCTGAACCTATGCCTCTTTCATTCCGTCTCGATTTCCCCTGCACTAATAATACAATAGAATACGAGGCCCTTGTTTTGGGTCTCCAGGTTGCATTACACTTAGGTGTAAAATTTATTAACATTTTTGAGCGACTCTCAATCTAGTAGTCAATCAAGTTATGGGCATATACCAATGTAAAATGAGGAACTTCAAAAGTACAAACATTACGTGGATTCACTTTGACCTTATTTACTCATTATTCTATCCAAACCATTCCCCACTCAGCTAATAAATTTGTGGATACTATGGCTTGCTTAGCCTCAGCAAAATTCCTACCTCAGCCAATTGACTCGACATATTTGTCTTGGTCCAACAACTCTTTGCCCAATCTTACTCAACCTTTGACTGTTTGTATGATAAATAATATGTCTGCTAATTCCAGGATACCTGGTATCACCAATTTCACGACTACCTTACAACCTCTGTTCTCCCACCTGACCTTACTAGTAATGGAAAATGTAGCTTTTCTTAAAAGTGTTTCTCATTATGTTGTCATGGGGGGACTCCTCTGTAAACGTGGCTTTGATGGCATCCTCCTTCGATGTCTAACCGTGCGCGGAGGTCACCTATACCATCCAACAAGTCCATGACAGTATTTGTGGTGGACATTTTAGTGGCCTTGCATGGGCCAAATGGATCCTTCGCCTAGGCTATTATTGGCCTAATCTTAATAACGACTGCTACGAATATGTTAAGCATTGTGTATGTGTCAACAACATGCCAACCTTCAACATACTCCTATCCATCCGCTACAGGTCACACGAGATCTTTGGCCTTTCTCACAATGGGGTTTAGACCTTATTGGTGAGATTCACCCACTCTCTTCGCAACGTCACCGTTGGATAATCACAACAACCGAATATTACACTAAATGGGTGGAGGCCATTCCACTCATTTCAACCAAAAATAAAAAATTGTAAAATTCATTAATCATCACATTATCTGTCGTTTTGGTGTTCCTCATCGCCTGATAACAGATAATGAAAAATATTTCAAAACAAGTTATTACAAGACCTTTGTGACAACTTTGGTATCAAAACTTAGCTTCTCATCACCTTACTATCCACAAGAAAATGGGTCAAGCCAATCTTCTAACAAAACCCTGACAAAAATTCTCATGAAATTCGTTAACGATTCTGGAAAAAATTGGCCTGATCACATCCCCTTTGCCCTTTGGGCTTATTGGACTAGCATTCGTACCTCCACTAATGCCACCCCATTTTATTTGGTATATGGTACCAAGGCTGTCTGGCCTCTCAAAATACAAATACCCTCCCTAAGAATATCTCTTTGGATATTCTCAAACAATTATGATTTCCGCCAAGAGCAGGTAGCCCAATTGGAGCTTCTTGACGAGTGTCATCTTACAGCTCTTGACCACCTTCAAATCTATCAAAAGTGCATCGAGCGTGCTTATGATAAGTGACTTCATGAGCGTACCTTTAAGGTTGGTGATCTTTTCCTCAAAGAGAATCAACATGTAACCAAACTAGAAAAGAGCAAACGCGACAAATTTGCTCCAAATGGATTGGGCCTTACATTATCACTCACACTTATGGATCAGGAACTTATCATTTAGCTTCACTTAATGGTGAACCTGATCCTTAACCCCTTAATGCCTTGCATCTTCGACCATTCTACTATTGAATTTAGTGTTATATCACTTCTTATCTACCTTGCGCTCGTCCCTTGAGCTCATTTACCACCTCATACACTTTGTTTCATGCATCTCAAAATAGAGTCAAGCTCATGTGGTTTGGTCATCACCTTCTCTTAAAGATGCCTTCCCCTTTTTTAGTCTGGTCCATGACTTAAAAGTATCAAAATAACATGTTCTCAATTATACACTTATGGGATATTCTTGAGTCAAACTTCCTACAAAACTAGATGCTTCATGCCAAACGGACATCTAAGACCTCTAAGTTATACATAGAATGCTCCCTTAAAGGACAACTATGTGCAAAGCCACTTTTGCTATTATAAATAGAATGCTCCCCTGAAGGACAACTATACACAAAAGGCACTTTTGCTACTATAAATAGACTGCTCCCTTGAAGGACAGCTATACAAATTCAACCTTTATTAAAAGCTTCTCGCATTGATCAGCTTCGTGAAGACCTCAAGAACAAAAAAATACATATCCCATGTAGACTTCCCACATCGATCATTCTATATAAAAAAAAAAAGTCGGTATTCAAAAGCACTTTTGAGTCATGGACTTGTCTATTTAGGTTTTGTTCTCTTTAGTCAGCATAATCACCTTATAAGAAATTCTCTGCACCTAGCTCTACTAGCCACCAAACTCCCCTCACCATTCATCAAGAGAAAAAAAAACTCAAGGGACGTGACGTATATCCGATATATTGTGATTATACAACTATTTTCACCTATCGACTTCTCACATATGCAAGGTACCTAGGGATTCAAGCTCATCCTACGTTAATATGTGGTTTTTTTAGCTCTTCTCAACTACGGGAAACGTTTGCCTCTTTTACTCGAATCTAGGATTCTGTATTGACCTTAATCAAGACACGATTCCCTACTACTGGGGTAAGCTAACTTTCGCTACACCTATACCTACACCAACATCGCCAATCCCTTACCAACACCAACAACATTACCCTACCAATATCAATATTTTTACCAACCAACAAATTGCCTAACCACAACCAAATTTCCTGAATTCACCTCTCCCTGGTCCTAAGGGAGAACTAACATCGGTCTGAGGCCCCTCTTTGCTTTGTAGCAATGGGCTATGTAGGCAGCACTTAGGAGACATGGGGTCTCCCATGGTTAGCTCGACCATCCCCTACCATAACCTATCATGTGTTGTAAATATAAATATTTTTGTGTATTTCTATTTGATCACATTCATCTTTATCCTTTTTCAAAACACAACCATTCTTATTATTATCATAACTCAAATCAACCTACATATTCAATTTTATTTATATGTTAAACAAATACATCTTCTCTATCATCAACGTGCAGGTCGGCATCCTTATTTATTCTTCTACCCCTACAAAATTCACTTATACCCTTGCACCTCATCCCAAACTAGGTGATGATCGTGATCGTTGATGCCGCTCGCCTGACCTCTCCATCCTCAAAGGTGCCACTATTATTGGTTCCTCCCACTGATCCACCAATCTCTCTTGTAACATATGAATACGCCCTCTCGCGTGGCAGAATATCACCTCTAGTCTCTCCACTCGTGACTCTGCAACTACTAACAATCCCGTTGTCTCATTCACCCGCATTTGGAGCTGGTGAACTAAAACCTGTAGGTGATCTCTCTCCACTGTAATCACAGGTATGTCAGGATGATCGGCCCTCTCACGTGAACCTCGCAGCTCTACTATCCACCATAATCTATAAGCCTTGTTGCTCCTGCATCCGTTACCCTGCGATCGGCTGCTATCCTTCTGTACCTTCTGGAAGGTGTCGGCCGGGGAGGTGAGAATGATGCCTCGTGTTGATCCTCATGGTTGGTCTATCAAGCATGGGGATATCTGAACAATCCAAATTTCCCGCCACCACACGATCTAGAGGAATCCTTCGTACTCACCCCCCGACCTGTGTGCCCCCCAAGATCCACCTCAATCGGTTATACACAATCAAATCCTCAGCTATGTTCTCTGTCACCATATAATTCCCGATTAAGGACTCCACACAGATATCCGCAATCGTCACCATCTCCCATACCTACATATATACTCGATGTCATCTATCACGGCTGGATCTCGCCTCTTGTTCTATTTCTGGGACCCATCGTCTGCATCCAAACATCTGCACTCCATCTCTCTTTCC
>CM034157.1:71053409-71212159 GCA_019776745.2 Taxus chinensis
AATTCCCCTAGAGGGTTGATGGTGGGAAGGTGGTTGATATGGTTTGAACCCCCTTCCCTATTCTTGGAGAGGCAAGCCAATGGGTTTGAAAATCCTCCCAAGAATTATTTTGGTGAAAGGGTGGAGGAATAAGGAGGGTTTGATGACTTGGAGGAATAAGGAGGTTGTGAAGATTTTTGTTTGTGTGCTTTCAATGTTGGACCACACTTTTGGTACCTAAGATGTCTCTTCCTGTCTTCCACATTTTGGAGGTAGAATATAGGTTCTCCTCGTCTCCTTCTTTGCAAAAGTTGTTCATATTAGTGTTAGGGATTGTCTTTATTGTGAAAATGTAATGTTGTTATGTCTCGCTTTATCTTGTGCAAAATTTGTGGAAGCTACCTCTCTCTCCCATCGGCTTGGGGGAGGATAGCATGTTTTCCAACCTTGGAAAGGCATGTGATAATGCCTAAAAGTTGGGTGGTTAAAAAAAAAATTTCTCCTTGTTTTTGTTTCCTTGAAAGCATTCGAAAGTTGGAGCTCAATGTGGAAAATAGTTGGAGATTCTTGTCATCTTGGCTTCTCATTTTCTTCTTCATATTTTTGTGGACATCTCTCTCATTATATCTTTAAGAATATGGATTTTTGGAAGCTTTCATTGTCTTGTAAAATACTTTTTTGTATTGGGGGTTACTTGTAAAATTGAGTCACAAACGTTATGCAGCATTCTGTTCAATCTTGAAATGAATTCTTTTAATGATTCCCTTGTCTATCTTAATTTATCGTAAAAACATCATGTTGTAATTTCTCCCTTGTGAGTCTTCCATCTTTGGATGTATGTAAATCTTGTGCAAGCATGTGTTGCTTCAAGTTATGTGAACTCTCACAGTTGTGTTGTAATATTTTCTAGTCATATTCAAAAGGAAGTGTGGATATTTAGATATCTTGTATGGAAAACACTTATGCCTTATAGTATGTTGTATCCCTAGTTATTTTGGTTATTAAAAAAGGGGGGGGAGGGGGGGTGGGGAGGGGCGATAAGGGAGCTCTCCATATACTACGCTTAAAAATGTATTATAGTGAATCTTTTTCTTTAATTAAAAAATCTTTTCCTTTCATACTCAAACAATTCCTCTTACTTTCCATTGAAAGAATATAAATGTACATTGTATTTCCTGCAAATGTGCTTGAGATGTTGGTAGGATTATAATTTTACAATGTAGTTTGATAGTGCATATAGCATGAATCATATTAACAATTTATCTAGTATTATTTGCAAAGAGATTTACATTAGTACCTTCTTTAATTGGATTTCATCCATATATATATATATATATATATATATATATATAAGAACAATTTATATAAACCCTTATAATATTTCTAAAATCTGGTTGAAAATATATGTTTTGAATCCTATAACTTCAAAAATATGCTGCTAATTTCTCCAAGTAATTTATAGAAAAATAAAACTTGAGTGAGAAAAATAAAACCTCGTCCAAACAAACCCAGCAAAAGGGTTAAACGTTGTTCTAAATCAAAACAGAGAATAAAAAGCTACATATTTTAAATGGCCATTCAGACCTTTCATTTTTCTTGCTTAATAGTAAAACTATATATATATGTTAGCTTGGCTGACCCAAAACCCCCAACCTTCGACTTCTTTCATAGGCCATTTGGCCACACCACTCTCTCACGCCATGGGAGTTTGTTTATTTAAGTTGTTTTCATCCACCTGTGAAGTGACACGGAGGACACAAAGTCATGATCTCTACTGATAATTTAACAGAAACAAAAAAATCCTCCACAATAACACCTTGACTATCTAGCGCCCCTTTTAAAGAAATCTATTACAAAAAAATAAAAAATATCAAAACCGTACTGCATCTTTCCTATTGCAAACCATAAGGCAGCCACCCACTTTAGAGTTAAAATATAAGGCAAAAAAAAATGACTTTAATGGATCTATTCCTGATCTGCAAAGAAAACCAAGGAAAATCTACTTCTATCTCCATAAACAACCACGTATTCCTACAAACAAAACCCCTAAAATAAAAGATAAAATAAAAATGTTAGTGTAAAGTGGTAAGAGCAGAGGAAAAGATTAAAATATATGGAGAAGAGAGATTTTAAAGGAAAATAATAAACAAGAACTTTTAGGTTTTCATTTCAATAAATAGATCTACGGTGGATTATTTTTTATGCTAGGCCCATAAAGTAATTTAGATGACTTGCTTTATTTTTTTTTGTTTTTAAAGTAATTAGATGACTTAGCTTTATTGTTTTATATTGTGAGAGAAAATCCCTCCCTTTATTTTAAAATAAAATAAAATGAGGTACTTTAATCAAGTTGATTTGATGTTATTCCTAGGCGGGGGGGGGGGGGGTGGCTTGGGCGGGGGGGCTGGGGGGGGCATTTACAAATAATAATTAAAAAAAAAATGTTTATATGGTGTTAAGGGATTACATGAAATGATGATCAAGTTAAGTGATTGTGAAAACACAAAATTGTCTTTTCATTCCTAATTAAATATTTTATCTAACACTCATTCAAATCTTGTTATTATAACGAGTTGGAGATCAACCCATATTGAAATATCAATGACTTGTATTAAAACAATGTGGTCCTCATTATCTTCCTCCCATGGTCCCCACCCGCATCAAAGCTACCTTTGGAAGGAACACGAATAAGTTTCGGTCTTTTTGTATGGAGTATTTGACGTTGGGCATATATATACACATTTGTAATGATGGTAAAGATTTAGTAGCAGAGTGAAATAAACCCAACTAGTCTTAGACGCATCAACCTCTAAGTGAGGTTCGAGTAATAATATTTCATCTCTTTGTAGAAAAGTTAATTGTTTTGAATATTTAATCATGTGTAAGGTTTTTACTAAGCTTCACCTTTAATAAAAATCCCAAAAATTTAGTAGTTTACGTTGATGTAAAATTATGGTATTACATTTGGTATCAGAGTAAGGTTCGCACACACGGACACTCTAGGTAATTAATTAACTAGGAAACAATATTTTAGTAGCATTACAATAATAATAATTATAAAATATTGATTTAAACATTTCCACAATCATTATAATTTAATAATTTCCTTGTTATTACCTCGAGCATAGGAAGGCACCCATGAGGTGACAATCAGTTAGGGGTTTGGGGCGTAGTTCACCTACGCCCAAACCACGAGTAGCTAAGTTAGGTCCTCATATCTTTGAAGATCTTCAGCAGTTGATCAGTGTTATGTAACAGCATTTCCCACCACCACATGAGGCAAGAGAGGAGGATATCTAGTTAGGAGATGAGGAGCCAATAGGTGAGGGCGCATACTCAGAGCCACTAGAGCATGATACCCTGAGATGGGAGAGGTCATGTAGCCCTTTCAGTCACCACGAGAGGGTGCCCTCTTACCATCCTAGTGTCAAGATTGTGACACAGGTAGTGTGATTAGGGATCTTCTTCACTTGTAGCCTCCTACATACACCGGCTCTACAAATGTCTTTGGGGTTGAGTCATGGCTCCTTATCCTAGATAGCTGATTTGGCTTGCACTCTTACGAGAGTAATGTCAAAGCCAGTTTTTCCATACACCTCCTCTGAGATGCAGTCAACATTTGGTGGAGGAATGAGGAGAGGAAGCTCCATTTGACTTGAGAGATAGTGACTTGGGATTTGTTTAAGGAGTGATTCAGGGATCGCTATATGTCAGAGCATTTCATACATAAGAGGATTGACGAGTTTCATGACTTATGACAAGGCTTTAGCACAGTGGCTTAGTATGAGAGAAGCTTCCTAGATCTTTTGCAGTATGTGGACTACCTATAAGATGATAAACTATAGGTTAACAGGTTTATTCGAGGCCTTAATGCAGATATAGCAGGATCAGTTAGGATGTTATCTCCTCCCACACTTAAGAAGGAAGTTGAGAAGGTCTACTTAGATGAGGAGAATAGGACCAAGGCACAAGAACATCGAGATAGGAACAAGAGAAAGTTTCAGGATAGGATTTAGGCCTTTTAGAGTCATAGGTCATGGGGGAAAGCACCACCCCCTAGAGGAGGATTCTGGCCTCCACCAGTAGCTATGAGGGCTCCACCACATCCACAGTAGTAGACAACACATCATGGCCACCAACAGCAGAGGGTTAGATAGACTCAAAGCTTATAGAGAGGTGGCACTAGAGGAGGTGTTGGTGGAGCTAGGGATAGGAGACATGGTACTCAACAGGTAAAACCAATTTACACATAGCAGTCTGCTAGGGTTGGGCCAGTAGGATCAGTTCACCAGAGTATAGGAGGGACCCCATCTCAGACATGTATAGGAGGATGTTTTATTTGTGGATCCCCTGATCATTATATGTGTATGTGTCCACAAAAACCTACTACCATGGATATGCAGAGAGCTCCTAGATCTGAGCAAATGGTGGGTGATGTAGGACGCACCCATCATGTGTACGCAGTGGTTAACAACCTCTAGACCGAGCATCAGGCCATAGTTATTGAGATGATAGGTACAATCAAGGGTATTTCTATCTCAGTACTTTTTCATTTAGGTGCTTCAGATTCTTTTATATCTCATTCTGTAGTGGACCAATGTGGGTTAGTGGTGGCTAGGCAACTAGATAGTCAGTAGGTTGAGTTGGCCTCTAGCGCCAAACTCGTTGTGGACTCGTTTGTGGAGAGTTGCGTACTTGATTTAGGAGTCCTTTCCACTACACTTGACCTCCAAGTTATTCCTCTAGAATCCTATCAGGTAGTTTTGGGTATGGATTGGCTCGAGGCTCATCGGGTGAAGGTGGATTGCCGGAATAAGGTCATTGAGTGTTAGGATGATCTTGGGAGTGTAGTTGTGATATCAGGGATGTAGAGGCCTATCTCTTTATGTATGATCTCGGCTAAGCAACTCAAGTGGAACATGTGTAAAGGTTGTCAGTTGTTTTCTATCACCATTAGTGATCGATTAGAGAGCACTCTAGAGCATTCACCCTTAGATGATAATGTCATTTTGAGGGAGTATGTAAATGTGTTTCTAGGTGATATTCTAGGGTTACCACCCCATAGAGAGGTGGATTTCACCATTGATTGAGTATCAGGATCTGCACCAATTTGTAGGGCACCCTATTGAATGATGACTCCAGAGCTTCATGAGCTCAAGATACAGTTAGAGGAGTTATTGGAGAAGGGTCTCATTTGTCCTAGTGTATCTCCTTGGGGAGTGCCAGTCATATTTGTGAAGAAGAAGGATGGTTCTCTCAAACTTTGTGTATACTTCAAGAAGCTCAACAAAGTCACAATAAAGAATAGTTATCCACTTCTTAGGATTGATGACTTGTTTGATCAGATGCGGGGAGCTAGAGTGTTCTCAAAAATCGATCTCAAGGTAGGGTATTATCATTTGTGAATATCGGATGCATACATTCATAAGATAGCTTTTCATACATGTTATGGGAATTATGAGTTCACGGTTGTTCCATTTGGTTTGACTAATGCCCCAGCTGTATTCGTGAGCCTCATGAACGATGTTTTGAGGACCTTTCTGGATCAATTTTTCTTAGTGTTCCTAGATGATATACTGATCTATTCTCATTATAAGGAGGAACATGAGGAGCATTTGAGAAATATACTATAGGTTTTGAGAGAGCAGAAGTTGTATGGGAACATAGTAAAATGTAGCTTCTTTGAAATAGAGATTCAGTACTTGGGTCACATCATATTGGGAGAGGGTATCTCAATAGATCCCTCTAAGAGTCAGGCTATCATGGATTGGCCAGTGCCCACATCAGTCACTGAGGTGAGGAGATTTATGGGTTTAACAGGTTACTACCATAGCTTTGTTAAGGATTTCTCTAGGATTTCTCACCCTATTACTTCCCTTCAGAGAAAAGGGAAGAAGATTGATTGGTCAGAAAGGTGTGAGAAGTCCTTTCAGTTTCTTCAGGAAAGGTTAACCACTGTTCCCATTCTAGCAGTTCAAGACCCTACAGAGGATTTTTTTATTTGTACTGATGCATCACTAGAGGGTTTGAGAGTTGTTAATATGCAGGAGCATCGGGTGATTTCCTTCAAGTCACGTAAGCTCAAAGACTACGAACTTAATTATCCTACTCATGAATTGGAACTTACAGTAGTTACCCATGCACTTTTGCATTGGTGTCATTTCATTTTGGTTAGATTGTTCATTTTGATGATAGATGACAATAGGCTGCAACACATCTTCTCACATCCCAACCTCATTACTCGCCAGTGGTGTTAGATGGAGTTCCTTTATGAGTACAACATGGAGGTGTAGTATACCAAAGGAAAGGAGAATGTTGTTGTTGATGAACTTAGTAGATGCTGACATGTGCTTACATCAATGACACTGAAGCTAGATATCTAAGGTAGGATTCTTTAGCACCTTCTAGAGGATAGATTTTATGAGGGTGATAGGAAGATGCTCGAGTCACAGAGCTCTTTAGACGGAAAATATTCAGTGCTGCATTTTAGAAGGCAGATGGTTTAATTTTATTCCATAGGCACATTTATGTACCTAAGTTAGGATGATCCACATAGTTTTATCCTTATAGAGACTCATTGAACTCCTAAATGCAGCATATCCAAGAGTGAATAAAATTCATGCCATTGATATGACAGAGTTACATTATTGGTCCTTGTCTTCGATGGAGACATAGAATATTTTTTAACATGTTGTGTTCAGTATTAGAGGGTCAAGCCTGACACATTCTCAGCCTGCAGGGATTTTAAATCCTCACAACATTCCCAAGTGGAAATCGGATGTGATCTCCACGGATTTCATAGTAGGACTCCCTATGTCCTATTAAAATTATGATGCCATTATGGTAATTGTGGATAAGTTAACCAAGGTTGTGGACTTTTTTCACAAACTAAGTTCACCTATAATACATTTTTCATTTCCAAATTGTTTATGGATAGACATTGATAGATTTCACAAGATTCACGAATACCACCATCAATGATAAGGGATGCTATTTACACATAACATTTGTATTTTTCCTTTTAGACTATTTTGGGTACTTACATAGTAATTTCAAGTTTATGCATATCATATATAGCCAAATGGAAATACTGATAGGGTTTTAAACTAAGGTACTTATAGGACATATTGATGATGTATGTCATGAACCAGTAAAAGAAGTAGGAAGATTATGCTATGTGTTTGGTTGAGTTTTAATACAACAAAAACATCAATAACAGTTCTATTGGCATGGATACCTATCCGGGATTTTGTATGGTAAAACTTTTAGGAAATCTTTGAGTTGGGATAGGATAGACGATAGGATTACACTGGGGACTATCTTATCCTATGGGACTTAGAACAGTATGTTGTACTTATTAAGGTAGCGATCTTGAGTAGGCTAGAGCATGGTTAAGAAGGCTTATGTAGAAACCAAGGAGGACTAATTGTCAGGTGACACATTATTCTTTAGGGTTTATTCCAGATAAGATCCCCATCCTATATGGATAGGGTTCCAAGTTTTCACCTCGTTTTATGTGGGACTTTTGGTATTTTGGAGGTCATCAGGTCCAATTTCCTACCACTTAGCATTAGCACTACCCCTTCCATGGTTGCCCATGATGTATGTCATGTCTCTGTATCTATGCAGATATGTACCTAATATCTCTCATGTTTTGGATTGGTCGAGTATTATCTAGCTGGATGGATAGAGGATAAGTGGGGAGCTATATCCCATGTATGTATCCTAGAGGACTAGAGGTTAGTCGCTTCAGGGGTCGAGACTTGGACTAGGTTAGGGTGCATGGGTGGGACATATAAAATGTTACTCTAGCTACCTCGGAGGATGTTAGACCATTGGGTGCTAGATATTCCTAACTCTTTCATTGAATTCCAAGGTAGGAACCTCTAATTTTAGAAGAGGAGGATGTAGTGCCCACATTTTCCATAGCCTCGGTGATCTGCTAGATTTCTTTATACTCATAGTTGATGATTCTGACATAGATTAAATCACATTTTAGATATTATGTAATGCTAATTGATATTCACGGACATGTATGGTGATTTGGGCATGTAACACTAATTTATCCTTCGATTAGTATATTAGTGCACATTGCTTTCAGTTGATGTTGTGGATATTAACATAATGCTATTTCATTATTTGAGATTATTTGATATTTGATAGATACATGGTTTAGTTATGCATGTATCTGATGATATAGATTATGGACAATTTTATTTCTTGACGTGATTACATGATACCATGGATATATGTCATCTACATAAATTACAATGGCTAACATGCATGGTGGAAGTAGTGTGAAATCATGTACATGTTTCTCATTTACGATTCCATATTGATGATGTGTTACTTTAGTTAGCAAAAATTATCATATCGATGGACTTACTGATTATTTCACTTATACACCTTGTATTGGATAGATGTGCATTTAATGTTTGTATTTAATGTGTAGATTATAGGACGCAAAGAGAACATGGGTTTTAGAGCGGCTACATGAATTGTGCACAAGAGGCCAATGGGGCTTGACTCGTAGCCATGTTAGTTGTATGAGGCTTTATTTTTTACATGTATTAATTTAGGAACCATGAATGACCGTTAGTTGTAATTTTGTATATTCATGTAAAATTAATTAGGATTTAGGTTGTTTAATTTTGTTAGAGTACAAGCTAGGTTTGGAGGACCTAATAGTCCCCACTTGCGTTAGGAATGTATTGTATTGGTAACTGTGTTTTTTTACATTAAAAATGATTGGGGTCACATAAGCACCCTTGAGTGGTCTCCACATCCTCTACGCTTATGTTCAATTGTGCCAAACCTGAAATTGGGTTATTTTATCTCATTTTTAGTGACCCCGTTTATTTTTGGGGGGACCACATAGAGATGAAAATAATCGCTTGAACACCTTACCTATTATTTATGGAGGCTTAATTTCAAGGCATAGAAAGGGACTTTCCCTCCTATTTGGACTCTCACTTATAACCTTTCATGTAATAATGGATTAGGGAATTTGTGTGTTGTAAAAAATATGCATGGACTTGTTTTATTTTATTATTGGGCAGTCTAGGAGAAGTTATGCATCAATCCGTGATTTCATATTTTCTTCTTTTTATTCTGGGAATCTTTGGCATGGAGTCAAGAGAGGGGTTACACATGTCACCCCATTAGTTGGTGAGGAAAATTAATTTTCTTTTTTTTAAATACTCCCTCATGTGGGAGATAGATAAATTTACTTCTTATAGTTTTGTGCTTGGAATGCTTTTGGAGACTTTTTGGAGCTAGAGTTAGCTTCGAAAAGGAAGTTGGAGAATCTTAGAGTGTTGGAGAGCTTTTCACATGTAGGGTATTGATTTATCACTTGTATGTTATATTTGCATGTAAATAAATCTCAGACTTACATTATGGTTGTATAGTCTATATTCTAGTTTTACATTGTGTTCGCTTACTATCTTGCTTGAGTATGTTTTTGTATTTTTGTTGCTCCATCCATCATAAGGATTAATGGATTTCGGGGTTTTATGTTGGGGACGATGAGAGGGGTATTTTCCCTCTTAAACCTCATGGCTTGATGGGCAAGCCATGTAGTTTCTCTTTTATCCCCTCATATGGTTTGAGGTGGGGAAGGTGGTTCATATGGTTTGAACCCCCTTCTTCATCCTTGGAAAGGAAACCCAATGGGTTTGAAAATCCTCCCAATGAGAATTTAGGTGAATATGGATGGAGTAATAAGGAGGGATTGATTGTTTTTGGAGGGATAAGGAGATTTTGTAAAGAATTTTTTAAGTGTGCATCATATGGTTAGACCTCACCTCTATGGCACTATTGGACTGTCTCATCCACTCTTCCCTATTTATTGAGGATGAATATGATTTATCTGCTCTTTTTGTTTAATGGTTGTTGATTTGTTGTGTTTTGTAGTGTATGCGTTTAAGTACATGGAATTGTCTTGTATGTGAATATGGTGTTGTGGGTTACCTCTCTCCATAAATATCTTGTGCACATTTATGGAAGATAATTATCTCTCCCATGGGCTTGGGGGAGGGTAGTTTGTATTTCAACATTTAGAAAGGCATGTAATGATGGCTATTGGTTGGGTGGAAAAATCAAGTCTTTCTATTTGTGTTTGAAGATCTTTTGGAACTACCAAGCAATTGAAGAGTCTGGAGCTCAAGCTTGGAAGATTGATGGGGCATTCTTGTCAGACCTTGGCATCTCATTTGTTTTCTCCCAATCTTGGTAAACAGTTTTACTCTCTTTATAACTCATTATGGATATGTATATTTGGGAAGCTTATTGTGGTAACCTCTTTGTACAGGTCTCTCATTTGTTAGTTAGGAATTTGTTAGTATACTTAACATCTTAATTTTTTTTTGTATCCTTGTATAGTAAAAGATTGCAAATGTATGTGTATTGTAAAATGTGGTTTCTGGAGTAATGTTAAGTATGCAATAAAAAATTATATTGTATTTATGAGCATAGGACTAGTTATTGTAGGGAGAGGAAAGAGCTTTCATTTATAAGATGCATGTTGTAAAAGACTTAAACATTCACATCCAATTTGTATAATTTGGTTGAAAGGACCCTCGAAAACATGATCTTTTGTTGTGGCACTTATAAGCATGTCTTAGCTTGGGCTTTGGGATACATAAATAAGGGTTATATTTTCATACGCATTGGAATGAAGGTTTGATATATATATGAATCTTTATTGAGTCCATTAAATTATTACACTCCCTTGATTTAGTATGACGAATGTTGAAAAAAAGAGAAATAGGTATATTCCTTTTTTAGATATCCTTCATTGTGGACAAATCTGAATTGTTGATTTTTCTCTACAGCATTGGAAAAGAGATCTAATCGTAACTTTCAATAGGAAGATATTTTTTTAGATGTTTTGGTATGTTTAAATAGTCATAATTTATCTTGGTGAATATAAAATCTGTTCATCATAAAACAATTTCAGGATTATTAAAATAAGTTTATAAAAAATATTGACATAAAGATGAAATATTAGATGGGTACGCATATATTGTATACGAACATAACTATATCGTTATTTTGCTCGTCTCTCCTACGTATTTAACAGAACATAGTATAATGATATTACATAAGTGATTAGATGGGTATGATATTATATGAATGGCTATATCGTTGTTGCTCGTCTCTCCAAGTATTTAACAGAAAAAAAAATGATATTACATGAATAGTATAGTTTTCATTTTGCATTATAGTAAATATTTGCTGATTTTTCATATACTCCAAATATATTATACAAGCTATATAAAGTTTAGTGGGAATATAACAATATATAGTGACATATACAATCCAACCGATATATGGTTATAGCGCTAGATCATATACCCATAAGCTTTTCATAAATGAGTGACACATAATAAACGGGTTTTATCAGGCTTGCCAAATTCCTTTCCTGATAATACAAAAGAAAATTAAAAAAATTAAACAGCTCCACTGTTTATAAATAAATAAAACGAGTGGTTGGGGAGATTGAGGTCGGACCCTTCAGACCCAAACCACACCAAACCTTGTGGTAATCCTCCATCGTTGTGCCATCTCCAGTAAGCGTCCCACCGTCTCCCCCACACTCTATGGTGGCCGTTCCACACCAACACCCTTCCCCACGTAGCTCCCATACTCAACATCTCCACACCAGATCCCCAAACCACCAACACAAGGTAACCTCTCTAAGAAAGAAACATAACGGTGAATAGGGGATAAAACGTTGCCAATAACCCTCCAAATATTTAAGCCTCCATGATTTTCCCTTACTTTCGGGAGTGCAACTGTAATTGGTTTTCGCTATTTATATATACATTGTGTGTGTGTGTGTGTGTGTGTATCTGTTAAACCTAAATATATATAAAACAAGTTACGAATACTCATTGCAAATGTTTTTCAAAGGGTATTCCATGGAATACAAGGAATAAAATCAAAAATGTGGGGAGGGTCCAACCCTTATCCAAACCACACCAAACTCTGACCGGTAATCCTCCAAAGAAAAATAGAGAAATTCCAATAGCTTGGAAAATCCAAAGGAGCTCCCTTGGAAATTCTACATAGCAGCTTCCCTACTCCAAGTCCCTTTTTTACGTAGCACACCAGGACAGAGAAACCTACAGAATCCGGATCCAAAGACAAAAACAAAAATCCAAATCCCATATCCTCCCTACCATTCTCCAAAACCCTTCACACCTTTAGGAAACCTTAGTGATTTTCTTTTACATTCGGGATTGCAATTGACAATGGTGTGGTTTTCGCTATTTCAATATAACATTGTCCAAAATGTGTGTGTGCTTTGTCCTCTATACCTATGCGTAATTCCCTATATGCTTAACTCTTACAAAATAAAACATAGTGAGTATCCATTAATACACCCAACTAGATCATCCCCATCCTGGTTAAAACATACAATAAAAAATATAATACAATTTGTATAATTTGCAGGGAATGCCAAGAATTCCATAATAATCCAATAGTTTCTCCACAGCTGCACCCGCAAATGACAAAATGTGAGTTTTTAAATGAGAAAAGGAATAGACCCCTTTAGATGGAATTATGTGAGTTTGCTAGGGTTACATTATATCTAGGGCCTTTAGTGGATGATTGACTTAAGTAGGTTTAATAAATCGGGTCTTAATCAAACCCTACACACGTTTCAAGTCATGACTGATTCTTTTGGGAACGGGGCCTAAGATATATAGTGAACCAGTGAGTGGGAATATCTTTTTATAGATGGGGTAAAAAAAAATCCACATTGAGGATTTCAATATTTCCCTATGCTTTGTCCAGGTTAACCTTGTGAAGTTCCCTACGTTGAAATTCGAGTTTTGGACTAGTTTTACTTAAACCCACGATGGAAAATGTGTGAGTTTTCTATGTATAAAATATACCCCTATGACGAAATCGGATGTAAGGATAGTAACTTCTTAAGTACTTCTAAATAAATCCTCAAATTTAATTAACTACCTTTCATCTGTGGAAATTGTTTTTTCAGTGTCTCGACGCAGGGCAGCTATATAGTGAACCGGTTGAACAGGTTTTTTAGATCTTGGAGACCAATCCACGGAGGGGAAAATCATGTAATCTCTTCGAAAATAAACATTTGATGTCACAAGAGAATGGATTAATGAAGGGACTAAATCGTTGAAGTGACTTGGTATAGTCAAGTCCACAAGCTGGGATAATTAAATGGTAAATAAATAAATGGGTGAGGATAATCTCCTCAAACTCCTGACTCGAAGCCTCTTGCATTTCCTGAAATGTTCTATTTATTTAGCCTCACATGAGTTGCTATACACGGTGCACTAACTACTAACACATCCATGAATGGTGAGAATCAATTTTTACAACAAGTTTATTTATTGTTCCACTAACGTAGTTAATGCCTTAAAATATCAACATTAATTTCTCAAGATTAATACACGAGGAAATCAACGAGCTGAAGCTTTATGTTATATTTTGGGTCACCCCTTTACTATTGCGGGCATGCCACACAGTCGGCTATTGTCCTAGAGACCACCATCATTGCTAAAATTATTATCAATGAGCCGGTGACAATTATCTTGTCAAGGAGAGGAGCAATCTAGATGGTTGGACGGCCATTCGTTCGTGAATAGGAAGATTTTAGCTTACCTGATGAGAACATTGCTATTTAGTATACTCTAGTTTCTCTGATTATCTCATGATCCAGGTTTTTGATTACACTGACGATTTAATTTGTTACCATAAGATGAAGACATTCATGGAATGTTACGATACCAACTCCAGAACTTCGATTGTTCCCTTAGATATAATATACATGACTTCCAAAATTTATGTCTATGTCGGTCTATGCCTAGGAGCATCTTGATCTCAGTGCTCGCATTATTCATGTGATTTAATTGGGCACCATGGGTGAACCCTCTTTTTGTAATGTAATTATGTCTTGTAAAATTAATTAGGTTTAGGATGTGTTTGCAATAAGTAAACTAGCTTAGGGGTTAATAATCTTATCTTAAGTTAAGTGTTGGTTTTGGGAAGTGTGTGTGTGTTGGTAGAAGAGATTGGGGACCACATGTGAACCTTGGGTGAACCCCACACCCTCTACCCTTGTGCCCAAGCATGCCAAACCCGAAATTGGGTTATTTTGGGTAATTTTAGGGACCTCTTTTGAGTTTGGGGGTTCCCTTAGCATAAAAATGGGCCCTTGGACCCTACCTAATAGGTAGGGGGACCTATTTCCAAGGTTTGGAGGGAGTTTCCCTCCCATTTAGCCCTCTTTAGTCACCATCCATGTAAGATGGTTGGATTGTGTGAAATTGTTAAAAGTTGCTCCACTTTGTTTTATTTTAGTTTTTAGTATTTTGGGTGAAAAGGGATAAAAGGTGAGTTTACTCTTTCTTCTTTTGTTTTTGGAATCTTTGACTCTTGAGAGGAGAGGGGGTGACACTTGTCACTTTCCCATTGGTGAGGAAACTTTTGGGCTCCTCTTTTTATTCTTTCTCATTATGGGAAGAATGGGGGCTTCTTGATTCTTTTTTTTGGAGCACTTGGAGAATTTTGGGAGCTTGGAAGGGAGCTTGGGCAAAGGGGAAAAAACTTAGAGTTTTGGAAAGCTTATTAGAGGTAGGGTTCTTATCATTTTTCCTTCTTAGTTTTAAATTATCTTGTAAACTATGCTTGATAAATAAAATAGTGTGTGAAATATTGTATGGTGATTGTGGTTGAATTTGCTTATTCTTGTTATTTCTTTTGTTTTCTCTCCACCATCATGTGGAATGATGGTTTTTGGAGAATGTAGGGGAAGAGAGAGGGATTTCCCTCTCAAACCTCATGGTTGTTGGTCAAGCCATGAAGGTCCCTTCTAATCCCCTCATATGGTTTGAGGTGGGAGAAAGGCTCATATGGCTTGAACCTTTCCCCATTCTTGGTGAGGAAACCCTTTTTGGGTTTGAAAATCCTCCCAAGAAGGATTTGAATAGCATAAGGAGGAATAAGGAGGATGTATGAATAGGAGGTATAAGGGGTTTTTGCATATATGTATTTATTGGTGCTCCTAATGGTTGGACACCTTGATTTGGGTATCCTTCTTCCTCTCTTCCCCCTTGTGAGGTTGACTTTGTTCTCCTCTTGTTGTGGTTTTCATTGTGTAATAGGTCTAAGTGGATGATTGATCTTATGTTTTTCTTGTTGTGTGTGTTGTGGAAGCTAGTTCCTCTCTCCCATGGGCTTGGGGGAGGCTAGCATGACTTCCAACCATGGAAAGGCATGTGATGATGCCTATTGGTTGGGTGGTAAACAAGCCATATTCTCTTGTAGTTGGAGCTCAAGTTGGAGATAGTTGGAGTTCCCTATTCATCTTGGTTCTTATTGTATATTTATAAATGTGATTATGTGAAGCTTTCTCTTTCTTGTAAAACATCCACTTTGTATGTGATGTTACTTGTAAACTTAAGCCTAAGAAAGTTTCCTTCAATAGTGCAAGGATCTTGTAAAAAAAAGAAAAAAAAAGGGTTGTCTTGAATAAGTTATGAAGTTGAGTATGTTTTTACAATGTGAACCATTGCCTTGGAAAAGTAAGCTTGTAAAATAGATATGAAATATCTCTTCATAGAAATGGTTGCAACTCTATTTTAGAATAAAAGATTGTTAGTGGAAACTTTGTGTTACAACAATAATGTTTGTGGGAATAACTTTCTTGTAGAAATCTGCAATAGTCATTTATTTGTACATTACATATAAAATCAAAAAAAATTAGTGAGCTTGCATTTCATTATTTCATTTTATGTCAACAAAAAAAATGGCACTACAGATACATTTCCCAGCGAACAGTTGTTGGCAGTGGTTTTTCCTTATGTGATAGAGGATAATCAAATGGCAAGTGTTCCAAATGGTTGTGAGGATGGAGGGGGAAGAAATGCCAAGCAAGGCAGTTTTCTTATTAAAATTGCAAGGAAAGAGGTCTAGAGTGGAGGTTCGGAGAGAATCCCAAAGTTGAGTAGCAGATGTGCAGTGCCAAAAGAGATGCAGAATACTTTCAAGGGCTAAACAAAATATACAATCACTGGCAGCAATACCAAACTTAGCAAGGGTGAGGGGAAACTTCATATGGAGAATCCACCATCCCAAAAGTTGGCATTTTGCCTCAGCGTGGGTCTTCCATATCGTGTACGCCATATGCTACCATTGATAGGCATAAAAGGACATAGACCACTTGTGGTTGAGGGAGTCTTCAAGAGACAATGGGGGCTGAATCAAACGATACAAAATTCTTAGCGAGATAGTGTTGATGGCAGCCAAGGTTGGCCAACGCCAATCTTTCCAAAGAGTTGAAGGATTATCCATGACTTTGGGAAGGACCTCAGGCGCAATCAATAATAAAATTGTGAAATAAACATTTTCAAGTTTAATGGGCAGGTTGAACTTTTGGCGCAGCAGTGGCCAAGAGAGTCAATTGTCAGTGTTCTTGTCCCAAATGTCTTTAACTGTAATGATGCCTTTTTTTGCTAAGTATTTTGCTTTGAAATCATACTGGACAACAAGCGAAAGGTTGTTGGATTGAATAATCCAATTCCACCAGAGGTTGGATGAAGGAATACTTAATCTATATCGGAGCGATTGGTGGGGCCATTGAAGAAACGGGGCCATAACCTGTCACGTTATACAATTGCGCCTAAGCGGAAAGGAACCAGGAATATCAAAATAGGTTGCATTTAAGAGTTTATTTTCCCACAAAGTACAAATCCATAGTGGTAAGGGAACTACAAAATCCCATGAGATTAAGTGCTTGTCAAGGTTAATATTTGACAGTTTTAAAATACGGGAGTCTGTCACCTATCCAAATAGAATTTAAAGCAAGGAACACTTTAAGTAGAAAAGAAAGAAAAATCAAAGACAAAAGATTGATTCTCATAAGCAGATATTTGGCCACTTTACATGAGGGCCAAATGGTTAGAGTATTTTCATTCAAGGGAGATGTATATCTTTTTTGGTTTGCTAAGGCCACTTCATTTACTTTTGATGATAAAGAATAAAGTGGGAACTCAAAAAATTGTGTAGAATCCAAAATGGAAATAACCATGTGTGAAACACCAAATATGAGTGTTTGAGCTAATAATAGGTGATAGGGAATTTGATTACAAGTGCATAGTCTAAATTCTGAAGCTAAATTTCACATTAGTTACAGGCACAATTGGAGGAAGTTGACATTGATTTCTACAAAATATTACCCAAGCATCCCAGATAGAAATGACGAGAGCTCAACCTGAGATGGAGGACTAAGTGTGCACAACATGATCATCGAACATGACTTAAGAAAAATAAGAACGAAAGTCAATCATCATAGAAGCACTCCAGTTGAGATGGAAAGAACATGAGTATAGGTCATCTCCATTATGGGCATAGGTCGTGGTATAACGACAAACATCCCAATGACATCATAACTTGAGGCAAGCTCAAAAGCTCAGTAGTGGAGTATGAGTGCAAATCATTTCCACTAAGGATGATTCTCTTACTAGTCAAGCACAACATAACATGAAGATCAAATAGCTCGAAGGGGACATTGCTTAGTGACAAGCCGAGGTGGTGTAACAACTATGGTCTTGTGAAAAAACATGAATTCGCCTAAGTGAAACAATGTTGGACCTGGAGAAATGTGTAGACATGTAGCAAATGAAGATAACATACCCACGTAGGAATGTTGCTCAAAAAGAGAAATAGATTATCTGTTCAAGCTACAAACCTGAGTGATCTTAGGTGATCACAAACCAAACAAGTGACCAATGTGCATTTGAAGCAAGTGACCAAGTTGCAGACCCAGATCCTTCATGGAGTGGGAGATTGAGCAATGCGTCACAAATTCAATGTGGTCAATGAGTTCATTTCTCGTACGATCGTAATGAGCAGAGTCTTGTCCTAATGGATATGGCACTAATCATAGGTGTTATGCTATTGATCTAGGTGTCGTTTTGGTGTTTGGGTGTGTGTCCAAGTCACTCTAGTGGGGTCCACACGTACCCACTTAATTAACATAATAAACATTTTTAATTGGGTCATTTATGTGATAAAATAATTTTCTTTTAATAAAGTGATTTTACTTTATTAAAATAAAGCTATAAAGTTATAATGTGACCTAATTGTGACCTAAAGTAATGTCATGTGAACCCTAACTACCTTATAACCAACTTTTGAGGTAAAAAGGGGAGTTAGAGATCATTTGTAAAAGTCTTGGAGGTTGGAGAAACTTTATGTCCTATGGTCTCAAGGCATTGGAGTAAATAGAACTTTGTGTCTAGATGTTTCTTATGCAGGCTCAAGAGAGCATTGGGTCTAAGAATCTCTAGGAGATCGTCCATTGTGAAGACTTTGTTGAAGAGAAAATAAGGAAACTTTGTGTTCCTTTTCAAGAAGAAATGTAGGGATGCTTATAGAACTTTGTGTCTCGATATTCTTGGTAGTTATGTTTGTTCTTATGTCAAATGTAATTTTTCATTTATTTCCTTTTTATGCAAAGTATTAATATTCAATCTCTTTACTTTTATGGTGTACTTTCTAGTATGTAGAAATGAAATTTGCATTTGCTTGTCCCTACATGCTCCCTCTCTCTATTCTTTTCATTGTCTTTCCTTCCTTCATTCTATTCTCCCTTTCCTTTCTCCTTTTGGGTGCTTTCTGGGTTAAAAGTACTCAAAACCCCACAAACCCATCATACAAGGGAGTTACCCCTCTCAAATGCAGAGGTTATATCACCCTCTCAATAGGTGATCTCTCCAATGTTACAATTTTGATGTCAAATAATGCAGGTGAGCCAGTGAAGAGACCAAATACACAAAAATGACATAAAATCTTGCTAACATGTAGGAAGAGTCCACACAAAAAAAGCTCCATAATTGTACAATTAGTAATCTAGGCGAAACCCCAAAACAACAAAGAAAACATGGGAAGAGAGATAACATGAAAGAAGAAAGAATAACTATTGGAGCAATCCAAAAGACAACCAAAAACAAGGAAAACACACCAATAAGACCCCACTCAAGACCAATAATCAACAAACAAACAAACATCTCGTTCAATGCAATTTTATTAATAAAGTCATGTAACCAAAGTTCATGATCTAAGTGTGAAAATATTTAGTTTTGTAGGATTTAAATCCTGTTTAGTTGTAGGTGCATTCTAAACATAATTTGTTTAGAATATATAGTATCGCTCAACAAGAAAAGACAATATTTTCTTTTCTTCACATTGTAGTTGGTGTTATGTAATGACTGACCTTAGTTGTTGAATAGGTCAATTTGAAATAAAATTATTATTATTGCTCTATTAAAGTATACTTTGATTAACTTTCTCGACCAAAGCTTAGATTCTTCTTAATGTGTACACGTACATTGCATTTTTTTTATGGCATGGTTAGTATGAGAGCAAGCCTCAAGGTGCATCATATCTAAGAAAAAAGCACAATGCCAATATAAAAAGAGAATCATATCTCCATTGGAAGGTGTGAAAGCTCACTTGAAGCAATTATTAAAGGTTGATTTCACAATAATATAAATATTGATGTCTACCTATTAAAGAAGCAAATACAACCAAAAAAATCATATTTGCAACTTTAAAAATTTTTAAAATGTGAAAAACTACTTCACGATGCAAAAAATAAAATCCATAGATCTACAAGGCTAGCAAAATTCTCAATCTGAAATGTATGAAACTCAAAAAATTGAAGCAATGGGATTGAACTAGCTTTCAAAAAGTAACACATTCCTATGATATATTTTGCAAATATTTCAACATTATTCTCCTAGGAATCAATAAAGCGGTCACTAAATGCTTTTCAGCTAGTTAAATTTCTGAAATCCATTTTGCTGATATTATGTGAGGATTAACTTTCCATATGTATGTGCCTTGAAAATTGACAAGGACCTAAGTGTCTGAGATGTCTAGATCACCTTCTTCACTACCCTCCTTCCCCCAAAATAATGGGGTTGTTGCCTAAAACATTATCATACTTTCAGAATATTGCAAATGTCCTTAAAATGTCACATGAAATAATGTGAAAGTCTCTCTCTCTCTCTCTCTCTCTCTCTCTCTCTCTCTCTCTCTCTCTCTCTCTCTCTCTCTCTCTCACACACACACAACACACTATAAAATAATAAATATTGTGTACCATTTAAAATATGTATATATGATGTGTATATAAATAATCTAAAATATTATTATAATTTTGTAATAGCATTTATGGAGGCCTATAGTATATCCCATAGGAAATATTGAAGAATAAGTCTCATATTATTTATCATAGTCAATATTGAGGATCGATATTTTTGTTAATGGAAAGATGAAGAAATAAGTCCTATTAGTTAATATGCACATTCTAAAATTACGAGAGTTATTATTTGGTAACTCATAAATCATTCTAAAGGAAAAATTGACCTCTATTCTTGTGCATAAGCCAAAATATTCCAATGGAAGCTGAGGGATGTGACAAACCAGTAGAGAAGCACTGAAGCTCAAAGTCCTTAGTATGTTGGAAGATTCATCTAGATATTTTGCAATGGAGGATGGTCATTATTAATATCAGTAAGATCATTGGTGATACTTGACCCATTGAATTTGTGAATAGGTTTATTTATCACCTGCAATAGAGTATAAGGAGGAAGTTTTCAAAAATGGACATCACATCATTCATATCTCTTCATAGTATTTATTTTTCCATTGGACCTCTTCGGAGTCTGCAGAATGAACTTTGGGATGAGAGTTGTGTTATACAAAGAGTAAAGGATGATTATTGTTGTGTACTAATATCTAAGGAATTAGCACTGTGTAGAGGTTAGTTTTTTTGTAACAGAGGCATTGAGGTATTATGTGGATATCAAAATTTGGAAATTTGTGTGTGAGAATGTAGTTTCTATTGGACCAGTTTGTAGTCTACAAAATCAACTCAGGGATGAGAGTTATGATGTAGGACTGTACTTTCCAAATACTATTTCAGAGCCTAGAGAATCAACTAGAATACCAGGTTTGGTTGGACTTACATTTTAGTAATATAGGTTTATTATGGAGTTATATTAAGAAAGTTATAATGGATTGGTTGAGATAGTTTTTGATCCTAGAGACATAGCCATTCTTCTGAACTCTATTATCAAATCTTGTGTAATGTGGTTCTTATTCTTAAATTATCTATTTTTAAAGTTTATTATTACGAGTTGAATTCAGTCAAGGGAATTATTTCCTTTAAGGGTCCATGGTCAAATAAAAATATTTGTGGTTAGTTTACGGATCATCATGCCATTAACTCTTAGATCTTGGTGTTATCCCATCCATTAATCCACTGCTCATTCAATTTCGTAAACAAAATCCACCTTGAATGAGCCCTTATGTGCTTACCTTCAAACTTGCTAGAAATATCAAGACCAATGCTCGCATTGGTTTTTGTGCTCATTTCTTGCGATTATAAGATGTTTTTACCCCTACCTAGTTAGTTCACTATGTTGGATGAGATGAATCAATCCCTTGAGTGGATTGTGATTCCTGTAGGGTTCATTTTAAGACACCTCTAGAAAAGTGTAGGTGCAAAATACCTGGTGAATATCCCCGGAACCAATTTCAGCGAAAGGTGAATTTTAATAGTATTCCAAAACTAAATTTTCACTAGGTTTTTTGAGCCATAGAAACCAGAGTTCCAGACACTGATGCACCTTTTGACGCAATGAAAATATGATGTCAATAACCCTCATTGATGTGCATCAACACAACGTCAATAGAGGCCTATTAACACGTGTCAACAAGGATCGAGTGACGTGGTGTCAATAGCACAACTGAAGTGCGTCAATGGCCTTTGTTGACATGTGTCAATGGAATATTTGTGATGAGCGTCAATGGCCTCTGTTGACACGCGTCAATGGAATCTGTTGATGTTCATTAATGGCATTTTTTGATGTGTGCCAATGGCCTCTATTGACACGCAATCAATGGCCTCTATTGACGCATGTTCAATGGCCTCTCTTGACATGCGTCAATGGCCTCTGTTGATACATGTCAATGGCCTCTGTTGACGTAAGTCAATGGCATTCATTAACAATTTAGTTTGGCCTATAAATACCATCCTGCCAGTCATTTTTCTCATTTATACTTTTCGGCTCTTAATTGTTTTGCAAGAATCCTTCATTGTCAAAGATATAAGCACAACTACAATGGTGACTTCAAGAACTTCCCAACTGCAAGCTCTGGACAAAAATCAAGAAGAGAATCCAGTCTAATCCGTGGGTAAGATCATCTATAGGAATAGTTTGTGCCCTCACATCTATACTATTTTAAAGATGTCTTTCGAATATAAAGATTTAATCGATGCGTGTGAATTTACTAGGCTCATTGACATGCTCCATTTCAAAATAGATCAAGATATTTTGAATTACCTTCTCTCATCCTACAATATAGAGAATGGCCTTTTTTATATCACTCTAAACGATGGATGAATGTTTCAATTTAGTATTGAAGCAAATGGCATCCATCGGTTTACAGGCCTTCCCTTTAGAAATTTACCAATTGTTACAATGAAGGCAACACTCCTAGAAGATGACAAGAAATATCTCGAATCAACGTTTGGTTTCCATGTTGATTGAAAGTATAATTTGTTTTCATTTGTCATTTTTATTCTGTTATGTCATTTCTTATGTCAGTTCAAATTTATAACATTATTTTAATAAGTACAATTTAGTGTTATAAATTTATATTAATTCCCACTGTTTGGCATTTGTAGCTCATGTCAATAAATCTAGGCGTGGTGTGGATATGCAAGCAATTACACACCAATTTCTTGCTACAGTGATTTCATTTTTTCAATCTAGAATAGTATTGCAAGGTTGGAAAATAGATATGGAAAACTGGGCCATTGCATACATAGTTGCCACTATCTCAAAACAAAAATTTGATTAGTGCAGCTATCTATAAAAAAGAATAAGAACTGACATAACAAATTCAAAGCTTTCAGAAAAAACCCATCATTTATTCCACAAACTATCTCCTTGGCCTTTATTACGAGGCACTTTTAAATTTAAAAGACAAACCAATTCCTACTTGCATTGATGAGGAGTTGATGAAGTTGTCAATTCCATTTAAAGAACAATAGTTATAAACTATCTAGTTTGTATTTCAATTTTCGACATTACACTACATAGTTATCAACAACTTATGGTTTGCAGAGAAGATTTATTGAAGCCCTTCCTAAAAAAAAGGTGTTATCAAGAGGAAGAGGCCAACAACACGCTGAGGTTTCGGGAGACTCCCAATCTGAAATGGAAGCTCACCGCTCTCCTCAATATTTTGAACTTGTTAAAACACTAGAGAAGTAATACCTTCTCATATATTATTTACAAATTCCAAATTTTTTATTTTTATTTTCCAATTTAAATTTTAACCAATTGAATTGACATAACAATTCAATATTGATGACATTGCAGGGACTTTGGACCATACTCGTGCTTCAGAAACTCAACCATCTTCTCCAACTCACTCCGTACAGTCGCATGCAATTCGTATCTTCTCAACAACCACCAACTACTCCTACACGGGCCACCCTTAGCACAACGAAAAACTAACCCCTCGACAACAAGGTACAACTTTTGAATACTAAGTTTAATTTCATAGTTTTTGCCTTTTTGGATTGTTTTCTAGTTTTTCATGTTTTTTTCTTGAACTTTTCAGCACATTGTAGTCCTTCTGTTCAAACGGGGACCACTAATTTTTAAAATGCCAACCAGAGGAACATTGAAAAAGAACATTAGTAAACGCATGCCAATTGCTCCGGCCCCTAGTGGGACACTAAACATTGCCTCCTCCTTTCGAATTCCAACGTTATCACTTGGTGGCTTGCCCAGTGCAACGGTCATATCGGTTTTGAATAATATAAATTTACATGAAGATTATTTGGGCATTGATAGAAATGACCCAAATAGTTTTTTTCAATACCCGTGAGATGATTCAAGTCCAGCAGGTATACTTCAATTTCAACATGCTTTACAATATTGAATTACATTTCAATTTTATTTTTATTTATCTAAATCTTGATTAATTTTATCACAAATAGGATCAAGTCACCCAAAGGCAGAAACAAGTAGCAGTTGATCTAGCTGAAAAGTCCCCATACTTCTCCAGCAGAAGATCATCTTCATCAGATACAGATGGTGAACAGTTGTTATCTTTTCCTTTGGGAGAACTTAATTGGTTATGATTGTCAATCCCATGTTAGTGAGTTTATTCTACCTAATATCAATCAGCTCATAGAATGGGAGGGAAGGGATAAAGTTTTTATCAATGAGATTATTAGTCATTTTTGAAAATTATTGGCAAAGAGATAGGTTTATATGTTGTAAGTCCATAATCAACCTGTGAAGATGGATTTCCTTACTTACTCCAAGTAAGAAGTGGGACTGTCATGTATAACAATAAACTATAAAGATGACATTTTGGATAAGAAATTAAACGAATTGGAAAATATTAGTGCTAGAGGCCCAGGCATATTTTAACAAATGTTCTAAGGACAAGGATCTGGTAGCAGTTGTAAATTCTGAGAGAGATAGAGTGGTTGTAAGTACTATCACTTTCAAACAATTTTTTTTCTTAATTTGAAATTTTCATTTTTTTAATAGTATGGTGAATTGACATTACTCTTTTTGTGCAGTTGAAATATGAAAAATTTGAAGAGTCAAGAAAAGGTATTCCAGGTTCACTTGGAAAACAGTGAAGAACAATTTATCTGCAACGAAGAATTTGAAGGAAAATATTGTTTTGGTTAACAAAAAAAAATAATACACTAAAGCAGATAATTAAAGAGCATGGCTTCAACCCTAAAATATTATTCAAAGCTAAGGCAATAGCTGATTCAAATTTTCTGTCGCATGAAGATGCGAAAAATCAAGAAGAAATAATTTTAACAAATCTAGACAGTGTTGCAAAAGATCTTATAAGTTCTAGGGTTATTTCTGCTGTTGGGGAAAGGGGTAAAGCCACAGAGGAAGAAACCATTGGGGAAAGGAGCACAGGAGTTTGAATGGATACAAAAAATGAGGTATGAAAATTTTATTATTGAGTGTGGAAACTTTAAATATTGATTCTATATTTGAAAATTTGTAACATTGAACGGTTTGTGGTCATGGTATTTGAATTTAATTATATGGATTTGATTGGATTTTAAAATTTGAAATACTATATAATCTTTAATTTTGATTGCATATGGATTTGATAGAATTTTTAGATTATATATGGAGTTTATGATTTTCGGTTTACTCTTAATGGTAATTGCATTAGATAGGGATGAATCATGATGACGTATGTTTCTTGTTTACTTGAATTATCATGACTTGTATGTGGATGTAGATTTAGCTTCAAGCACGATAATTCTTCTTCTCTAGACATTAGAATGGATATAAGATGATGATGAATGATGATAATTTATATGATATATATGGATGATGATCAGTTTTATGTGGACATAGATTTAGCTTCAAGCAAAATAATTCTTCTTCTCTAGACATTTAAACTTGTTTTAAGATCATTCTTCTTCTCTATACTTGTAATGATATGATCATGATGTCATTAGAATGGATATAGATGATAAATAAATGGAATGTGTTAAAATGGATATAGATGACATTAGAATGGACATAGATGAAATTAGAACAGATATACTTGTAATGATATGATTATGAATTGTTTTAAAAAAATGGAATTGTTTTAATAATAATTTTAGTATCAGGATTTAGGATTATGATAATGATATGATATATGTGGATGATGATGAATTTTTATGTGGACGTATATTATAAATTTTATAATGCATCATGGATTATGAATTGTATAGTATGGAAATATCTTCCTCTGTAAAATTCAATTGTGTCATTTTATCCCACAGTTAAAAAATTATATCAAAGCATTTTGCAAATATAAAAAATGAATTAAGCATAGTTGTAAGAAATCAAGAAAGATGATATGATAGGGTTTAACTTACCTCTATTGTATTAGATTGTTGTGAAATCATCACTGGTAATGTGCTAGATCTTTTGTTTTAAGAAAACTCAACATGAGAAATGTATTATTAGATAGATGGGTGAGTTTCTGTGACATTACAAGTCCCGAGAAGTACCAGCTTCCTCGGATGGATGTCAACCCACTGTTTTCAAAAAAAAAAAATGGATGTCAACCCACGTTTTCAAAAAAAAAATTGTATTTAAATAAATGTAAATATATATACCTGTAACATCTGAATGATAACAAGATCTGAAAAAAATGTAAAGTAACAAACAATAATATTAAGGTGAAGAAGATATCTATTTAAAGTTGAAATCATCACTGGTAATGTGCTAGATCTTTGTTTCAAGAAAAATCAACATGAGAAATGGATTAGTAGATAGATGGGTGAGTTTCCTGACATTGTCATTCCTGAGAAGTACCAGCTTCCTCGCATGGATGTCAAACCACGTTTTCAAAAAAATGAAAATATTGTATTTAAATAAATGTAAATATATAGACCTATAACATCTTTAATGATAACAAGAGCTGAAAAAAATGTAAGGTAACAAACAATAAGATTAAGGTGAAGAAGATACCTATTTAAAGTTGAAATCATCACTAGTAATGTGCTAGATCTCTTTTTTAAGAAAACTCAACACGAGAAATGGATTAGTAGATAGATGGGTGAGTTTCCTGACATTTTCAGTCCCAAGAATTATCAGCTTCCTTGGATGGATGTCAACCCACGTTTTGAAAAAGAATAAAAATATTTTATTTCAATAAATGTAAATATATAGACCTGTAACATATTTCATGATAACAAGAGCTGAAAAAAATGTAAAGTGACAAACAATAAGCTTAAGGTGAAGAAGATACCGATTTAAAGTTGAAACAATCCATTATCAATAGCTTCTTCAAACTCGATTTTCTCTTCTGTAAAATGTGACGATGTGCTAATTCCACTCTCAACGATGGGAACAATGGTACTTGTAGCTATATTATTCACACCTCTTGTTTCGAAAAAGGAATTCCAATGCACAATTGCTCTATCAAAAGGAAAGGTTTCCATGGAGTATTGAGAAACATAACACCTCATGTAACTTTCCATATTTTTATCCAACATGTTTCTCAGTTTTGATTTTATAAATGATAGTGTGAAAACCCTTTTGTCTTCCATAGACCCCAAAATCATTGTTTGGCATAACTCATATAATCTGAAATATTCACTGATATCTTCTTCTAAGATAAAACTTTGATAGATTCCTCTCCACAACCTTGTAATAACACCGCTTTCAGAAGGTTTGTCTAAATTTTTATATTGGTTCCTCATTGTTGTTACAAAATTTGTTGATTGAAATTTTAATAAATCAGCATTCAATATACCTTTGATTTCCATTCCCTTGAACTCTGAAGTATTTTCAAAATGTTCCATTATTGTACCCATGGATTTATGGAAATGCTTTCTTACAAATTCATCACAACCACCTTAAGTATTCCAAAAATTAGGATTCATCACACCCATGGCTTTAAGAATTTTATCTTTGGAGAAACATTCTCTAAATTCTGATGATAAGGATTCTAAAATTTTCTTAAGATTTATTCTTGTTTCAACTATAATAGACTCAAAGAGATTACGTGTCACGGGAACATCTTCTTCCTCCTCGATCCTGTCACCAAGTGATTCATCCACCTAGTATTTTGGCACAAAATGTTAGCTTCCAGGCTTCTGGAATTTCATATTGTGCACCTCCCATCTAATAGTTCTGCAGGAGGTAGTTTCGTCCATATTAAATCCCTTCAACTAGTTACTGGTATGCAAAAGACCAATTCATCTAAATTTTCCCTCCCAAATCTCATCAGAAATAGGTCTACTCAACAACATTCTTAACGAGGTTGGGATGTCTACTACCAAGATATCAAGGATTTGACATACCATTTCTTGTCTAGAAATCTAGCAAGAGACATAATGTAGCATCTTTAACCTTCCCTAGTGCAAGCTTGAGACAGTGTATTGATTTATTCCAACATTGAGTAACAAGAGCCAACTAGATGTAAGTCATTTTTAACTCCAAGAGCAGTTAGCAACGGAATCAACAGGCATCACGCTATCTAAGGCTATCAAAATCTATTATGCAATTTGTTCAGTGACATATTCAACCAATAAGAAGGATAGACGTCACGAACTCTGCATTCAACTTCATATCAGTATTTGATGCACTCTAGTCTAAAGCATGTTTTGTGAGGGAGGTGTAGGTGCCAGTTTGGTAGCATGCCCAGTTGTAAATTTGAGGAGCTTGACATCATTGGCTGTTAGAATACCACTGCTTGATATATCAGGCATGAAGTTCTCTTCGAAGGTGTTCTAGAATGAGTCCACAACATTATTGTGGTTTCAGTAATCTGCACTTTGGCTTTGTTTACATTCATTTTATGAAGTCATACAGCGATGAAGATGGTGGACATAGGGGGGTGAAGGCACTGATGTTGGAGTTTGGATAGGTTTAGGAGACAGCCCTGTTCGGTGACCCTGCATGATAGATGGAGCTGTATTCTTGAAAGGATACGTTAGGAGCTTTCGTGTCAATTAGATTTTTTATTCATTCCAGCAATTTGGGTTTAGAAATGAGAAGACAACTATTTTATGTAAGACTTCAGCATTGTAGATTCCAGGAGTCATTTTCATAACACCTAATAGATGAGGTGTCCTTATATGATTTTCTAAAGTATAGATGTGGATGCATACCCATGTAGTGTTGTCGACTACTGTCACTTCATAAATTTAAAGAGAGATAAACCTTTGATTTCTTTTACATTCTCTTTCAAATCTTCCTTTTATATCATCGAAAGGTATTTTGCCATTTCCCATCCACTACTTTCAGACCAATGAGACTAAGGTACATTCAGCATTCCATTATATTGATACAAAACTTTGAAATAGAGGAAATTCAAAATCAGTCTTCCTTTCTTTTAGTATGTGAAATATGCAGTAGAGAATTGTATGAGTTTTGCATGTAGGATTTGTTTGTTTCATCTTACCAATATGATGTGATCGTTCCTCCCTTTTCCAAGAGATGTCTACGTAATTTTCTCTTTAAAGAGGCCTCATATTCCACTATGTATCTAACATGCATGCATTCTTTTTCAGTTTTCCACCTGTGATGTTTTGATCTTTTTGGCCATGAGATCATCCCCCATTATAGTCAAATATTGTTTTCCATAATGTTTTTCTGATAGTGTCCATACTTCATTTGCCTTTTTGGTTGCTTTCCCAATTTCCACGTACATATTGTACATGTACATTCTGAGATGGGATCTTCTTCTAAAATCTATATGATTGTACTAGGTTCGATAAATGAAAAATTTAGCTACTCAATCATTTCACTTTCTATGTCCCTGCCAATGGTCCACATATTCTTGTTCGTTTTCAATGTTTTACTTTTTTTAGTAGAATTTTGAGCAATATCACAATCACCTAGTTTCCTCTTTCTTGGACTGGAATTTGAATTTGATTTTTGTGTTCCATTTTTCTGAGTATTTGTATGTGTGATATCTTGATGCACTTCTAGTTCCACCCTGAATAGGAACAATATCTTCAAGATCTGACATATTATCATAGGTGTCTATTTGTTTGAACTTTGATACTATGCAGAATGCATGTCCACCTCAATAATACCTTCCACATAGTCAGTATTATGATTCTTTCTGGTGGCATCTATATGGTTTTTGGTATTTTCAATATCTATCATTCTGTAGAGTTTCCAAAATACTTGAAAAACGATTTCTGATATTTCTTAGTTACTTTTAGGGTCTTCACATTCTTATGACTAGCACCTTCAATTATGGTTGAAAGAGTCATACGTCAGCAAAAGAACCAAGTAGAGACTAAGCGAGTCAGATCAAAAGGATTTTCACATGTCAATGGTAATCCCTGTCAACGTCAACAACTAACCCTTCGTTGTGCAATAACGCGTTAAAGTCGTGCATCAACAAGGCATCTGAGACTGTCTCTATCACACGTCATGTGTCAACTGGCTCTGTCGCATTTAACTCTGTCTGTCAACGTTAACAAGGCATCCTGTCAAAATCTGTTGCATCAGTCAACTACTTACCCCCTTTTCACACATCAGCTCTTAGCCCCTTGTCGCATGTTTATATTTCTTTGTCACAGCGTCTACAATAACTCTTTGTTGCATGTGTTAACTATATCCCTGTCGCACGCATCAACAACTAACCTTAACAGTGCTAACAACAATCTTCGGTGTTTAAGAGTATGTGAGTTCAAACTTCACGGTATTCATAATTTGGTAAGCTATTTGATTTTTAGTGACCATAGTATACTACTTGGTGGATCACCTGTGGTCATATATTGGGTGCAGATGTTGCTTCAATCTGAAGGAACGGTGGGCGCCCAAAACTTTTGGTGAGAAAATTTGTTGTGTAGGCAAACTTGTGACATTTCTTGCCAACGATCCAAAAAAATCTACCTCCCTCAAACTTAACCAAACTGAAATTTTTGCCATATGTACGAATATTCGCCACGTGAAATTATCCCTGGATTTCTGTGGTGGCTATTCGACCAAAGATCTAACAGGGGCAAATGATGAGTGAAAAAACTATGCGACAAACTTGATCAGTCTCTTTGGATGGACATTGTCTAGCCATATCTAAGTGGATATTTTAACAGGGAACTGAGAATTGAGGTACTAGAGAACTAATGTTGTAGGAGTTTAGGGATAAAGTAGATTTGTTAAAATAAATAAATTCTTGCACTAGTTAACAAACACTCCAAGATCAATTTATATGCATTCTTTGATTCAGAAACAAACCAACAAATAGCTTGAACAAAACCAAATGAATTAGGTTTTGATCTGGTAATGTATCTTTTATAAATTCTTATAATGATAGAGTGTTAGATATTATGCTGAAAAAAATTGAGAATACTTAAATTGTGCTAAGCATCAAGCCTTACTTGCATAATATGTGGTCGACATATCGTCATAGCCACTCATGTTTCCCTCATATCTTGCGAGTTATATCTCTGTTGTGTCTCTATTGCTGTATTGGATGTATTTTTGTTTCATCTTAACAACTACCCTCTATTTTGTTCCATTTGGCGTTTATTAAATGCACCCCTTGGCTACCTGGACTAATTTGTTCTTGGGTAAGATCCCAAAAAAAGCTAATTCCCTTCCATTTATCCAAAAAAATCAATATGTGATCAATTGAGATAAGGGCCTTATATATATTGTGACTATGGAATCATGGACTAAGGTATTCCTCTAAGTGGCTTCTATAAATTTTCACCTACATGATTTAATTAATCACCTTTGATAAATTAAAATACCTCCAACTCCCATGACTTGCTAAACATGTTTTGAAAATGCATTTGAAGTACCAGGTTACCTTTGAAGAATGAGGCAACCTTATCCATTCCTAATGATGTTTTGCATTTATCCCAAAGTGTAAGGAAAATGTGTTGAATCCTGCAGTCCTTTGGGCTTGATAGAAGAGCCCTCCACCTACCTGGTTACTTACACCTAAACTTTCTAAGAAGGGTCACAAATGGATCCTAAAGCATATTTTTGAAGAATAAAATAAGAGCATGCATCCAATGCCCTATTGATATTTCATTATGATGCAAGAGTTAATCCATCTTTGTGAAAGTATTTGGGTCATATGTTAGGTGTTTCAAAAGAAGGTTTTGGTAGCAAAGGAGACATTAAAGTAAACCAAAGACTCTAGGTTCTTGGAGGATGAAGCTAAAATATGAATTTTTAAAGCCATTGAGCATTTGAAAATATAGTCCATGTAAAATAGTTTGGTATTAGAGACTAGAGGAATATATATATATATAGCATATATAATTTTCTAGTAAGTTTGTAATCTTGATTCATTATATGCATCTAACCTATTGAGAGTTTAATTCTTATCATGGTGGTGTTGTACTTGCTATTATATTTATGTCTAAGTTCTAGAATTCATTTTAGGTGATAGTTCTCTGCTTCATAAGGAAATAGCATTAATCATAATGTGATTATAATGCATTCACATTATGGCACGCCCGGTGGGACATAATACATCCATTGATTATTATGCACTTAATTATACAATTTTTTGTCAACTAAAGTTTTAGTTTTACTTTTTAACACAATAATACACTAGGATTTATCTAACTTGATTTAAAAGAAAACATGTTTTGTTAAGTCTGCATGTATTGGGTCTTCCTTGTAGGTATGAAGGAGGTGAAGTGCTATAAACAATTGGACTTGACAGGGGAAAATATTCAAGATTCAATCCAAGTTTTCATATATAACAGATAACTTTATCAACATTCTACATGCAAGTTTTGCATATAATATATAACATATGAACAAGTTTAATACTTCTTGAATATGATATGTTAATATTACTGATAGTGCTGAATATTCTATTTACATACATACATGTGGTGGGTTGCTGTCAAAATTTAATCTTGGTGAGCTCAAACAATTCTTGACTATTCATCAGGTTTTCATTTTTTAAGCTCAAATTGTTATCAACATATTTCACATGTTATTTTTAGTCACAGTTTCTTGAAAATTTTCATGTTTTTGTTGCATGTTATTGTTAGCCCTTGTATTAGATATTACAGAACCCTCTCCTATTCTGCAAAATCATTCCATACTGTCATTACTCTTTCTGTAAGGAAATGTGTCCACATCATATCGTGAAACATACAATCTCAAACAAGTCTCAAGATGTTTATCCATTTTGTAGAGCGATATTTTGATTTAACATCATATATTACATGCACTAAAAACCTTTGTCACATCCCTTCTTAAATAATTCTCTAATATTCATTGGAAAGCATGTGTGTTAATGTTTCTTCAGCATTTGAGTCCTTTTTAAAGATATCATACCTTCATATAAATTATGATGGGTTGTATGTCAATTATTCAATGTCTGGTTCCAACAATATGCCACTTTTTGCATATTAAGTGTGCACGTTTTCAATCTGACATTCCTATTTACAAGTGCATATAAAGATGACCACTTACCCATTGAATCATAAGAGCATATGATTTTACCCATTCTTCTTAATTTGTTATAACTTTTCCAACTACCGAATACATGTCCTTGAAATGACATTCATAAAATTTTTATAACAAATTGGAAAGTGTATTGACATACGTGTTTTTATTCAATGAAAACATAAGTCCGCTCTATGAATGGACACTTTCAAAAGTTGTAGCATGTTCTGTTATTTTAAGGAATTGATTTCATTTTCTAACATGGGTAGATGTTCTCATGAAAGTTGTAAACAAATTTTCCAAATGCTTACTCGAACTAGATCAAAGCGTGTGTATGCTTTTCATCTTTCACCATGCATATGGTGATCTTGAAACATCAAAACCAAATAATGATGCATAGTCATCAAAAAAAAATTGTGTAGGCTCATACATGGAAATTTAATCTCATATAAATTTGCTTAAGGGAATGAATTTTTTACAAATCTATCACTCCAATTGAATTTTTTTGAAACTCTAGAAATCCTTTTGGAATTCTTGAAATAGTATGGCATGCAAGTTCATGTGATAATGCTCTTCGAATTTTGTGAAATTTTCAGGGTGATGTTGCGAATCATATTGTATGTAAGTTTATTCATCATATTTTAACATTTGCAATGAATTGGAAACTTCATCTAACAGGAAATTAATGTTTTTAAGTGAACATATAGACCAATTTTATCAACCCCACATTTACTATGGTTCATTCATTGAAAACCAACACACATAAGCTTTGTAGCTATTGGATTATTTCATCTGTATGCTCTTCAATTATATCCTTCAATGATCTTGAGAATATAAAGCAACTTTTACATCCTCTTTTCAACATTATAGTGATTTTCTTCATTTTATGAACAACTAACGCTTGAGTGCAGGTTTCCTAAAAACGCTGTGGTTCTAAAGAATAGGAGGAATTCATGCAACACCGAGATCAGAGTACTACTTTCATGTATACTATTACCTGTCTTTCAGGTTCTCTTCATGAGGTGTTGAGCGCCCTCCACACCTAGATTCTGACAATTTGAAAAGAATAACAGTGATTCATGTAATTTTGTACTTGTTACAGGTCTTACGGAATTAGGGTATTGTCTTCTCTAAAAGCTCTAAATCCACAAGATTAAGACCGTTTGGAATAATCGCCATAAGCTACTATATCAATAGAGGTGGTTCTCTATGTTTTCAATAATGTTTTTTATTCTTCAAGTCCTTGAAAGAACCTAGATGGATGCCACGTGTAATGATGCTATGCAGCTACCTACTAAATTATTTGATTCCTATCCCTGAGATTTAGAGTTACAGGTTGTCCGTTATGGCGACCCCAATGATAGTACACGTAGACGCACTAGTTGCCCACTAAACTTGAAGGGGGTATTGTAGAGCACAAGATACTCACACACTAGTCAGGGCGACATTTCTAGGTCCTGATCGCATATTGATCGTTCATATGATTCTTAAGTGAGAAAACTAGTAATTGATTATTTTTGGACTCTTTTATGTCTTTATTTATCTTTGGCCAGAAGCCCACTTTGACCACTTTAACACAATGCTACAGACTAGTGTGAACCTTCTTTTTGAGAAACGTGTGACGTATTACTTTCGCCTAGTTTTTACTTGCCTTAGGGCGAGGCGAAACTCCGCCGAAGTAAGACTAGCATTTTTTGTCATTTTTTCTTGATTTATTTCCTTCATATTCTTTTGACACTTTGTTGATCAAAAGAGGTGTGATTACCTTTGTGTTGCCATTTGACTGTTTCTCTCACTTTTATGTCCGTTTACGCCCATCCATGTTTGCGGCTGGGTTAGTTAAACGTCTAAAGTGAGTGGAGGTGTTTTCATGTCATTTGGTAGCCATTGTGATCTTGATACCCATGTCAAGATCGTCATTGTAGTTAGGTGTGGTTCATCACTGCGGACTTCCATAAGAGGAGTTAGTTTGTTTGTCTCGTATCATTACAATTTCGATATTTACGTCTTGTTTCTTGTAAACTCGACATAAATACCTATATTGTACGGTTACACTGCACACATTTTTAACTATTCCTAGCTATACTTTGAGATTTTTCATTCGGTTCTATTATTACCTCAATTTTAAAGAGTTCTAGGTGTTACTATTTGTGCATGTTATATGAATAACACCTCGATATCAATACGTCACTTTCTCGCAAAGTGGGTTAACATATCTTGGTGATATTGTTGTGTCATTTGCAAATTGTAATTGGAACTTTTTGAGATATAGGTCTTAATCAAGTTTGAGCTGGCTCATCGTATATCTTGATTGGGAGATATCATTGACATGTTGTTTTTACTTATGTTTTGTTCATTTCCTTGAACTTGGCATAAGTGAAAACATCTTGTTGATCATCTTTGCATCGCATTTTCATATGGTGTATTTCCTTGTTGATTGGCTTTGGATTTCACACTCGCATCATTGTTCCTTGTGATTATTCATTCAAAAAACTTATTTTCTAGGACAATCCCTTTTTATCTCATCGATATTACGTCGTCACGATGTCTATTTTCCTTAGACCTTCTTCAAAAAATCACACACGCATCCCCATACATACACAATGTCTAGTTGGTTGTCCTTATGATACCTAAATTTACATGTCACTTCCTTCCCTTTGAAGGAGTTCCATCACACTATCTAGATCTAGAAATATGTGCTTAAAATAGCACCAAAAATGACTAACTATCATGCGGTTCCCCATACTTATAAAAATACAGAACCTAGGTTTAGCAATTCAAATCATAGGATTCCCATCACAACTAAACCTCTTTTGGTTCTTCGTGCTTGAGATCCCATATGGGTAGCTCATTCCCCACCTTCATCTCATAGTCGGTGGTATGATTTGGACATATCTGATCCAAATTATTATTCGAGTTCCCCCATCTAATTCTAATCCAAACATTTCCTCTTCTTCTGAGGATTCCAATCCAAATATTTCCTCTGACTTTTCTGAGGATTCAGATCCAAAATACTATTCAGATTCATCTAATTCAACTCCTAAGTCATGGTCCTCCCTTTCTTTTCAGGATCCTCTTCATCAATCATCTAATGTGAATCTTATGTCACGGTCCTCCCTTTCTTCGCAGGACCTCTTTTATCAGTCGCCCCAACGACGTCTTCTTCCTTTGAAGATACACGCGACTCCAAATCCCTCCAATCAGAAGTATAATACAATTCTTGAATCGTGGTCCTCTCTTCCTTCACAGGACCCTTGTAATCATTCATCTAATGTGATGCTTGAATCATAGTCCTCCCCTTCTTTGCAAGACCTTCTTCATCAACCACCCCCACAGAATCTTCCTTCTGTGAAGATTCGTGTGACTCAAAGTCCTTCGAGAAAAACATCTGAATCGACCCATGCATCGCAATCTATAGACTTTGGACTTAATCCTACTATTTTATATATGACATACCATTGTATAGGTAGGTCCACATCACCTTCTTCTACTCCCGAGACATCTAGCTACACATATTCTTTGTCCCCCACATCATCTTCTTCTATGAATAATCATCAAACATCTTCTAATCCTTCCGCACCAAGAGAACCTATTTCTTCCAATAAACCCCTAGGGATCGATCAAAAACTCATACCGATTGATCTCTTTCAGAATGAAGAAATAATTAGGGCATTTATAAGGGTATATGAAGATATTTTTTTAGTAGATTACAAAAAGGGATTCTCTTTAGACTTTGATGCATCTGCATATTGTGAGGAAAAGGTTGATTCCTTTGATCAAGAAATGGAGGAAGAGCCTCAAATCATGCAACTTGATCCTCCTCTTATTCTTCCATCTTCACATTCTTCATTATGTGATGAAACTCCTTGGTCTTGCATAGATCCATGGCCTATCTTCTCATCACCCAATAACTCTTTGTCTATCATAATTCCTCAATCACAATCTCTTCTGGGGTCAACGCCAAGTAGCCCTTCATCTTCATCTAGCTGTGGGTCACATTCTAATAGACCTCCCTCTGTTATTTGTGGGACATTTTCGAGTAGCCGACTATCTTCTATTATTGGGGCATGTCCAACTAGCCCCTTGTCTTCTAGGTATGGATCACCCCCGGGTAGTCCATCATCTTCTATTCTTGGGCTACATCCTAGCAGCCCATTATCTTACATATATGGGTCACGTCCTAGTAGCCCTTCTTCTTCTATTCTTGGGCCACATCCTAGTAGCCCTTCTTCTATCTTTTGGTCACATCCTAGTAGCCCTTCTTCTTCTATTCTTGGGCCACATCCTAGTAGCCTTTCACCTTCTATCCGTGGCTCACCTCCTGATAGCCCATCCTCTTCAATTCTTGGACCGTATCCTTTTCATCTATCACATATTTCTTCTATCAATGGTTATGGCAAGCCCACTACCATTTCTATCGTTCCTATCATCAATCATAAATGTTCACATTCTTCTCCTTCTCACGGTCAGAAAATTCAAGAGCCAGCTTATAAGAAACCCAAACAGGTTCATTATCAAGCTCAGGTCAAATCTTCCAAGAACTCAAAATCCCCCAACAACTGGAACAATCTTAAAGTTGTAAATCAAGCACGATTCAAGAACACACATCAACATAACCATCAAGTATGGCAGAAAGTGCATAAACCTCTGGATAGGGAACTCGAGCTCCTGCATACAAAATCCATGTTTCAGGATAAATCACAGTCTTTTGTTGAGTGTGAACTCACCACGATCATCGAGATTGGGGAAAACACGACTCTTGATAAACAAACACGCTTAGTCTCCCTTATCAAGGAAGTCGCAAACATCGTTGTTGGATCTTATCACACAGAGTGACTTTGTTAGTAACAACGGTTCAATATATATATATATATATATCAAAAATCTTAAAAAAATAAAATGACAACAAAAATCAAAGGTACAAGGGTCAAACATTGCAATCAGGTGTTGCGTACACATGGATATTTCTTTCTTCCCTTCCTTGGTATTCTTCTGCAAGTCTTCCTACCTTTTTCATCCCTTCGGTGATATTTGGGTTAGCTTATTCGTATAAATTTTGTGACATTTATCTCTATGGTATCTGTTTTCCCCTGGTCTTTTATCACCTTGGTAAATTAAAGAACGACTAACCTCATGGAGATCCTATCACATTCAAACATCTAATAAACTTGTTGTAAAGAAATTTTGGAAATATTTGTTAACACTAGCCAATGTCGTCATCACAATCACTTCCACCTCCTTCCATCAAGCCATCAGTGGTTCTTAGCTGAAATAAGTTTTTAGAAAGTAAAAGAATTAAACAAAACTCAAAAGCTAAAAGCTACAAATCAAAAGAAAATTAATATATAACTCTCTCTTGGGGTATTTCCAATAATCTCTATTGGGGCTATGGATGCCTGACTGGCAATAGAGAAATGTTGTGATTAGAATCAAATACATCTTCGTCGGGGCTATGGACGTTTGGCTTGCAGCGGAGCAATGTACGGCTATCCTTTCACCCTCCATTCACAAAATCACTTATCAAAATAAATCATTCCTACACATTGGCTAGGGTCTCTTCACTTGTTTTCTATTAAATCTTCACTTCAAGAGGTAATAAAATCCACGTGCACACACTGGATCTCTATGAGTAAACATGATTAGTATGTTACCAAGTGTCTTTTTGGACCTTGTTCAGACTCTTAGTCTAGTCCATATCTCATCTCACGATTTATACCTTTGGCTAATCACTTCTTCATCGTGAGGCTTCTAAGCTACATTCATATCATTCATATCATTCTTCTACTTCGTTCAGAAAATCCATGTGTATAAGATTAATTTTTTGCCATGTTTTCAGACACCTTTGTCCCATTTCACAAAAACAATCTTCTCCTTCCTTTCTATCGTGTGCTTGTAGGCCAACTTACGCTGGGGGCATCCTTGCTTCTTCCCAGCACTTCATGGGTTTAAGTTCACCATCATGTTGAACCTATCCATAATGGTCTTGGGTCCCATTTCTACATGTGAAGAGTTTACCTTTGAATACTCCCACCTTATTGTTGGGGAATTTTTACATCTTCACCTTTCTGGTACGTACGTTGCCTTATGCCCTTGTACATCCCATCTATCACTAGGGGCATCCATGCTTCCTTATATTCCTGTACATAGTTTCATAAAACTTTTAAAATCAACTAAGAAATTCAAATATGTTTCAAAAAACTTCTAAAAATTGAAAATCATCCTACAAAATGTCACTCTTTGGTTCTCACTTATTCATGTGTGTGACTTATGGATCATCTTGATCTACCTCCATCAACAAAAGCTAGGTTGCTTACTTCTTCCATACTCTGGGGCACAATGAGTTACCTGGTACTGTTTTGTAGTGCACATTGCTTTTCCATCGGACCCAAGTGTCCTCCGTTATTCCCCTTTAATGTATCCTTGCTTAGGGCACCATCATCAACCCTTGTCGTTAATTTTCATAGGTCGTAACTGAAGCTCGATAATAAAAACATTATATTATTCTTCTCTGTTAGTTTAGCTTGTTTACTTTCTCGTATTGCATTACATTCTGTATGTTGCATGGAGTTAGGCATCTTTCACTTTCTCGTATTGCATTTCATTTTATATGTTGCATGGAGCTGGTGTTTTCAGCAATGGAGAATCATTCGTAGTATGGATTTTCATGTCGTTCTACCTTTGTCGTATGCTTATATTTTTCATAAGGACCGATGACGTAGCTCTTATGATAATATGATGACACCAAAGTTGTTCCAATACATAGTGGCTAGAGGATAAGCTCTTCTCTCCCCTCCTCCATATTCATTCTACATCGCTTTCCTCTCATCCCTATTCTTCCATCTTATTGGGGCATCCTGCCTCCTCCCATTCTTCTATCTATATCTCACCTTTTTCGATTGTCGATCAGCTTCTTTCATCACCCCATCGACACTTGAGGGGGCATCTCTCCCTCCTACTAATTTTTCTTTTATATCCCTTCAAAAAATTTATTCCGTCTACTATCTTTTAAGCGACGTCACTTACGCCACCCCAAAGAGGGGAAAATGTAGACACCTATAATTTGATCAAAGAAAATTCATTGCTTAGCATTGCGCTAGTTATCTCCTATTCCCCCGTAAATTGACGATACTATTGTCAATTAAGCGCTCATCTTTTCCTTCCTCTACTCGTCTTAATTGAATACATTATGTTAATTAATTAAGTTACTCTTATCCTAGCATTTACCCTTATTAACGACCTTTCATTAATTGGCTGACTCTTGCTATCCAGTCTCATCTAAATTATCTAATCCAATTAGCCTCCCTTCTCATTCGATCAATAAATCCCTATTTAATTGGTTTAATTCCTTCCTAATGGTTCAACTCACACTAAAATCCATCTAATTAATATTATAAAGGATTGCACATGTAACTTATTAATCATCTTGATTAATTCAATACACCCCATTTATGCACATGAGCCACTTGAGGACAAGTTTAGACCCTTCTAAAGCTGACTCAACCCCATCTAAACCCCCTTATCCATAACTAACTCTACATCTCCATTTATCCCACATGCTTGAGGATGTGTTGAAACCTTTATCCTTTGGGCTAAATAAAGAGCCCTCCTCCTTACCATTTCTAAGAACACGTAAATCCTCTTAAGAGACATAAATTATAAGCACATAGTTTCAGGATCTAATAGCATGTTCTGTCATTAATATTGAGATCCCCATCCTCCATTCTTCATAGTGCTAGGCCATTACATTCAAGCATGAGTAATATGGAAGGAACATAAGAAAGCCTTGTAACCATTGTTGGTGAAACTCCATTCTCAAATCCTTAGAGATCATTTTAATGTAACAATCATATTAGCATTGCTAAGGATCTTACTAGAGTTCATTTCAAAATTAGCATTCAAAGTTTTAGAGATTCATTTCAGGCATGTTAGTTTGTCTTTTTTCAAAGTTGTATGTAGGTTAAAGAAGTTAGTCTCATTTAAGCTCTTATCTTGATGTTGCACATGTTCTCATTTCTAGTTTAAATATTAGGAAACTATATCTAGGTGTTTAGTTTCAATTCCTATAAATTTAGCTAAATTGTAGAAACACATGAACACACGGTAATGACACTATAACAGAATCATGATGTAAAGGGCCAATTACTTGATACAAAAAAAATAGTGTTTATACCCACTGGACCTTTTTGTCAGAACTCACCAATTCATCATCCAATTGATCATACAGAAGTAGCAGAACTTATATGCAAAACATCATTATTTAGGAAAGAACATACTATATTGGAGGAAGGGGATATAGGATCTGTCCATTTTGAGATTGCATTTATGTAACCATACTGAAATCTTAGGACTAAACCGTGAGGTGAAAAAAAATATGTTTTCCCTGTTCTCGATCCGTAATGATTATCTCTCGGTCTTTTGTCCCTTGTGAGAAATTATGGATATAATCTATGATCATCCGGAACACATTGCATGTAAGTATTTATAATGTCTTCTTAGTCTTTCATATCTCAAGAAATCACATTTGCATCAATTGATTGGTCATTCTCTTTAGTTTCCCCCACTAGAGTGAGGATGTTACAATTGATTCTAATTTCGGATATATTCCATTATCTGGAGGTCTATTACGCCCCTTTAGTTTTATCCATCCCTTGATTTCAAAACATCAATGAATCCTTGTGGGATCACCTATATTTACCTTAAGTATTCCCCTTGTAAGATGCTAATAGTTATCTTAGCATAAATTTTAGAGTCATCCATACTTGTAATTGCTTGGAATTACACCACTAGCAACTCCTTCGGGAAGGCATCTTGGCATCTACATGTCCCCTGTTTCAAATTCAGGACTTAATATTTATTCATACATCTGAGAACCCAATTAGGAACCTATACTTCACCATGGATACACAAGCATAAATGACTCAAGGGTACTGACATAAGGAACATTTGATTTAACCAGGATCTAAATCTGTTATTCCATCGATATTTAGAGAGATTCAATTTCAGTTATTTTCCTTACATTAGGCAGTTCATATGAATGGGGTTGTTCTAGATGGTGTATAATTTGGAATATGTCCCACGATTATCAAACTGAAGGTTACATTAGGTAAGTCCACATCTTGGTTGGTGGCACTCTTAACAAAAAACAATTATACACTACTTGTTGATCAGGGCTAAATGTTTATCTCTAAAACTTCTCCCTAGTTTCCTCATTTGGTGTATATTAGTCTAAATAATTTTGATTGTATTAGCATAATGATTACTCTAATTCCATTTGATGAGTCCCATTCTGAGGAGTGGTAAAAATATCATTGTGAGTGGAATCCTAGCTTTAGTTCCATGACACCAACCTTGTATGTAACTTGGTAAATTGAGCATTTTTAAACCCTCCAGTTATGGGTCATCCCACAAGGATGAGTTCACTTGACAGACTATGTCATACTTATTTAGATTCTAGGGAATCAATTGTATACTTCATAACTTTGATCAATGCTTTGTATTGTTTTTGGAGATCTTTTCAAGAGTCCATAACCTTGCATAGGGTTGGGTAATGCTTAAAAAGCCTTCTTAGGGCACATAATTCACATCATACCTTAAAGAAAACTTCATAATCTTAGCTACCATAAATTTCTAAGGCTATAATCTATCATATTTTGTGGTCATCGGGGTGTGGACAGACACCTCATTTGGTGATGATTATTCTCAGTGGAAGTTCAAAATAACATCTTCAATTGCTTCCTTGATTGGGACTGTTACACTCCACCTAATTTTTTTATCATTTTTGGTTGTGAGGATCCATGGCTTATGGCTGAAATCCTGAAAGTGTTGGTACCTATATTTTTCGATGAGCTATTTGAGTGAAATATAATCCTCTAATGTCATAGATAGATTTGATAAAAGTCAGACTGCTGGTTGCAAGCTGTAATAACATGGATCTATGTTTGCTGATTCCTATGCAAAATAGGCATTTGTGGTATATTGGGGTTACCACCTGTGTGCCATATAAATATAAGGTAAGACCTTTAGTAACCATCCTATAAGATCCTTTATGGTTGATTTTCCCAGAAGAAAAGTTACCAACAACTAAAGCCACATGTTCCTTGAGAGAGACTCTCTGTGTATCCTCTCTACATCCTAATAAGATCTTGTCTACATCATAGTAAGAATGTTATATTAGTTTGTTTTGAATAGTCACCCCACCATTCTAGAATCATATTTAATTAAAAATGAGTCTACATGACCATTTGCTAATAATTTGTTTTATCCTTGCACTGTGGGTCTACTTCCTGCCATACCATTTGACACCTCACCATATATCTCTTTGGTTCTCAACTATCGGTTCACTTCTAAAATTGTAATTATGGAAATTAACCCATCACTAGAATGTTGAATTAAGACATTGATGTGATAAGAAAAAACACATGATCAAATATTCATCGTATTGTTCTTCCTTTGTTTTAATTGGGTGACCTCTAATCATCTTGAAAATATAACTGTGATCTCATATTTATCCACTGTTTATTCCATCAACAAAGATAAGCCCCACTCCAACGTACTCTCAACAAAACATCTGTCACCAATTTTTCCAAATACATGATGTAGTCTATGACACATCAATATGACCATGTCGCAATACATGTTATAATTACCTTGTTGGAGAGGATAGTTCTTTAAAGATCGTAATGCAGATTTGAGTATCTTGGAGGTCAATTTTTGATTATTATCTTTGTGGATGAACCGTCAGAGTCGTTGGGCCACACTTAGGTTAATATGACATGTGCCCTAAGGTAAATATAAGAAATATTTTTACAGAAGTTGGGTCTGAAGTACTATGGTGCGAGATGAGGGTTAGGAGAAACATCCAACATATCACAATACTAACGTAAGCGATGCGCTAGAAAAAGAAGAAGTTATTATGCAAGAATCCAGAGCTTGGTCTCTTCTCCTATTTTTGTGAACAAAAATATTGAATACAATTCTCCTCCAACAAGGGTGGACATCCTTGCACCACATGAATAGAGATAGATTCAGCACAAAACTACGCATTGTCAAACCCATTAATCATAGCTTTTAAAATCCATAGTGAACACGTATAAATAAGCAGGTCAGTACTAGCAACAATGAAATAAAGGCTATTAGAAGACGATAAAATATGTGCAAAGGATGGATGAAATGCATCACAGGACATTAACATTGTTCTTCATATTGAGTTGTTCCAAGACACTAATATTTCCAGTATATGTACCAGATGCAAAAATGTCACCCCTCCATCACTAGGATCTATTAGAAACCATGGGAGAAGGAACAAAACAATAAAAAACAATTCCTCATCATCCCCTATTTATACATGGAAGAAATATTGACAATTATCAAAGAAGAAACACTAAAACTAACTCCCTGAGAAAATGAGACTATAGATATAGGTTATTGTATAGAATTCATCAAAGCAGAGAAGAGTCTCCAAATGCTCGAAATTGCATTTTTTCCATAAATTACTTTTTATAGATGCAATGAATATGTAGTGAATGGAAATAATGAGTAGTCTTTATTGTAATAGACATACTCCTCCTATGGCTCCCATGATACACCAAACATAGTGAAAGAACTAGATTGGACATAGCCCTCATCAATTAAATGCATTCCAAACCACTTTCCAACTGTCTCTTTGAATTCTCATTAACAACATGGAATCTTGTAGAAATCACCACCAAAGCTTCAGTTCTAGTTGTCTACAACTTCTTGTCTTTTTATTCATGTCCTTCTCAGATATCAATTTGATTCTTCAACATAGAAAATATTTTAAAAATTCTGAAATATCAGTTGAGAATTACCATAAAGTAACGTATGGTCTTCAAATACAATGAGAACAACTATTTTGACAAAGAAAGGGATTACACATCATTTCAATGTAGATTTATGGCCACATACTTAGTACGAGACACATCCAACATGCACATTATTGAAAAAGTGCATAAAATATACAAATGAGTATGAAAACATGTAGTAATAAATAATAACAACATTCAAATAATTCCAATATCGTGCACCAATATTGAACATCATAGATTTGTTGCACAACACGAAGTCCTCAATTACATTGTGAAATATTCATTGAAGGAAGAAACATTAGAGAGCTACCACCACATGTTGATTAGAATATCTAGTATATTTGAAGTTTAAATCCCTACAAAATTCACATATATTAAGTTTCTTACAAAGGCTATTTTTCGATTGTGACATTAACATGCATGAGATGTTATGCATGATTAAAAAAAACTCACTTAATATGTAGGAACACATTCTCTATACTATCAATTGGTAAAAATTTATTCAGCCATGTGAATGCTATAATAACACATGTAAGAAGTTAATATTTCCTTACAATATAAATAAGGATGAAATAAATAATCTAAAAATTCAAACGTATTTGCTTTGTAAAAAGTGATTCTCCCATCAATTAGAGCTCTATAGAAAACCCCGTGGTCATCCATGGCTAATCGGGGAGAATTATACTATATAGAACAATAAGATGCCCAAATAATAACATCCATGCCCAGAAAAATAAACTATTCATACCAAAACGATTCTATCCATTAATAAGTTGGGACCTTTGTAGCTGTATATTGAGAGGCCCCCTCCATCTAGATCAAGAGGCTCCCCTCTCCATTTAGATCTAGAGAGAGGAATCTCCTCTAGTATTTGTTATACATGTCCATTTCTCCTTACTTTATCTTCCACATTAAGTCATCTGAAGCACCTTATGAAGCATTGAAAATGTTATAAACTATGTTCAGAAAACAAGATGACATGGGAGCACATGAGTTGGAAAAAAAAATACTAGGATTAAATTCTATTGACTTTGAAAACCTAAAAGAATTATTCTCAAAGTTCATCCACACTAGATTGCTTTTAAAGGAATGTAAAGTGGAGAAGAAATATTCCTAGTTGATTTTGTCGATTCTTTCTAAGTTAGATCCCAAATAATCCATCTTTTTTTAAAATTTCTATACCATGAAATCTGGTCTGGGAAGTACTTTGAAATTCCCTAATTTGACATGTCTCCATACCAATTCACTCGAGAATAGAAAAAACTAATTCAAATGGGGACTCTAAAATATTTTTCACATGCCCTTATAGCAAATATTTGTAAGGGAAAGTAAAATGAAAAGGACCACCCTAAGAAGGAAGCCAAGACTAATCAAACCCAAACCAAACCTAATAGAAATCATTCTACTTATTTTCATAAAGTGGAGGAAATGTTATCGGTACAATTTGCACCTTGATCTAGATGGCTATTAGAATCTGAATTCATTTGATATAATGGGCTCTCTTCTTATTTGTGGGTGCGTCAAACTAAGGAGAGTGTTCAGAGTGGGCTAGCTCCCTTGAATGATCACCTAAAAACTACTAAAATTGACAGGGTTGACGGTTAGTAATGAAAATGAAATGAATGAAAGCTTAAAGGAGGTGATACACAAAACGTTTTAGGGACCTATACTGAAATACAACACACTTGACAACTGGTAAAATGTTGATAATACTCACTACAATTACTGTTCAGTTACATATTCTAAACTCATTAAAGGAGTTAAATCACACTTGAATGAAATGGAAAACTTAATAGAGAACTTATTGAATGTATTGGGAAATTGCTAGCATGCAAAGGAAAATAGAGATTCACTTACACATGCAAAACACATGTTTTAATACACTTCAGAAAGCTTGAAATTAAAGGAAAAAAAATCTTTATTGATCAGCAAGATGTACAAATACATTAATTTTACATCACAAGTGTGAAAAAAAAATCAACACCTGTAGTGCGTACAAAATAATTAAATATTTACTAAAAGAGCTAGAGATGAAATCTCAATACCATCAGTTACAACCTCAATTACAACTTACATGAATAAATTAGCTCCTCATAATAAATAAAATAATATTAAAGCTAAAAATAGTGCATGTTACTCTGATCATTTAAACTCATCCCATAGTCAAGCTGTAATTGAATCCCCCAATTTTTGTTTTGCATGATGTGCACGAGAAATTTGTGGAGATAAATGTATTTTGAAAGTTTTAAGATAATTACAACATCATATCTCAAAAAAATTAATTATCTTATTTGAAAAAATCATTTTGGATTCTACTCCATCTTGGACCACATGTATTATTTTAATCATTTACCTTGATAACTCTTGGATCCACACAGGTAATTGATTACTTATAACATTACATGCATGATTATTTGGTTCCCCATTGGCTAAACATAGTATATTATTCACCCCTCCCCTATGCATAATTTAATAAATTCAAAACATTTTAAAAATATACCCATTCATGTGGGTTTTGGAAAAAGGAACTCAACCATGGTATTTTCCCTAACTGAGTCAAGACAATTGTGGCTAGTTTGAAACTTTTTAAGGCATGTGTCTTAGCACTTGAACCCTAAAGTGATTTCAACTTTATTTTTGTTTCAATAGAGGAATCATTACATATTACAATTTACCACAGTCTCTACCAGCCTCTGTAAACTTTAGTCTGGCATGAGGAAGGGACCAATAGGTGCTCAAGTTTCATACCACCTCAATACAACTAGCACACACTTCATAACGCTTTTGTACAACCGATGTACACTCAGGGAAATTGATTGGAATACTCTAGCAGTACTATTGTACAACTGTCACACATGTAGGGACATTGGTAAGACTAATCCTTTTGCGAGTGGGCATGTCAATGGGGGTTGAACCTTGGACCTTATATTCATTTGGCTTTTGATTTTTTTGTAATCTAGAAACTCCAAAAAACTTTGGAAAACCTTCCCTTCCACCATTGATGCTTAGATTTGAGCTCTTGTTTACATTTTAATCTGCATGTGCAAGAAGAGTTCCATGACCCCTATTTTGAAGAAAAATAGCTCTAATTTATGTGTTTCAATTGGTACTCACTTCTGGGTTTTTTTACAGAGGTTTGTATTTAGTGCCACTTTTTACTATAGCCGTGAATTTTTCATTTTCACTTCAAAAGCTTTGGTTTTCTTTATATGTCCTCCTATTTTATATGAACTTTGAAATCTGAACCTTGCATTATTAGAGGCCATAAGAGAACTCAAAACTCTCATTCTATGTAAACGGACTTTTAACGATACATACATCACTTTTTTTAGCATGTTGGAAATTTTATAGCTGTAAGATGCATAAATGGTTGTTTTACTTCCCCTTTGTCACAAGTAAATTTAAATTTTTTTCCCAAAGAACACTTGTGTTGTAACTTATAAAGTCTATAAGAAACTTTTAATGCACGGAAAGCTTTCAATTATTTTTCACCATGGATTTTTTTTCCCAAAGAACACTTGTGTTGTATACATTATAATTTGATGTACTCAAATTCATTTATTAAAAGTTTTCCTTCTCTACAGCTAGCCATACCTTGACTGCATTATATATGGCCATATTTAGATGTATCTTGAATACATGCCTCATGGATATATTATTTTTATTCTATAGTAAACATGGTCTGATTCTCAAAAATAAATAAAAATAATATACACAAAACAATACTCGGATCAATAAATCATACGAGGGTGTATTTAGTATATCAAGTACATATTTATTCATAGAGTGCAATTCGACATATATAATGGGTTTAACTCCTACTAATGTGGAGTCAACACTCATCTTGAAGATCTCCTTACATTCACTATATTGAATCTCTTATCCCTTTATTCTCTCATACAACTCTATCTACATGAGTTTTTCTCACAACTAACTCTCACAAAATAATCTAACTATTTGAATTTTATATTATCATCTAGATAATATAATTCTAAACATAAATTATGAATGTTCACAATAACTAATATTTCCTAACATTAACCCCCTTAGTGTGAACACAGGGAGTTAACAAGTCACATTTAAACTGTAACATATCACTAATATGCTTAACAATAATACTATTTCATGTAGATACATCAAGCAATTGATAGTCATCATCATCCAATCTCATGAGAGACAAAATAGAATGAGAACTATTATCAACTTAAACAACAACTTTTGTCAAGACTCTTGACTATTACATAATTGTTCCTTGAATCTCCGAACTTTATTTTACATCAAGGGAAAATATAGGAATATATAGTCACATTCCACGTTTTATTTTCACACCATACAAAAAATTAGCAAATTCGTCACTAAATCGTAAGGAGCCTCGTCATTAGGGAATGATGAGAGGTTATTGATCAACATCCTACCTCTTTTTTCTCCAAACTCCAATGTTTGCTATTTAGTAAAGGTATTCTTCATTGATTTGATTAGATGCCTCATCATCTGAATGTTGAATTTCTTTTCCCCGATCACTTTCCTCATTTTCTTCAGCAGTAGCATAGGATTTATCTTTCAAATTTCCATCAATAAGGTTATGTACTCTTTGTTTGTTGTTCAAAATACCATGTCCACGATGTTTCCAACAATGGAAAGTATACCTTTTCTAAATTTTTAAATTTGGCATACATTTGAAAGATGTAATTGGCTTATTATCTGCATCCAATACCTCTTCATCTAGTTGAACAACTTGACTCCCTTCATCGAGCAATGTAAAAATCACACTTTCAATACATGGATTCAATTTGATCAATGTAAATGCAATATTTGACATACCTCTAGCCATATTATTAAGAATAATGGGCTTAAAATTATTATCTTGAATAGCCTTATTAATCTCAGCTAATTTATTTATCAACAATTTGAAATTATTGATGTGAGCTGCCATGTTTCCACCTTCTTCCATTTTAAACCATATAGACATTACTTCATTATTATTTGTGCACTTTCAGTTTGAGAACCAAATTTTGTTAGTGTATCCAAAATATCTTTAGAAGTTTTCATGAAATCTACATGATGCACATATGGTCTAGACAATCCTAAACCAATAATAACAAGATCTCTTATATCTCTTACCTTCCATTTGCTTAGTTAGTCAGGAGTCCTTGGTGTTACTTGTGTTCCATCAAAAAATTCCATAGGTATCTTTCAATCAACGTCAACTAAGTATGGATCTACCAAGTGTGAAAGTATTTCCCTTCAATTTTTTCAAAAAGACCCAATTTTAAAATTTTAAATAACTAGAGACGTTGGTTTCAATAGATAACACGTCACAAAATAGACCCAATGAAAATTTCAAAAAATAATTAAAGATTACTTTTTAATACAAAATAAATAATTTTTTTAATTAAAAAAATTACTTCGCTCTATATTGACCTAGATCACAATCTTATTAAATATTAAATAAACGAAAAATAAAAAGCCTTTGGAGTAAATTTTTTTTTAAATGAAAAAATAACTAAAGTGTTTTGAAGTGACTTTGACACACCAATTCAAATAAAATATTTAAACCAACATAACCTGACATTTAATTGTGATTGGTCCATGGTTTACATCTCCCAAAATTAAGATAGAGCAGGTCGTGTGTATCTATGGCGATTCGGCCAATATAGTCGAGTTGTTGAATCAACACAGGGAAAATTTGGAGTCGTGTTGGTCTTAGTCAATCATAATCCTTTAATAGATATCTCCAAAAGAGAATGATGAATAATATGTTTAAGTCGTAAAAGGAACATACGCAACATGATTTCAGCTTCAACGGTAGACAATGTCTTCAAAATGGACGCATTGGAAAAAGACATGGAGCTGTCAAATCTTCGATACCAAACATCCACGTTGTAATGCCAATTGTCCACATTATAACTTACAACTGACCGCAACATCATATCTATAATAAGAGAAGACCGATTCAAATCAAAATAGACGTCACAACAAGAGATAAATCGAATTAATCCTCGAATAATCTCATAACGTGTAAGCACTAAATCATGCTCTGATACCAAATATTAAAATTGGCTAAAGTCTACAAAATAAATAACAATAATATACATAGAATAAGATTTTGATCAATAAATCATACAACGATATATTCAATATATCAGGGACATCTTTATTCATATGACACAATTTTACATAAGAGAGAAATCACATATATAATGGGTTGATATTTGTTATCATGCGAATGTGATACAAGGTAATTAACAATTTCCGAGCATGACAACTATAACCCTGTGCTGAAATTTTCATGTTTTATCATTCCTAGGCACCCTAGGTCAAATCCATCACTTTTGTCACCCTCTATTTGATGTCACATTAATCCCTTAGGTGATTTAGGAAAGTCAATTTAATCCCCCAGGTGATTTTAGGAAGTTCTGAAAAGATGTTATCTTCTGGCAGTATTGTGAAGGGTTATGATTGGCCTTCCGAGGATTGGATCAACCCCTCTGGAGAGGAACATAAGGGCCAGATTAAACTTTCATTAAATTTATCAGCAATGGAAATTTTTTGGAACAATCTCATAGCTTGTCAATGGATGTACACTCGCAACCACCTTGACATGATCAAATTTAACACAAAAGATATAAATAGGTTCCTCAGATAGTTGTTATCACCAAATCACAACACCCTTCTTTGGTTTTATACAAGTGCATATACTTGAACTCAACAGTGTGATTGGATAACATGGGTACTATCTCCAAGTTGTGGGACTTGCTACTTGAGATAGACCTCCAGAGAAAGCTGGTTCTTGCTCCTAAACTACCTGCCACAATCTACTCTAATGCAGGAGAAAACTAGCTATTCTAACCTAAAATTCCAAGGGACCAGAGAGAGAGAATGCATAAAATGAAAGCCTACACTAAAGCGGTGATACACCAGAAAAAGAGGGTGTGAGAGTAATCTCCAAATGTGTGAAATACAGAGGCAAAATGCACACTAGAAGAGGTGATGACAGTTCACCATAATCCAGCAAAATGCATTCACAGCAATATTCCAAGCACACACAATAATAATGAATTCCTGCAAGAACATAATAAATAGACACAATATACTTGTAGAAAGATTAAAGGGGCAAGAAGAATGCAAGGAAACACAGCAGGGGAAGATATATCCACAAACTGATATTTTATTGCTTCATGATATGCATAGTTCAATCTATTACAAGATAAGGGCATGGATCACCATGCAAGGAGTCCACTACAAGGGCCTGTAACACACTGGCTTCACAAAGCAATTTTGACAGAGCTTTGTTACCCAAAAACTCTCCCCCCTTACAATGAGCCCAACACTCCAATTTTATAGAAAAATGAGAAGGAGAAAGAGAAGGGAAAATGGAAATCCCGAAATCTGTCCTTCAACCACCTGTAAGAGGCATTAAATTGAGTGGAATGGGCATATATTACTTGGAAAAGGCTCCCCATACTGTCCCATGTGCTGCAGCAGAGAAGGAATGATGACCATGCCTCTTAATTGCACTCCCAGCTACCAAATAAAACACTGTTCTGAACCCGGCCACGTTTCCTTAAAAAACTCAATCAATTTCTAATCAAATCTGGAATTTCTTGATTGCTGTGCATTGGGCTCAGAACCACGATTCCAACGGTACCAATTTTGTGTGATTTCGTTGAGAAATGCAAAAGTTATGGCCTTCTGAGTGTGGGCAGCTGTTTTGGGCCTGGCAGGCGTTTTCTGTCATTTGACGGGAATGAGCATTGACTGACTGGAGCCGAATATGTTTCTTTTATTTAAACATATCTACCCTCATTAAAAATAAGAAATCTAGTTTTTGTGGCGTAGAGGACGTCGTGCTCGTTCCAGAAAGTCAAATTTTATCAAAATCGGAGCTCGGAGTCAAAAGTTATGGCCGTTTGAAGTTCCACGGGTCAAATGTTGACTTTTCTCCTCCGCCTTCGGCCATTTCAGCTTTTCGCGTCCCGCACGTCCCTTTGTCCCATTTGGTTTCGGTGCTGAAATTTCCCATTTCGGCCGATCCGGCCGTGGTTCGCGTACTTTTGGCTCCCGCGCGTCCCATTTACTTTTGGACTATCTGGGACAAATTCACCTGGTTCGGCCGGTTCGCGTCCTTTTTGTCCCAACTGTCCCGGGACAAAAGTTCTTATTTCGGCCGGTCCGGCCGGTTCGCGTACTTTTGGCCCGCTTGTCCCAAAGGCGACCCTTTCAGCAGTTAGTCAATTTTTTTCTCTGTCCCGAACCGGAATTTCGGGCCCGTCGCGTACTTTTGTCCCATTTGTCCCCGCTGCGTTTCGGACTATTTGTGCTGATTTCACCCGGTTTGGCCGGTTCGCGCTTTTCTTTGGTCCCAAACGTCCCAGAGGTCTTAACCTTGAGCGGGACTTAGCCAATTTTCACGATTTTTCCTGGATCAACCTATTTGCCTTCTGCAACCCTTTTTTTTTTTGCATTTTCTCAGCCAACTTACTCTCTTCCTCTTGGACAGGGGAGTTAGACAAATATGAGGGGACCCTAGAAACATGACTTTTCACCCTGAATCAATATAATTGCTTGCATGTTATCAAAGTTACCTTGGGGGTCAATTTTTCATAACAGGAGGTTGCAATGCAAGGATGCTGTGCAGCAAAGCTTTTGCTGACTGGCCAAGTGGTGTCGGGGATAAAAGTTCTGATTGTTCATGGATCGATAATGGATGGATCAAGACCTGATATGTCCTAGTACAAATTGGATTGCGAAGGCATTTCCAGTTGAGGATCAATAAATTTTAGTAAAGGCAAAAAATTCCATTGTGGAGCTCAAAAATTATCAACTTTAAGGACACAAGTCGCCCTACTTGGAGACATGTTCGGTCGACTTAGTACAAATTCCTTAAGGAGATTGACATGTGTGAGAAAGGTAGGATCCTATAAAGATAAGAATTTCTATGATCCCATGTATGAAAGGAAGGATTTTGAGGTCAGGTACATCGGAGAACCTTGATGGTAAAATCTGTGCCTAGCCTACCATGTCAGGTAAAATCTCGGAAGGGACCTCATTTTACCATCAAACTTGGTAGTTGAGCCAGTCCCAAGGTGCATTTTTGGAGACTAAAAATTCCCTTAGTCAGGAAGGGAAGTTTCATCCGTGTCCATGGCTCGTCGGATGGAGGAATGGTGGAATTTTATGTTAACACCCTTGAGGTCAGGGACAAAAGACATGGAATTTTGTGCATCCCCTAGGAGAATCCTTTTTTCATCCACTGACCGACTTTCAGCCCCTAGTGCTGGGTTGTTCCTTTCAACCAAGTCCGAATTTCGATCATGAGGTTCACAGAATTGATGTTCACATCCCTAAGGTCAAGGAAATTAGATATGAAAAAATTTACCCCACCCTTACATGATCATTTTTTGAATATCATCCGGCACTTAGTTGTTTCTTCCCCCTCATTTCTCCTTCACAATCTCATCATGCCATGGTGTTCAGTGGTTGAGATATGTCTAGGCGAAGGCGTGATTATAGAGGAAATATCCTTCATTGGTCAAAAAGGTCTCCACACCATGAATGAGGTTAAATATTAGAGAAAAAAGTGCTGATATGGAAATGAAGGGGAATCAGATGTAGCCATAAATGAAGGTTTTTGCCCAGATAACCGTGAAGGCACCTGATCAAGAAATCTTGATATCTGACGACATACAATTCGTACAAGGTGCCGTATCTAAAAAATTACCGAGTCATTTTTCAAGAGGGATCATGATGCAATTAAGAGTGAGGAGGTAAAATACTCCCCCAAAGATTTGTTCCAACAAAATTCTCACATTGTGCAAGGGAGTCGTCATTAGGTAGTATTTCCCATGCATTCACAGAATGGAAACTAGTGGAAAATTACACATGAAGCTTTTTTGGGGAAAAAATTATCATCAATGGAGTTGTTTTCATATGAAAAATGTTTTGACAAAAATTAGGTCGGATGGAAGGGTTTCTATCTTCCCCATTCATATTTGGCGGAACGATGGAGGATAAAAAACACCGTGCTTGAAGTCCACTGGGTGCCTAGGTGAAAATTGTAAATTGAATTTCCCCGACGATTCGAGTAGAAAAATTTGTGAAGGAGTTTGTCAGAGGATGTGGACCAAAACAATGGATCTGATGTTCTAGAAAAATAGACTCCATTGCAGCAATCATTGAAATCCAGTTTGTATTAATAGTATATTTTCCTACAATGCTTGCTATATATTTGGGTAAGTCTTGAGTTGATCAAAAGTGGTTATGGATGAACAGTAGTGTGAACTGAATGTTAGAAGTTAGAATTTTCTATCATAGAGCAGAAAAAAGTGAATGTGTCATTTATACGGAAAGTGATGTAAGGTCCCTTATCATATATGCTTCGTAAAAATAGCAAGTACCTCAATTTTTGAATCAATCGCAAAGGCAATGGTGCACAAGATCAAATGGGAGAGTTCATCACATCAAATGGTCAAGAAGAGGATGGGATCACTTCTACTGAGAAATGCATTGTAAGGCTTCCATCTGGAAACTTACTCAGTAATAGGCAGCTTTGGATAAGCTCGTAAAGGGACAGTTTTTCACAATGAGACATGGAGGGGTTTTCCTCTCAGGGAACTCTGCTCGATGGTGGCTGATTTCTGAGTTGGTTACTACATAGTTCGGGTCACAGGTATACCTTATGCATTGGATGAAGGAGTTGTAGTCGTCAGCGAGATTCACTCAACTTGGTAAGCATTCGATGACGACTTTGAAGGAATTTGGATTGAGTGGAAGGAGTTCAAAGCATAGTTTAAGAGCATTTGGTGCTTTCCATCAAGATGAAAAATGGACTTCATCAGGGAACAACCATCTCTCTCTCTCTCTCTAAAAGAGGTGAAGTAGGGATCATCAATAACGATGAAGGCAATTTGTAACATTCTCACTTTCCAAGATTCTAGATTTCACATTGGAAGTTACAATTTTTCATATGTCCTAATGTTCCTATTGTGATAAGTCACCTTAATGTTATAAAAAGTGACTTAACATTTCTAGGATGTCAAAAAGTTTTCAATCTACACAAGGACATATGAAAATCCATTGCAGATGTAAATGACTCGATAACTCACCAATCTCATTCATATAAATTGTACTGCCATTCCCATTTCAAACCGATGGTCATTAATTATGTAACCTCAAGAGTGAATACTATGGAGTAAAAAATGTATAACTAAATTCTTCCTTCCCTTACTCTCTAGTGTTGGGTCCATTAACTATGTACAACTTGGTTTAGCAATCAATACAAGAAGAAGGAGTTTTGAGACTTTTTTGACTAAGGGTTTTATTGAAACTTTGTGATCATAAATTCCATTTGGTCTTGTTGCTATGTGTAGAGTTGTTTCCTCCTAATTTTGATGCATGTGACAAAACTTATAGTTGATGTAAGCAATAATTTGATTTTCTACCTACAACATTAGTTCTCCTATCTAATTTCTCACTCCCCTTTCCCTCTCTATAGACAAAGTCCTCTCTTGCTGGTATCAGCAAGCTTCATCATAGGATTAGTGGAATGTTCCTATTGGATCCCTGGTTGAAAGGCCACCATAGAAATCCAACTTTTCATGCGCATGTATATATGGTGACTACACCGGTTAAGTAGAGGGACTTAGATTCCCAGAGCGTTGGCATGAAATCCACAAGTTTTTCCACTTGATAAATTTTCTTGCTAACAGGTGTGTTGGGATGCAAGTAATGGGTTGTTTGGATAATTGAGTTGGTTGATTAGGGAGTATGTAATGATAGGTACCTCAAGGAGGAGGTTTATGGGTTTGAGTTAATTCAGAAGTATGGGGCTGTGAAGTGATTACATTTACATGGACATGAGAAGTGGAGATATGAGGTAAAGTTGGATTATGTTATTCAAATCGAAAGTGACCATAATGGATGATGAGGTGATGGGATTATAAGAGGTGATAGTAGTGTTAACACGAGGAAACTTAGGGGGAATGGGTACCACTAATTGAGTGGTTTGGTGATTGTGAGGGATTATGGAGGAAGATTGATGAGGATGAAACCCATGTTATGTCATGACAAGTTCATTCATATCTCTAGGGAAGAATATGGAAAGTCGTGATGTGACTACTTGTTTAGATTCAAGATTGGAATGATAGGCATAAATTTGTTACAAATGGGGTCCATCAATGGGGAGATTGGTAGTCTTATAAAGGAGATAGTCATGGAGAGAAACTATATTAGCATTGAGAAGATCTTCAAATTCTGCACACCCATGAGGGATGATAGGAGGCCCAAAAGCTTCGATAGAGGTGGAAGGAGGAGGTGTTTCTGGTCTAGATGGAATGGATTAATGATAAAGGGGTTGGTTCTGACATGTGTATTAGGTTGGACCAAATGAGTCTCTTGAAGAGGGGGAATGGAAACCATGGGTTGAGTAACTGTAGGGGAGGTGACAAAAGGATTAGAGGTAAGGATAGAAAGTCCAGAAGTTTGTTGGGAAGCAGTAATGGAAATAGGAATCTTGTTAGATGACATGGTTTTTTCTATTTGTATTTCTTGGGATTGTGAAATAACTAGCATGAAATAAACAATAAAACAAAACTATATAGATTTTTGATTAGGTTAAAAAAGTCATGCAACAAAATTTTGATTATCTTGATTATTAAAGATGTGAAAAGAAATAAAAAATGGGCTTGAAGAGAACCTAGGAAATGGCCAATCTACAGATTGTTTTAGGTAGTTTTGGCTAAAGTCCTTGATATACCTGAAGGTACGTGAGGCACAAATCTATGATGAATACCGATACAGAGCTTAGTATTGGGACTTACCCCATCAATTTGACAGTACCACAATGATAAGGGAGTGGGGTGCTTAGCCAATATACTAGTAGCCATAAATTTTGTAACGCAGTTAGAACACCGCGATGAGTTTCCTATTGGGTTATGAAATCCCAATAGTTCCACCTGAGAAGAGATGTTTTAGATGTGTAGTTTTGATGCATGTGTTTGGATGTGTGTGATGAAAGTATATGTAAACTTTTAAACCCCCTAACAAGACTAGATTTCCAAGTAGATATGAAGGATTATTTTTAGAGCTCCAAAATGAAATGTGATGTTCGATGAGGACAATCAAACAAGAAAGGGAAGTATGATGTAAAAGGATAAATTAATAAAAAGAGGAGTACCTAGATAATGCTTTTCCTTTTTATTTGAATTTTTAATTTTTAAGAAAGTAAGAAGATCTAAGCAAAGTGACATGCGCACGTAGGAAATTAAGAAACGCTCCTTCCCGTGATGTTAATAGAAGATGGATAGAAGAAAAATAGAAATGAAAAAAAACAACAAGACTCACCAAAGAAGGGTGGGTCCCAACGGGCATGCCAGAATATCAAATAATTTTCCTCTCTACCTCTTTTAGATTAGTGAAATTGTAACAAGAGAATAAGAAACTCCAAGTATGAGAGGGTTTATGGTATCTCTAGATGGGATCCCAATATGTACATGCACAAAATAAAAGATCCTCCTCATAATGACATAGATGATCTGTAAAACAAATAAAACTCAACACGAAAAGTGGATTAGTTGATAGATGGGTGGGTTTCCCGACAATATCAGTCCCGAGAAGTGAAAACTTCCTAGGATGGATATCAACCCACATTTTTTTATAAAGATAAGATTAAATATTGAAAAATTGGATGTAGCGGAATTTGAAATATAATAGAAATTTAAATGTAATAAAAGTTATTAAAGGAAGATTTTATCTAAGCAAAATCAAACATGTGCATGTTGATGGTGACTTGAGATTGTAGATCCCATTTGATGGTGGCTGGATTCGATTAACTGAGACATTGGCAGAAAATGTAGATCTAAAGGCCTTGGAGGAAGATATGAAGCTGGTGATGAGATGAGATGAACAACTGGAACTTGTAAGAGATCTAGAAATGGATCTGACAAAAAGGATGTAAGAAAATTAAGAAATCTAAAGATAAACATAATGAAGAATGATCTGGTTGATGGCTACCAGGTTGATTAGTGGAAACTAAGGCTTATAGAATAGATATGGGAGTGACATGAGGGAAAAATGAAAATATCTAAAGGTCTTGGTGACTGTGGGATTAGAGAGAGGATAATTGAGGATCTGAATGAGAGAAAATCTAAAAAAATGGGTCAACAGTGAATAGGTAGGGTTGGCAGAAAATGGGGATTATCTAGGGTTGAATGAAAAAAGATGGGCAAGAATTAAGGTATGCAGATGGAAAGTGAAGAGATGAGAAGGTAGAGAAAGGGCTATTGGATGATAGCTGAACCTGCACAAGATCTGATGAAGAATAGGATGAAGGTAGATCTAAATATGTAATGATGAAATGGAGATATTTTCTTTCCCATTTGTAGAAGAAGATTCTTTCAATGATGAATAAATAGAAGCAAGATGTTTCAAGGCCTTTGAAAATGAAGCTCTTTTCGATGAAGAATCAATATGGTGCAGGAATTCCCAAGATGATGAATTAATTCCTCTAGATAGTTTCCTTAAGCGGTAAAATAAATATTCTTCAAAGGCATACAAAGAGGAGCTACAAGAAACGATGAATCATAACTCTGTGCAAGAAATCTTGGATGCAGTAGAAGTTGCGAAAGACCTAAAGTTGATTCTTGATCTCTTCACTTGTGTCATGGACATAAAATACAAGTATGATTTTCCTCCTACCCTCCCGTTAGTACTCAAATACCTCACAGTGGAGTAGAGATAAAGGATGAATCAAATATTTCTCATGGAGAAGATGTCAAAGAGCATAGACCCGAGAAAGAAAGTAACTCGAAATATCAAAGGAATTGGAACAAAAATCAGATTTGGGATAGTGATGAGATTCTTGATGGAGAATCATCTATATAGATAAACATGGAAGGAAAGTGAAACAATGAAACTGATTTCAAAGAATATGAAGGCAGTGGAATTTCCAAGAAAATACCTGAGCATCAAGAATCTCACATGGAATCACTCCTACAAAGTAAAAGGACAATCATGGAAGAACATGGCTTCCATAAACAATTATGGAAAGGATGTTACTTTCTATAACCAGTCAATGGCTTCATAGAACAACATTCTTAAGTGGTTCCCACTCATGGGTAACTTTTAAGGAACAAAAAGTGCTTCATTGAAAGTGGTTTGTCCCCGAACCTTTACCAGAGGTGATTAATAGGTGTGTTCCAATATTTGTTGCATGTGTTTCCCTTCTTTATTTTTGTGCCATTTCCCTTTGTGTGCGTTTTTGTTTCCTTCTCTCTCTTTCTCTTGTTGTATGATGTACATGACTCCGCAGGGCCCAATGGATAAGGCACTGGTCAATGAACCATATGGCCTAAAATTGAGATTCTTGATTCACATGTCATGTATTTTCTTTGCTCATTCCATGCCATTTCCCCAAGCTAGAGCCAACTATTGTCGTGTAAATGTGTAACAGGGAAATTGACATTGTCTGAGCATGAAAACTATACCCTTGAGCCAATTTTTTCCTGTTTTATCATTCCTAGAAACCGTAGGTCAAATATGTCAGTTTGGTCACAAACTATTTGAAGTGAAATTTTTCCCCTTAGGTGATTTAATAAATTCAATTTAATCCCCTGGGTGATTTTAAGATGTTTTGAAAAGATGTTATATTTTGGCAGTATTGGGAAGGGTTATCGCTGGCCTTCCTAGGACTGGATCAACACCCCTAGAGTAGAATAGAAAGGCCAAATTCAACATCGATGTGAATTGAATTATTTATAACATCATGGAAATAATTTTGGAAGGTTTGGGGAATTTTTGAAAGACTTGGAGCAGTATGAATGAAAAACAGGGTTCACAAACCTAGCCACTACAAAGGCCTAAAACAGTTGTTGAGCTTCAGAAGAAGATTCTGGGAGCTTCAAATGGCATTAGGAGTAAAACAAAATATCTCAAGAAACATAATTCCAAGACCTAAATTATGGTGAAATCATAGTTTTCACAACACTTTAGCGCATCATGTCTACAAGCAATTTTTCTTAGGCACAGGTGGAGTACCAAATCACAATTCCAATTTTTCGGAGACCAAATGTATGCATCAGGACGTTAGAACCCCACCATTTGATTTAAAATTACATTTCTAGTTAGGATAATATAACATTTCACCAATAAATTCCACCGTGAACTCAAGTTATCATCATTCCAAGTTATCCTCCTGGAGACATTTCAGGAGTTAGTCAATTTTCTTAAGGATACGTGTCAACAATAGGAGCCTCACCGGATTTTATGTCCCCAACATCCCAAAGGTTAGCTACAAAAACCTTGGAAAAATTCTCCCAGCCTCAATGTGGCCTCTGGGAACCTCATGTGACCTTTAAACTTGCCAGTTCAGCCCTCAAGTACATTTTTGGATCTCAAATTCCATGTCGTCGGATCGAGGACATGTGTCATCTCCACGACCACTATGGAATTTGATATCCCTAACATCACAAAAATGCACCCATATCCTCCATGTGCATTTTTTGAAAATTTAAATTTGGCACTTAATCGTTTTCTTCCTCTCATTTCTCCTCCATAGCTCCTCACAATGTCATGGATTTGCTCAAGCTTGTCAAGAAACCCAGTATGCCATTGGCGATCCAAAACAACTCCACCATGGACACATGAACACCCAGTCCATGAATTTACATAGGTTTTAGGGGAAGGAATGATCAAAAGTGCCAAAGAAATGAAGAATGGGAAGAAAATGAAGGTTTTTTTAACCAAATAACCGTGAAGTCACCCAATCGAGAAATATTCATATCTCACAAGATACAAATCAGATCAAGGTGGAATCTTCTATAGAATTCCACATTTTAAAATATGATCACGATGCAACAAATGGGAGATAAAATGGTGCTTTGAATTATTTTTTCCAACAGAATCCTCACTTCGTGCACCGGCTCACATTTATCAGATTTTCCATCATTCAGGAAATGGAAACGAGCTAAAAATTTGCTCACGAGATCCAAATGAAAAACATATCGAAATGGATTTTTTTTCATCACAAACAGAGACAAAAATAAGACGCGTAAATTTTGAGCTCGATTAATGGCTACCATGGCAGTTTCGTGCTCGATGCCACTGCTAGGTGAAATTTTTTAATTTTATTTCCTGGTGTTCCAGTGGGAAATGTTATGTGATATTCGAATGATATGGTCATGACGATAAGATGATTCTAATAAATATGTTCCGTCGCAAACTTAGCACTCGAAACAAACTTTCTAAAAATAGTAAATTATTCTATACAGACTTATTATGTTTAGAAATTCATCATCAAAAGCAGTTGTGGCAAAAGCAATGTGTACCCAAGGTCACAAAAAATCCAGAATGATTTTCCAGAGCAAAAAATAGTTAAATTGACCACTTACTAAAATTAATAAGTTCCCTATATGGGTTCTTACTAGGTCAACCCAAAAAGCAGCCAAGGCAAGGGTAATGTGCACAAGATCAAATGAGAGAGTTCATCACATCACGATGGTTGAGAAGATCCAAAAATCACCTCTCACTAAAAATAGTAAGCCTTGCATCTGGACACTTAATATTAATATAAGGTTGTTCTCAAAGGGCATGTTTGGCACAATGAGACATAGATGGGTGATCATCTCAAGGAATTGGACAATTTTTTTCTACACCACTACATAGTTTGGGTCACAGGTATATCATATGTAGGCGAGGAGTTGCAGTCATCAGCATAACATTTCACTCAACTTGGCAAGCATTCATGAGCTAATTTGAAGGAGTTTCATAGTGTGCAAGGAGTTTGAATATTTAGAGTTTCACTGCATTTGAAGCTTTCCAACAATGAGGATCAACATAATTCATCAGGAACGACACCTCCTCCTCTTCTTCTCTTACTCTTTCCCTCTCCTCATCGCCCCAACTTTCTCTCACTTTCCAATATTCTAATTTTACATTAGGGTTTCACATTTTCATATGTCCTAATGTTCCTAATGTAATAATTCACCTTTTTGTTATAAAAAAGGGACTTAATATTCTCCTAGGAAGTTGAAAAGTTTTAAGTTGTATAAGGACATGAAACTTCATTGGGGGGTAGATGATAAGTCACCTCTCATTCTTTAAATTGTAAAGCCATTCCCAATTCAAAGGGTTGGTCATTAATTTTTAAAGCTCAAGAGTGCATTCTACCTTGAGAGAACAAAGAAGATAGCAAAATTCTTCCTTTCCCCCTCTCTCTATTTTCCCTCCATTCTCATACTATGTACAACTTGGTTTAATAAATCAATACAAGAAGAAGGATTTTTGAGACTTTTTTGACTAAGGGGTTTATAGAAACTTTGTAATCATAAATTCCATTTGGTCTTGTTCCTATGCGTAGAGTTTTTTCCTCCTAATTTTAATGCATGTGATAAATATTCTAAATGATGTATGAAGGAATATGATTTTCTACCTATAACATTAGTTCTCCTATTAAATTTCTCACTCCCATTTCACTCTCTACAGAAAAATTCCTCTCTTACAGGTATCTACAGGGTCAATGGAGTGTCCCTATTAGATCCCCACTCGAAAGGCTACCATATAAATCCACCTTCTCATGTGTATGCATATACGGTAGCTAAATCAAATAAGTAGAGGGACTTATATTCGCAGAGCATTGAAAATAAATCCACAAGTTTTTCCACCCAAAAAATATTCTTGCCAACAATATCCTACTAATGTGAATTCAACACTCATCTTGAAGATCTTTTTATAATATCTCTAATGAACCTCTTATCCATTTTTTCTCCCATAAAAATATATCTATGTGATTTTTTCTCGTAACTCACTCTATAAAAATAATCTAACTATTATAATATTATATTATCATCTAGATAATATAATTCCAAACATAAATTATTAATGTTCACAATAAGTAATATTTCTTAAAATGTGCAAGAAAAACATTTGCAACTTGCAATGTTTTCTTTTGGTTATAGTTTGAACAAAATATGTAACTTTGTACAAAGTACATGGCTATCCTTTTGCTTCATCTACACAACTTGAAACCCCACAACATATTCTACAAGTCCTATTTCATGTAAACTTTGAAATATCCTTCAAACCAAAACAATTTATTCCATGTCCACTTCTAGCATTTGAGATTAAATGTATAGCTCTCAAACCAACTTGTAAACAAAAGGTTGTTTGTATATTTTGAAAACTGTTGGAACTATGTATGATTCTACAAAATAATGTTGCTTCAATTGCTACAAACGAATGTCCAGTAGTTGTATTACCAGGTTACTTGAACCTGAAATCATTTTTCAATTGAAATTATTTTTTTTCATTTGCACTTGTAAATTACATGTTGTAAATTTGTAAAATGCATTCTAAAAATTTCATACCTCTCGAATTTGAAATGATATTTTTTTTCTTCATGCAACTCACTTCATATAGTGTATATATGTCCAAATCTTAGAATATAATGAAGTTGGAAACCTGAGCTCTAATTTAATTTCATTTCCTTCTTTTTCAGGCATGCAGACAAAAAAATTAAACTCGAATAACAAGTTGGAGCAATAATATGAATAAGAGGGGATCACATCTTACAAGTAATGACAAGTCCCTTCTCCCTTACATTCTTAGTTTTCAATTTACACAAATTATTTTCCTTGATTTTATTTCTCACAACTTTAATGAGAAACATGTACACTTTTTTATGATTATATATATATATATATATATATATATATACAAACATCCACACACACACATATATACAGTTGTTGATTTGTAAAGGTTTTTTCTTTCTATTTCCTTTAAATTACATAGCTAAAATGAATCATTTAAAACACAATACATAAAAAAATACATGTAATCAAAAGAAATCAATAAAATACATATATATATATATATATATATATATATATATATATATATATATGTATACATATATATACATATATATGTATACATATATATACATATATATATAGATATATATACATATATATACATATATATGTATGTATACATATATATATGTATGTATCTATATATATATACATACATATATATGTATACATAGATATATACACACATATATATATATATATGTATATATATATACATACATATATATATGTATGTATGTATATATATATACATATATATATATATATATATATATAAACATCCACACACACACATATATACAGTTGTTGATTTGTAAAGGTTTTTTCTTTCTATTTCCTTTAAATTACATAGCTAAAATGTTCTTTCTATTTCCTTTAAATTACATAGCTAAAATGAATCATTTAAAACACAATACATAAAAAAATACATGTAATCAAAAGAAATCAATAAAATACTACTTGTACCTTTCCTGTTGAAGTGAAATAAAACTGAATGAATGATCCCTTGTTAATCATTGTATTTTATTTTCATACTTCACATATGTAACTTGAATTATTTTTTCAGCATATAGTTTCAAATGTGTATTATCATTCACATCTCCACTTAGGCCCTACATTATTTATTCATGGTTGATGTATGGTCTCGGTGAATATTATGTCCTTGAATGATAATAGATGCATGGAATTACATCCTAAAATATTACTTCAAGATGCTAGTTTTCTTAAATACCTACAGAATTTTCCACTGAACATAAGTCACGTGAAATTCTTGTATACCCCTTTTCGATGATGAAAAAAAATAGTCAACAGGAAAATTTAAAGTTTTCCTTTTGTAAGAAGACTATCCATAAAGAGCATCAGTGTATGATAAAAAAATCAAATCACCTAGCTCATTTATCTTCCTCCAAGTCATTTTCCACATCACATGGAAAGTCATCTCAGTTAGGTGAGGTAATAGGTCTAGGTGTCATAGGAGTTTCATAGGGATATCATTATATTACTTACACGTTAGTGCATAAGTGCATCACATGTGTTAAATGAGAGTTACTTAAAATTTTGGGAATGTAACTCCCCTTCTCCACTTAAGTGGTCATGATTGCATGCACTGGGGGTTACATAGAACCCTCTATTTATACACCTCCCCTCTTTTAGATGTATGGTAGATGGTACATGATATTTTCACCATTTTAAATCCTTGTGTGCACATTTATGGTTGATGCCCACTCCTCTATGAGACCTTGTCATACTGCTGGAGTGTAACTTGGTCGACAATGTAGTAATCATGCATGATCTTCATGGTTCACATTTTTTACATTATTTGTCAAGGTATCATACTGTAAATTGTATGGATTTATAAAATTCAACATATACCATTGTTCTCTTGCTCTCAGTTCATGATTTTCATGTTTCATGTGTATCCTCTATAATAGGTATTCCACTCACACATCAGTTATTTTGCTACCGTGTTTTAAATATATTTTTTGGTTTCTAGTTCATGTTATATGGTGTTCATGGTTTTCCTAGCTTTGCATGTGTATTATGGGTGTTTTCTAAATCTCAAGTTGCAGTTTGAGGTTTCAAATCAGAATTTAAATTACACTGGTTGAGGTTTGTGAAAGTTACCTTTGGGCCCTAATCACCCCTAGGTCATCGAGATTAGAACCGAGTTTTCCAAGATCTCCTCCTTAACCTATCTCATTATGTTTTGCTTTTCTCGACTCAGACTATATTGGTTGCATTTGGTTCTCAACATGGTGTTTATACTTGACTTCGACCATCCGTGTTAACCCATGTCTCATTCTTGGTAGATATATATGGTGTTTACATGATTCATCTCGAACTTGTGAGTTTTTTGCTAGTTTGCACTTGCTTTATGATCTCCCTTGGTGTACCCCTACATTGGTTAATTCAGCACATGGGTTCTTCTGCTAGACATCCTATTCTTATCTACATATTTGGCCTTGTTATGTATCCTATTCAAATCTTATTTTATATGTGCATGCACAGACCTATTTCATGCATTTCCATCCACCCTTTGTAATTGCTTCTTAGCTCTCTTGTCTATCTAATTACCCATGTGTGTATAATGCAAGAGAATCAAATCCATCTTTGCAAATAATTAAAGATGATATCAATTTTTGTTTTTTTGTGTGTTTATAGGTCTTAGGATTACATCTAAGTCATTTAAAAGTGGTATCTTGAATCTAGGCTTTTCAAATTTCAAAATAAACATTTCCTTCCAAAATATGTAATTTGAATTTGGAAGTTAATTTTTTGGCTTTTCATAGTTAATTTCTTGAGTTCATGATCTTGTAACTACTAAAAAGGGTGGAATGGGATAACATGAGGTATTAGGACCTTTAGGGTCACAAGTCATGTAAGGAGCTAGCTAAGTCATGTTGAATTTAAGTCATTTTAGGTAAATGTAACCCCTTTTTGTTAGAATTGCATGATGACTCATGATTATAACTGATCGAATGAGCAACCACCTCGTAGTGAGGGTGTGAGAGGAGATATATCAACAAGAATGTAACTGTTTCTAGGGCATTCTACCCGGGCATGAATGAGGTCTATAAGGTCTCTATGAAGAGATTGTGAAGGAGAAACTCAGGTTTTGTAAATGTTGCTTGCATGAAGATTGTCTTTAACTCTAGTCTTAGTGCCAAATTCTTGCACGATTCTTGTAGTTTGTCAATTGTGTATATGACATGCCATTCTTGCTCTCAGAATGCATGATATAGATAGATCTTAGAGCTTGTATCATGAGTGTTGAATGCTAGGAGACTGATTTGATGACTCTTAGAGGTAATACATGCTCTGTGTGATACAATCTAATAAAGATTGCAAGGTGATGTACTGATGAAATCATGTATGCATGTCATGGTAGAAAATTAGAGAGTCAAGAACTTGGTTACAGAGAATAGAAGGGGCTTCTACTGATGAGTTTGTTTGAATTGCGTGTTAATGGGTAGTGAATGTTGATAGGGAAGCGTGAATCTTGTAATAGACTGAAAGTTGACTTAGTTAAGCTTAGTCCAGGAGTTATGTAGAGCATAGATTAACTTCATATTTGTTTTGATGCAGCTTTACACAGTCAAGAACGTGTTTACCAACTATGATGCAACTTGGTTATAGTAACCCCTGAGCAAAGGAGTTGGTCTCATGAATCCAAATCCATGAAAGAAAGCAATTTAGGTATAAAACCATATGCATGCTAGAAATCAAGAGTGGACTGTGACCGTAGGAAAGGAGTAAGTTGTAGGAAGCTTGTGGGTGATGTTGATACTGAGGGAACGTGTATGGGAGTATTTAATGGTGAAGTGAGTATTTGAGAGTGAATGAATAAATGCATGGAGTTCAAAATATCTAACTAATGGTCTTCTTGCAGGCTAGGGTTTCTGGTAAGTGCCCTGAATGCTGAGACCATCCTATTGTGAGTTGAATCAGAGCATAGATCTCTCATTGATACTTACAATACTATAAGCAAGGGTTTGACATCAATGTGATAAACGTATAGGTGAGAGGGGTTTGTATAAACAAGAAAGATTTCCTTCATTGTTAGGTTCTGATCTTGCAAACTGTGAAGTAGATACTTTGTCTCTAGTGATGGATGCACAGTTGAAAGATTTGATTGCTTGGATAAGAGGTTAAGCTCGTATTGTCATGAACCTCTATTAAAAGGGATAGACAAGAGTATAATGATGCCAATTAACCCTAGGGAAAAGTTTGAGCTCTTCATACCATCCATTTAGGAAGAAAATTGCAACTAAATTCATCCCTCTTGGGCTAGACACTGTTCTACAGGCTTAGGTACAGCTAGGGCTTTCATAATTGGAGCAATCAACTTGAATTCATTTTGCACTTGAAATTTCTGTAGATAGCATGATGATAAATCGGTGAATACAAGTGACATCATGAATGAAATTTTGACAAATATAATGACTGGACCATTTTGAAGGGATATTTTTGACAGTCCTCTGATTAGGACAAAGTGAGTCACAGGTAAGACCTAATCTTGAGAGTAATTTTACAATGTAACGGTTTGAAGGACATTGACATAAAAGGTAATCCTTGGTACATAAGCCAATGACCGTAAAGGGTTCCTTAAACAAACCTTGTTTCATAATAAAATTGACTTCATTAAATCTTATGCATGACAGTCTTCTTGTGAGGACCTAGTTGAGGATTGTCAATAGAAGAGGAGAACATAGAATAAGTAAAGAAAGACACGAAATAGGAACTTGAAATTTTGAGAACATCCTGGGGATTTTGGAGATTCACTAATGATTATAGTAGCATGTTATGGGAGTATCAACATGAATCCATCACTATGATAATATTTCACCGGGAACTCCTTATGTTATGATTGTTTCAGTAATGCATAAATTTTGGATTGGTGGTAGCAATCTAGAAACACACTAATAGACATAAAAAAAGAATACCATAATTTATAATATAAAGGAATGATGATGGATCTGAAATACAAATGTAAATTATATTATCAACATGATATTGATACAATCTCACCTATGAATTACTCCAAGTGTTACCAATTGCACTTTCCTTCCAATAGTAACTTTGGTAGAAACTTCACAGTAACACATTTGTATGGATTTCCTTAACAAACCTTCACAATGACTCATTTTTTCATATAATAATTATTAAAACTTTATTCTATGCTAAATGCGAGGGGGTAGCCTCTCTATTTATAAAAATTACATCCTTATCCCCCAAATATCTACGATAGGATAGGAAATCTTTTCCAGTTAATTATATTCCATGCCTAAACTATTATCTTTACATGTAGGCATATCTTATAAGATAAGATAAACCTTATCATTTCACTTGGGTTCACCTTTCTAGATTTTACAAAATATTTATAACATCACTCCTTGTCCTTATTATGAATATAATATTTCTAATTCCTAATCATGTTGAACCTACTTCTCTACTTACCCTAACTTTGACTTTTTAACATTTCAAGGACAACTTACAAAACATATTTAATTTTTACCATTGACTATCACTTCCACAATACTCCTATTGTACTTTGGATTTTACCGTACTATACTTTATTAGAAGCGTTATTGTCTTCTAGTGGATGCTACTAATAACTATACTTAACAATACCTTATTCATAATGCATACATTAATGAAATAGAAACTATGGAGGAAAATTATAGTGTGGACATCATCCCCCTCCCTGGCTTCTACTATGTCCTTAGAGTATACTACTATGGACATTCTGAAGCTAGTGCCTGGAAAATATTTAACTTGACATTGTTGACCCATCTCAGAATGGGAGTACCATCTGATTCCTTTAGTTTATATGTACGATTTTCATGTACAAATACTATTATGTAGGGTCCCATCTATTTAAGAACGCGTTTTCTATGCCTCTTCTTTTTTTATTGAGAATCATATACAAGGACCAAGTCATTAACCTGAAATGGTGACAAGAGGATATTTTTATCAAATTACTCGTTCTCCTTAATTTTATTCTTATAGCTTGTATCCTTTGTTATTTCCCTCATTTCCTATAACAAATGAAGATGTAATAATGTTTCTTTTACTGAATCACTTTCATCCATCCTTTCATTTTTCATAAGTCTGACACGGGGAATATACAATTCAATAGGAAGAACTAGATTAATGCCATAAGCACACTTAAATGGGGTGTATCCTGTTGTTGACTTCGATGTTGCCTCATATTCCCATAATGCTACATGAATAATCTTATCCCACTTATGCACCTGCAAAGCTACATCTTTTTCTAGGATTATGCGTAATACATAATGTTTTCACTCTACCTATCCATTTGTCTTTGGTTTGTAAGTTGTTTCCTTCTTGTGCTTAATAGAAATATAACAGGGGAAGATACATCCACAAACTGATGTTTTATTACTTCATGATATGCACAGTTCAATCTATTACAAGATAAGGGCCTGGATCACCATGCAAGGAGTCCACTACAAGGGCCTGCAGCCCATTGGCTTTACAAAGAATTTTTTTGATAGAGCTTTGCTATCATAAAAACTCTTCTAAGTTGTGAACCCAACACTCCAATTTATAGAAAAATGAGAAGGGAAAGAGAAGGGAAAATGGAAATCCTGAAATCTGTCCTTCAACCACCTATAAGAGGCATTAAATGGAGTAAAATGATTATATATTTCTTGCAAAAGTCTCTCCATACTGTCACATGTGCTGCAGAAGAGAAAGAATGATGACCATGCCTCTTAATTGCACTCCCAACCACCAAATAAAACATTGTTATGAACTCGGCCATATTTTTTTATGAAATAAAATCTCACACTAAACTTCTCATCAAATTTTATATGTAATGCACATTTATTGATTTCTGTGCATCGGGCTCTATAGCCATGATTCCAACGGTACCAAATTTCGTGCGATTTCGCTGAGAAATGCAGAAGTTCTTGGTTTCCTTCTAAAGTGCAAATGGCAAGTACTTACAAGGTCCTGGCAGGCGTATAAAATAGAAACTGTCATTTGATGGGAATGACCATTGACTTAGCTAGAAACATGAAGTACAAATTATGGTTATATTCAAGAGTATATCTACCCTCATTACAAGTCTAGAAATTTATTTACATGGCATAGAAGGACGTCGTGCCACGTTCCAAAAGGATGTCCAATTTTGTGAAATCGAAGCTTCAACTATCTCCAACTTGAGCTCCAACTCCAATGGTCGTTTGAAGAATTCAACGGGTCAAACGTTTGAATTTTTCTTCTCTGCCTTCGGCCAACCAATTGGCATTTTCACATCCCGTGCGTCCCTGGTTGGCCTGGTCATGCTAGCCTCCCCCAAACTACCATGGGAGAGAGGAACTATTTTTCACGATCCGCACAAGTAGTAAACGGGCTTAAACACACAACAAGAGAAAACATTCGGCCGATTCAACCACGTAGGCGTTGCTATATATTGGCTTTCGACTCCTGAGGAGAACATTATCAACCTCACAATGTCCCAGAGCGTCCCTTTGATGCCCAAAATCAAGGTGTCCCGGACCATAGGAGCTAGGAACAAATTCTTCTAGTTCAATACTCCTTATACCTCCTAGCCAGTTCATCGTACCTTATGTCCTCACTTTATGCAATAGAAATCCTGCTTAGTGCGAGGAAGTTCAAACCCAAGAGGGTTTCGGCTCCAAGAATGAGGAAAGGTTCGCGTCCATCTGCGTACTTTCTCCCACCTCAAACCATATGAGGGGATCCCGAAGGGACCTTCATGCCTTCACCAACAACCATGAGGTTTGAGAGGGAAATCCCTACGCGTCCCTTCCCCTACATTCACGCAAAAACCATTTTTTCAAATGATGGCTGGAGAGAAAACAAAGGAAATACCACGAACAAGCAAACAACCACATTGACCATACATCATTTCACACACTATTCGGCCGGTTCGGGCATAGTTTACACGATAACAAAACTAAGTAGGAAAAAAAAACGGCCCAGAACCCTACCTCTAATATGCTTGCACAAAACTGCCTAAGCTTTTCCTCTCAGTCCAAGCTTCCGTCCAAGCTCCAAAATGTCTCCAACTGCTCCCAAAACTATCTGCACTTGGGACTTAGACCGATTCCTTCCACATGATTTTTCCTGGCCTCCAAGAATCTGATGCATGGAGCTCAAAAGTTTCCTCACCAATGGGAAAGTGACATTTTGGATAACCAATACCATCTAGTTTCTTCAGTCGATATGTACGATTTTCATGTAAAACATACTATTATGTAAGGGTAAACCCATCCATTTAGGAATATGTTTTCTATGCCAAAATCCTAAAAAACTAAATAAAACAAAGTTGAGCAACTTTTAACAATATCACGAGGACCTAAGTCATCTCACCTGAAATGGAGACTAAAGAGGGCTATATTTTTAGGGAATTACTCGTTCTCCTTAATTTTATTCTTGGAAATAGGCCCCTTGTATCCTATTAGTTAGGGTCCAAGGGCTCATTTTCATGCTAAGGGAACCCCCAAACTCAAAAGATGTCCCTAATATTTATTTTACATAACTCACTTTCGGGTTTTGGCATCCTTGAGCACAAGGGTAGAGGGTTTGGGGTCCATCCAAGGTCTCACATGTGGTCCCCAATCCCTAAAATTCAATAGACAGACACTTGGATTCAATGCCATAAGCACTTAACTTAAGACAGGGTCATTAAACCCCTAAGCTTGTTGACTTAATAAATGTTTCCTTATATTCCTAATTAATGCTACATGACATAATTACATTATCCCACTAGAGGGGTGCACCTGCAAAGCTGCCCAATCTAAATACATCTAGGATCTAATGCATCAATACATTTAGCATGGTTAGGACTCAGCTCTTGGGCCGCTTATGCACATTTGTGTAGCTGCCCTGTAACCCATGCTCTCCTATACCTGTCACCTGCTTACACTCATTGCACAAATTTGTTTACCAAGTTTTCTGTCCACATCATTAATAAACATCATCTATACTTGATCAAATTCAATCTAACTTCATAATGTGCTAACATTATTAATCTAGTGATAATGTGTAATGTATACAATTATTCACATAGTTTGCCACTGAATCATCCATTGAATCTATTTTCAAGTGTCATATACTTCAAACTAGCTTCGTTAAATTACCATCATTGACAACTACAATACTAATATTATTAATCCAGTCAATCCACAAGAGACTGGAAGTCTAATCAATAAACATACCATATCCCCACTTTTCAAAGGGACCAAGTGGAAGATCATAGGAAATATATGGATCTACATGAAGTCTTACAATTCCCATTGGTGATACGCGCCCAAAATGCCATTACATGTCCTTACAGATAATTATAACAATGTCTAAAAATAGTTGGCCAAAGTCTATCACAGGTCTCAATCAAAAGATCCTTCTTGTTGAATAAAGGTTTTCCAGAGAGGTTTCCTCCAGCATGTACCATTGTGGGAATTATTTAATTATCTCTTTTCCTTGATCATACCCAAATGCCTTATTTTACTTTCAATCAGGCCCTATCCGAAATAATACTCCATGCATTATAGAATATGGAGAGCTTACTTGAGTAATCTTCCTTTTAGTATTTGTATTGACACCATCAGGAAACTCGAAATCATATAGATAAATCTAAATATGTACATATTCACTAGGGATTGTGTCAAGAGATAATAATGTTGCATTTTTTGAAATCATCATCATCACAAGATGATCCTAAACCATCATAGGCTCGAGAGAGTGCATCTGCATTGACATGCTTCTTTCCTGGCCTATCTATAATATCAAATTCAAATTCTTGTAGCAAAATTATCCATCTTGCTATCCTCCCTGATGGGTTAGGCTTATTGACAATATATTTCAGAGCCTGATGATCTGTTACAACTATAAATTTCTGCCCTAGCAAGTAATTTCTAAACTTCTTTAACAGCAAAAATGATAGCAAGAACCTATTTTTCAGTTACAGTATAGTTTACCTCAGCACTGCTCATTTGTCTGCTCCCAAAGTAAATTGGATGTTCATTCCTATTTTCATCCTTTTGGCTCAAAGTACTTCCCAGTGCTGCATCTGAGGCATCAGTGTACACAATGAATGGCTTGCTTCAGTCTGGATTCTTCAAAATAGGTGAAGACACCAGGGCTTCCTTCAGTTTGTTCACAAGCTTCATTTTCCTTATTCTCCTGGTTCATAAGGAAACATCCTTCTTCAAGAACTGGGTTAGTGGCTGTGCACTCTTTGAGAAATTCTTGATGAACCTTCTATAGTAACCTTCATGGCCTAAAAATGATCTCAACTTACTTCTATTCATAGGAAATGGTAAATCTTTGATTTTTGAAAACTTTATCAGGATCAGTACCAATACCATCTCTGGATACAACATGCCCTAACAATATGCCTTTAGAACATCCAAAGACACACTTTGTAGGGTTTAGTGTAGGCTTGTGCTTCATCTAACCTTTGAAATGCTGTCTCCATCTGGTGCAGGTGGTCCAACTTGCTCCCATAGATGCTACTAAATCATCCAGAAATACTCTGATGAAGGTCCCAATGCTTAGGGTTCGAACACCCTATTCATTAAACGCTGGAATGTTGCTGGAGCAATTACACTTTTCTTCAAAGAGCATGAACTATTATTAAGCAAACGTTCCCCAAGGAGTGGTGAACGTGGTCTTTAGACTGAGTCTGGGTTCTCTGCTATACGAACTCCGGTTGTAGCCGCTATATCCATCATTACAAATGTACTATAGCACTACACTGGCCAGCTACTTCGTCCAAATAATCTGAACAAGAAGACCCGTAACTTATTCATGTTCCTTCCAGAGGTAGCTTCGATGTGGGTGGGGACCAAGTCAAAGTAATGCTTTTATACATTTAAATAATTATTCATAACGCATTCATTTTATGTTTTTTGATATAGCAATATTGTAATAATTTACCATGGGAGGAAGATAAATGAGGACCACAATGTTTTAATATGATTCATTGATATTTCAATATGGGATGATCTCCAACCTATTATAATAACTAGATTTGAATGAGTGTTAGATAAAAGATTTAAATTAGGGATAAAAGACAATTTGTGTTTTCACATCACTGGGTAAACTAGATTGAATTCAAATTTTTAGTAATCTCATAACACACAACAGTAAACATATTTATTTATTAAAATTTGGAATCAAGTAATTCATTTTAAGTGTAATAGGGAATTCCATTGTGACTTAGCTACATTATGGATTCCCAATAGATTCAGTTAATATCAATCAACGTTCAAATTTCAGGATACATTTCTATTTAAATAAGAGTTTTGAAAGGGCTTGTCAAAAATCTCTACAAGTTGGATTAAAAATAACTCTAAATCAATTATAAATCTGAAAATATTTAGTGGGCATTTTTTTAAAAATAGTCCATCGTAAACAAATCCATTTATTGAACATGAAAACCTACAATTCTTGGTAGTTCATTTTCACAGTATATGAAATCTTTCTTCACATATGGATTTTATAGGGTACACATTCATTAGGTCTTGCATTTATACACTACCATTTTTAGTGGTGTTCTTACATTGTGGGAAGTAGATCTTTGCAGGAGAATACACCAGACATTTTCCCTAAAGATATTCCATAGTCATTGGTTGAGATTCCTTGAAAAACTTGTGGCTTTGCTTATTAGTGAATGAGATCCCTCAAATTCGTCTTTGGTTTTCTTAAAACATCTAAAATATCCTTTCTACACTCTTTCGGTCATACATGGATCAGGTAAACATTGCAGTTCCTTTTTCACATTTTCATTGTTTTGTAACATATTTCTTTAAATGCTTTCTACACATATACTCATATTTGACTACTTATGGATTATTCTCTTTTGCAAATCCTTCCGTAGGGGATCATAATTGTGCATCCTCCATCACTTCAAAACATGAAAAACATTAACATCGACATAAAAAACAGGAGCCATGGCGTGATAGACACATGTGTTTATATCGCCTAGGTTCATTTTCATCATCACTTTTTGGGGGTTTTGGGTCCAAGCTAACATCCATGTATCATACTTTATATCACTCCATACTTTATATAGTTTTCCTTTAACACGCTTTCTTCATTGATCTGACATGGCCATTTAAAATCTTGTATGCATTTCTATCTTTCTTTTGTTATCAAAATTTCTCTTAACAGCTTTTTGTGGGTTTTTTTGCAGACACAATTTTTCTCACTGCAATTTTAATTAGCTAGTCCTGATTACATGTTAGATTCATAGTAATTCAAATTAATGAAGTTATAGGATTCAAAACATATATTTTGGCAACCATCATTTTAGAAATATTACCACATGGGTTCTTCCACCCCTAAACTTTCTCATTCTTCCTTTTTATACTTCAACATTTATATCCTTGATACTAGTTCTGAGCCAGGATTGCACTAAGCGTCCTTACCCCTCTACATGTTGATCTCTTTGCGAATAATTTTTTTGCATCTTTTGGTTAAAATGATTCATGCCATATGCAGTATCTTATCTGTTTTAGTGAAAATTACAATCCTACCAATTATCAAGCTCATTTTCAAGCAATGTAATTAAATAAATATTCTGTTCAATGGACCATAATAAGAGGAATTTTTCTAGTACTGAAAGGATTAGATATTACTTTTTTAAAGAAAAATCCATCAACATCTAAGAGATTCATTAAGCATTTATATAAGAGCCATCCTTAAGGGACACAAGGGATGGTTTTCTACAACAACCAAAATAATGAGGGAATTTAATTCTATTCCATGTACACATCTATACATTTCTTAAGACATCTAACTTACTTTCTTGCTACCAAGAGCGACACACACAAGAGCCACCCAAGGCACGACTTTCAGTTACATAAACATGAAAACTACATTGGGTCTGAGATGTAGTGCAAAACTTAGTTGTAAGTTCAGGATTGTCACAGATGAGGAAAGTCTTACCCCTCATTCTCCATCTTTCTTACAAGGCCATTAGAATTTGATGTATTTTTTAGGGTTTTGTGAAAGGTGATTGTTTCATTTGTAGGTTTCAAACAACTTTGGTGATCTTGGTGTGACCTTAGAGCAACCAACGATGTACAACAATGAGCAACTAAAAATCATAAAAAAGGGTTCAGATATAGGTATGTGGTGCCCATAAGAACCCTTATCCCTCTCTTGGTGCCCGAATATAGCTAATTCCTCTGGATCTAAATTTTCCAAAGGTTCTATATGACGCTCCTCCTTCTCTGTTCATCCAGTTAGCACTTTAATAAAGTCTAGATTTTATTATGAATTAGATAACTACCTTCTTTAGCTCCTGAAAATTAGGGTTTCATATTTTATTACTTAGTTTACTTGGCTTAATTTATGCACCTAATTGTATATTGATTTACTGTTGCTATAGTAATCGTGTTAGGCACATAAATTCACATTTAGCTTAATTAGTAGGAAAGGTTAAGAACACCGAGGCGCTCATGTTTGTATCTAGGTGCTAGCGTTTGAGATGTGTTAAGGACCCAAGTCAAATTTTGGGCCATTTCTATAATTGAGTATTGTGTTGTAAATTTATTATGCATGTATGAGTTGTGACTATGTACTGTTGAATGGGGTGACTGATTCACCCAATGTGTGCTCCCCCTCATTTAGGGTCAATGTGATGTTGCTACAAGAATGTGGCCTAAAGAAGAGACCAAAAAATGATCTGAAACTAATTCCCTACAACGGGAGGGAATGTGATTGTTAGAAACCAAGGAAAATATAAAAAAAGTGGCTGAAAGCATTTGTTATTGTAAACAAGAAAAATTCTGAGGATAGAAGATAATGTGTAAGAAAGCAAGAAAGAAGAAAATCTAGACCACGAAAATTAGGTTTCAAATATGGGACATCTCTCACAATATCGCAATAATTTCATGGATGAAGCATCCAAAAGTATATAGTGTACACACGAGACAAAGAGCATAGCCCACAAATAATGTCATATAATAGAAGACAATGATAAACAATAACAAGCACAATATTAGACAACTGTGGTGGAAAATAGTTCCTCCAAAGCAAATGATGCACATGATGCACCTGTTAAAATTTTAGAAAGATAGAAAGTATGTCAAAATGTGTATTATTTGATATAATATTGTGTGGTAGTGAGAATAGGAAGTAGTATATAATGAAACAATAAAATTTGTGGTGTGTATGAAAGTATATGCCCCCTGTTTCGTGGTGGTACTAGTAAGAGGTACAATGCCAAACATCCATGGTGTATGTAATGATCTGCGTAAATTCTACATCCACAACTATATTGAAAGTGAATGTGCATGTGTATACAAAAAATATAATGACATACTAAATATTCGTCTAATATAGTAATCAAAGTGTACACGAGAGTATAATTAAGCAAGAACAATGTGCAACAAATATATGGAGTATACTATGAGTGTGAATAGAATGGAATGAAAAGTTAATGTGATAGGAGCATGATGCCCCCTGAGTTAATATGTATGAGACGAGTTTCAATTATAAATTCCCCCTCAGTAGTAAAGAATGAGCCATAGAACAACAATGCATCATCTGGAAATGGTATGAAATGTATGCTAGAAATATATGATCAAAAAAGAGTAGAACGTATAGAGTGAGTGAAGGTGGTGAGGTTTATTTCAGATTTAGATCCTAAATAGTTAAGTATGAACCATGGAATTAGAGAGTGTCATAGGGTAATGTGTCATGTGAGCTAGAGAAATGTGTCTTGAATTCTATCTCAACCAACTACTTAATAAACGATCAAGTCCAAACATGAATTCTATGCTATCTCAACATCAACATGGAATCATAAATGAGAAACATGCACAATTACACACAATTCACCATGAGTTAGCTATAGAGATAAATATAAATGACATACATCCATGCTATCATATGCTCTCATCAATAATCGAATAATCTATCTCATCAAGACATAAGACTACGCTAAGTATCCAACTTATATCAATCAAGCCCAAATACCATAACAATATGTTGGTAACCACATCATCAAATGAAATGTGTTAACATACTAATCACGATAAATTGTCGCTACACACCCAAATCACCATACATGTCCATGAATATCAAATAACATATCACAATGTCCAAAATATATAAAATCCCCATCAAATCATGTCTATGAATAAAGAAGTCAATAGATAACTGAGGCTATAAAAATGTGAGCACTATAACGCCATCTCCTAAAATTAGACTTCCTCTTAGAAGTCACTGAAATAGATAGGGATATCTAGCCCTCAATGGTTTAGTATCCTCCTAAGTAAATGTTGTCTCATCATATCTGTCCCACCGCACTCTAACATGATCTAAGACTCGACCTTGAATGGTCAACCTCTGATGCTCTAGTATACGAATGGGCTCCAGTCTCCAATGTCTTCCGTCCTCTACCTATAATGCCAAATAATCCAAAATATGAGAGACATCAGGTACATATCTACGTAGTACAGAAACATAAAATACATCGTGGGCCCGTGCAAGGCGTGGTGGCAAAGCTAGGCGATAGGAAACTGAACTAATCAACTCTAAAATATCAAATGACCCCAAAAAATGAAGTGAAATCTTAGAACCCTTTCCATAGAGGATTGGGCTCTTATGTGGATGAATTCTCAAGAAGACTTTGTCACACACTACAAAGTGATGATAAGTCCTCTTGGTGTCTTCATATGCCTTCTGACGTGCTCTAGTTTGCTTAAGACGTTGCATAATTAGAACAACATGCTACTCTAAGTCTTGTAGATAATCTAGTCTCAGAATAATCCTATCATCTAGCCTACACATCTCAGAGGTGTCCTGTAAGGTCGACTATACAAATCCTAGTAGGGAGCCATACCAATGGAACTATGATAGCTATTGTTGTAGGAAAACTCAACTAAATGTATATAATCTTCCCACTTCTTCTAGTAGTCCATCGCATACATCCTCAACATGTCCTCCAATACCTAATTAACCATCTCTATCTGTCCATCTGTATCTAGATGATATGTTGAGATGAAATTAATCTGTGTACCCAGAGTGATCTGAAAGGAAGTCTAGAAAACTGATATGTAAATGGTATTCCTATCATTGATGATGGTCTTCAAAATCCCATGTAATCTAACAATGTCCTCCATAAATAATTTGGCGATGTCCTATGCATTATAGGAAACCTTGGTTGGCCGAAAAATTTACAACCTTGGTCAACTTATCCATGGTGACGATAATGGCATCATGATGATAAGAAGACATAGGGAGTCCGACTATGAAATCGATGGAGATCACATCCCATTTCCACTCTGGAATATCATGATGATGTAAGAGTCTTGTGGGATGCGAATGCTTTTCCTTGACCCTCTAACACTCAAGGCAACATGTAACAAAATATGTTATGTCTTGTTAAAGACCAGGCCAATAATATAACTCCCTCAGATCGGCATGCATTTTCTTCACTCTAGGATGTGTTGTATATGGAGCTTGATGCATCTCTAAAAGGATGAAGCTAAATAGATCACCTAACTTATGCATATAAATGCACCTATGGAACTGAAGAAAACCATTTGTCTCTAAAATGCACCTTAAATATCTTCCCTCCAATAAACCTTATGAATCCAAGCATCTATCTATCTCCCTCATAAAACCTGTCCTCTAGAAGGTTCTGAAGAATCTTGCCTCTCAAATCTAATTGTAGTGTCAATGAAGCAAGTACATGTCATCGTCTACTAAATGAATTTACAATGATGTTTTCCTTTTATTTGATATATTATACCTCCATGTCGTACTCACATAGGAAATTCATTCAATGCCGCTGACAAGCATTGAGGTTTGGCTATGAGAAGATATGATGCACAAGCTACAATGATTTTTCCTCAAATTGAAACGCCTACCCAAAAGGAAATGAGTCCAACGCACAAGAGCATGAAAAACTATTACAAGTTCTAAGTCATGACTAGGATAGTTAAGCTTGTAATCCTTGAGCTTCCGTGAATCAAAGGAAATAACCCAACACTCCTGCATAAGGACTGCTCCCAGACCATTTAGTGATGAATTAATATAAACAAAAAAGTTCTATATTGGTTCTGGAAAATTCTAAGATGGGCATCAAGGTTAACCTTTCCTTAAGAAAATGGAAGGCCTTGCTCACACGTCTATGACCAATCAAACTACTTCCCTTTTCTCTGAAGAGAAGTAATACTGGTGAGCAATCCTGGATAAAGTCCTTGTACAAATCTGTGGTAGTAACCTACTAAACCCATAAAACTCCTCACCTCAATGACTGGTTAGGGTGCTGGCCAATCCATAATAGCATGTATCTTAGAGGGGTCTACTAAGATACCCTCTCCTGATAATATGTGTCCGAAGTACTGAATCTTAGTCTGAAAGAATTTTTATTCTTCCAAGTTCCCAAATAAATTCTAATCTCTCAAAACTTGTAGTACATGTCAAAAAAATTCCTCGTTCCCCTCCTCACAATGAGAATATATCAATATATCATCTAGGAGCACCAAGAACGAAGTGGTCTAAGAAAATTCCTAAATACTCCATTCATGAGGCTCATGAAGACAGATGGGGCATTAATCAAACCAAATGGAATAAATCTGAACTCATAATGCCCATAACATGTGCAGAAGGTTGTCTTATGAATGTTTGCATCTGATATGCATAATTGATGATAACCTGACTTCAGATCAATTTCGGAGAACACTCTTGCTCCCCACATCTGATCAAATAAGTCATCAATCCTAGGAAGTGGATAACGGTTCTTTATTGTGACTTTGTTGAGCTTTTTGAATTCTACACAAAGTCTGAGAGAACCATCGTTCTTCTTCACAAATATGACTAGCGCTACCCAAGGAGATACACTCAAACGAATGAGACCCTTCTTTAACAACTCCTCTAACTGAATCTTGAGCTCATGAATGTCCGGAGTCGTCATCCGATAGGGTATTCTAGAATCTAGTGAAGATCTTGACATTAAATCAATGGTGAAATCCACCTCTCTGTGAGGTGATAACCCTGGAAGCTCACATGGAAACACATATGTATACTCCCTTAAAACTACATGATAATCTAAGGGTGAATACTCTGGAGTGCTCTCTGATCAATCACTGATGGTGATAAAAAAAAACTGAAAACCCTTTACATATGCTCCAATTGAGTTGATTAACTGAGATCATGAGCAAATAAATAGGCCTTTACATCCTTGAAATCATGACTGAACTCCCAAGATCATCCTAACACTCAATGACCTTATTCCGCAATCCACCTTCACACCGATGAGCCTCGAGCCAATCCATACCCAAAACTACCTGATAGGATTCTAGAGGAATAACTTGGAGGTCAAGTGTAGTGGAAAGGACTCCTAAATCAAGTACGCAACTCTCCACAAACGAGTCCACAACGAGTTTGGCGCTAGAGGCCAACTCAACCTACTGACTATCTAGTTGCCTAGCCACCACTAACCCACATTTGTCCACTACAGAATGAGATATAAAAGAATCTGAAGCACCTAAATGAAAAAGTATTGAGATAGAAATACCCTTGATTGTACCTTTCATCTCAATAACTATGGCCTGATGCTCGGTCTAGAGGTTGTTAACCACTGCGTACACATGATGGGTGCGTCCTACATCACCCACCATTTGCTCAGATCTAGGAGCTCTCTGCATATCCATGGTAGTAGGTTTTTGTGGACACATACACATATAATGATCAGGGGATCCACAAATAAAATATCCTCCTATACATGTCTGAGATGGGGTCCCTCCTATATTCTGGTGAACTGATCCTACTGGCCCAACCCTAGCAGACTGCTACGTGTAAATTGGTTTTACCTGTTGAGTACCATGTCGCCTATCCCTAGCTCCACCAACACCTCCTCTAGTGCCACCTCTCTATAAGCTTTGAGTCTATATAACCCTCTGCTGTTGGTGGCCATGATGTGTTGTCTACTACTGTGGATGTGGTGGAGCCCTCATAGCTACTGGTGGAGGCCAGAATCCTCCTCTAGGGGGTGGTGCTTTCCCCCATGACCTATGAGTCTAAAAGGCCTAAATCCTATCCTGAAACTTTCTTTTGTTCCTATCTCGATGTTCTTGTGCCTTGGTCCTATTCTCCTCGTCTAAGTAGACCTTCTCAACTTCCTTCTTAAGCGTGGGAGGAGATAACATCCTAACTGATCCTGCTATATTTGCATTAAGGCCTCGAATAAACCTGTTAACCTATAGTTTATCATCTTATAGGTAGTCCACATACTGCAAAAGATCTAGGAAGCTTCTCTCATACTAAGCCACTGTGCTAAAGCCTTGTCATAAGTCATGAAACTCGTCAATCCTCTTATGTATGAAATGCTCTGACATATAGCGATCCCTGAATCACTCCTTAAACAAATCCCAAGTCACTATCTCTCAAGTCAAATGGAGCTTCCTCTCCTCATTCCTCCACCAAATACTGACTGCGTCTCGAAGGAGGTGTATGGAAAAATTGGCTTTGACATTACTCTCGTAAGAGTGCAAGCCAAATCAGCTATCTAGGATAAGGAGCCATGACTCAACCCCAAAGACATTTGTAGAGCCGGTGTATGTAGGAGGCTACAAGTGAAGAAGATCCCTAATCACACTACCTGTGTCACAATCTTGACACTAGGATGGTAAGAGGGCACCCTCTCGTGGTGACTGAAAGGGCTACATGACCTCTCCCATCTCAGGGTATCATGCTCTAGTGGCTCTGAGTATGCGCCCTCACCTATTGGCTCCTCATCTCCTAACTAGATATCCTCCTCTCTTGCCTCATGTGGTGGTGGGAAATGCTGTTACATAACACTGATCAACTGCTGAAGATCTTCAAAGATATGAGGACCTAACTTAGCTTCTCGTGGTTTGGGCATAGGTGAACTACGCTCCAAACCTCTAACTAACTGTCACCTCATGGGTGCCCTCCTATGCTCGAGGTAATAACAAGGAAATTATTAAATTATAATGATTGTGGAAATGTTTAAATCAATATTTTTATAATTAATATTATTGTAATGCTACTAAAATATTGTTTCCTAGTTAATTAATTACCTAGAGTGTCCATGTGTGCGAACCTTACTCTGATACCAGATGTAATACCATAATTTGACATCAACGTAAACTACTAAATTTTTGGGATTTTTTTTTAAAGGTGAAGCTTAGTAAAAACCTTACACATGATTAAATATTCAAAACAATTAACTTTTCTACAAAGAGATGAAATATTATTACTCGAACCTCACTTAGAGGTTGATGCGTCTAAGACTAGTTGGGTTTATTTCACTCTGCTACTAAATCTTTACCATCATTACAAATGTGTATATATATGCCCAACGTCAAATACTCCATACAAAAAGACCCGAAACTTATTCGTGTTCCTTCCAAAGGTAGCTTTGATGCGGGTGGAGACCATGGGAGGAAGATAATTGAGGACCACATTGTTTTAATACAAGTCATTGATATTTCAATATGGGTTGATCTCCAACTCGTTATAATAACAAGATTTGAATGAGTGTTAGATAAAATATTTAATTAGGAATGAAAGACAATTTTGTGTTTTCACATCACTTAACTTGATCATCATTTCATGTAATCCCTTAACACCATATAAACATATTTTTTTTAATTATTATTTGTAAATGCCCCCCCCCCCCCCCCGCCCAGCACCCCCCCCCCCCCCGCCTAAGGAATAACATCAAATCAACTTGATTAAAGTACCTCATTTTATTTTATTTTAAAATAAAAGGGAGGGATTTATAGTACTCTCTCACAAGTTAATTAAAAACAAATAAAGCAAGTCATCTAAATTACTTTATGGGCCTAGCATAAAAAATAATCCACCGTAGATCTATTTATTGAAATGAAAACCTAAAAGTTCTTGTTTATTATTTTCCTTTAAAATCTCTCTTCTCCATATATTTTAATCTTTTCCTCTGCTCTTACCACTTTACACTAACATTTTTATTTTATCTTTTATTTAGGGGTTTTGTTTGTAGGAATACGTGGTTGTTTATGGAGATTAGAAGTAGATTTTCCTTGGTTTTCTTTGCAGATCAGGAATAGATCCATTAAAGTCATTTTTTTTTGCCTTATATTTTAACTCTAAAGTGGGTGGCTGCCTTATGGTTTGCAATAGGAAAGATGCAGTACGGTTTTGATATTATTTATTTTTTTGTAATAGATTTCTTTAAAAGGGGTGCTAGATAGTCAAGGTGTTATTGTGGAGGATTTTTTTGTTTCTGTTAAATTATCAGTAGAGATCATGACTTTGTGTCCTCCGTGTCACTTCACAGGTGGATGAAAACAACTTAAATAAACAAACTCCCATGGCGTGAGAGAGTGGTGTGGCCAAATGGCCTATGAAAGAAGTCGAAGGTTGGGGGTTTTGGGTCAGCCAAGCTAACATTTTAAATATATATATATATATATATATATATATATATATATATATATATATATATGTATGTATGTATACACATATATAGTTTTACTATTAAGCAAGAAAAATGAAAGGTTTGAATGGCCATTTAAAATATGTAGCTTTTTATTCTCTGTTTTGATTTAGAATAACGTTTAACCCTTTTGCTAGGTTTGTTTGGACGAGGTTTTATTTTTCTCACTCAAGTATATATATATATATACATATATAGTTTTACTATTAAGCAAGAAAAATGAAAGGTCTGAATGGCCATTTAAAATATGTAGCTTTTTATTCTCTGTTTTGATTTAGAACAACGTTTAACCCTTTTGCTGGGTTTGTTTGGACGAGGTTTTATTTTTCTCACTCAAGTTTTATTTTTCTATAAATTACTTGGAGAAATTAGCAACATATTTTTGAAGTTATAGGATTCAAAACATATATTTTCAACCAGATTTTAGAAATATTATAAGGGTTTATATAAATTGTTCTTATATATATATATATATATATATATATATATATATATATATGGATGAAATCCAATTAAAGAAGGTACTAATGTAAATCTCTTTGCAAATAATACTAGATAAATTGTTAATATGATTCATGCTATATGCACTATCAAACTACATTGTAAAATTATAATCCTACCAACATCTCAAGCACATTTGCAGGAAATACAATGTACATTTATATTCTTTCAATGGAAAGTAAGAGGAATTGTTTGAGTATGAAAGGAAAAGATTTTTTAATTAAAGAAAAAGATTCACTATAATACATTTTTAAGCGTAGTATATGGAGAGCTCCATTATCACCCCTCCCCACCCCCCCTCTCCCCCCTTTTTTAATAACCAAAATAACTAGGGATACAACATACTATAAGGCATAAGTGTTTGCCATACAAGATATCTAAATATCCACACTTCCTTTTGAATATGACTAGAAAATATTACAACACAACTATGAGAGTTCACATAACTTGAAGCAACACATGCTTGCACAAGATTTACATACATCCAAAGATGGAAGAATCACAAGGGAGAAATTACAACATGATGTTTTTATGATAAATTAAGATAGACAAGGGAATCATTAAAAGAATTCATTTCAAGATTGAACGGAATGCTGCATAACGTTTGTGACTCAATTTTACAAGTAACCCCTAATACAAAAAAGTATTTTACAAGACAATGAAAGCTTCCAAAAATCCATATTCTTAAAGATATAATGAGAGAGATGTCCACAAAAATATGAAGAAGAAAATGAGAAGCCAAGATGACAAGAATCTCCAACTATTTTCCACATTGAGCTCCAACTTTCGAATGCTTTCAAGGAAACAAAAACAAGGAGAAAATTATTTTTTAACCACCCAACTTTTAGGCATTATCACATGCCTTTCCAAGGTTGGAAAACATGCTATCCTCCCCCAAGCAGATGGGAGAGAGAGGTAGCTTCCACAAATTTTGCACAAGATAAAGCGAGACATAACAACATTACATTTTCACAATAAAGACAATCCCTAACACTAACATGAACAACTTTTGCAAAGAAGGAGACGAGGAGAACCTATATTCTACCTCCAAAATGGGGAAGACAGGAAGAGACATCTTAGGTACCAAAAGTGTGGTCCAACATTGAAAGCACACAAACAAAAATCTTCACAACCTCCTTATTCCTCCAAGTCATCAAACCCTCCTTATTCCTCCACCCTTTCACCAAAATAAGTCTTGGGAGGATTTTCAAACCCATTGGCTTGCCTCTCCAAGAATAGGGAAGAGGGTTCAAACCATATCAACCACCTTCCCAACCTCAAACCATATGAGGGGAATTAGAAGAACCTACATGGCTTTCTCATCAAAGACATGCGCTTGGAGAGGGAAAATTCCCTCTCTCTCACCCATTAAACTCTAAATCCTTCATGACATATGATGGATGGAGAAAAATAAAACACCAAGCATACTCACAAAATAGCCAACACAAGAAACAACACCACACATTTTCAACAAAACAATGCTTAGATCTAATCATTAATATAAAACATAAAATGAGCCTCAAGGAGCCTACCTCCAAAATTTCCAAAACACTCTAGCTTGTCCTCTTCCTTACCAAGAAAGCTCAGTGCCAAAAGTCACCAAGCCTCTAAGTAAAAGCTCCACACCAAAAAAGGTTCTTTCTTCCCCATTGAGGGAGACTTTTTTAAAGAAGACAAAAAATTTCCTCTCAAATGAGGGGGCGATATGTGTCACACCTCTCTCCCTCTAAGAGCAAAGATTTTAAAATAAAAGAAGAAAAAGAAAATATAATAAACGAGCCTTTTACACTCTTCTCCCAAATTACCCAAAAATGAAAAAACACAAAAAACAAACGGTGTAACTTTTACCAAATACACATACCAAATACATCTTACAGGATGGTGACCAAAGAGAGCAAAACATGGAGTGAAACTCCCTTATGACTTGAAATCAGGCCCCTCCCTATAGGTAGCGTGGAAGGGCCTATTTTCATGACTAGGAATGCCAAACTTAAAAGGGGTCACTTTCTTAAAAAATACCCTAAAAGCACTAAATTTTGGGTTTTTTGGCACATTTAGAAACAAGTGTAGAGGATGTGGGGCCCACCCAAGGATTCACAAGTGACCCTAATCCCCTCTAAACATAAATACACATTACCCATACACAAATTTAATGCAAGTGGGGACCATTAAGTCCCAAAAATAAAGCGTTACAAGCAAAACTAATATCATTAACAAGCTAATATTACATGACATACAACATTACAAGAGGGGCATTATGGTGCACAAAATAATGAAAGCTAATACTAAGGCCTGCATACAATAAACATGGTTATGATAGCCCTATGGGCAACTTAGGCACAATTGTGTAGCCTCCTGAAACCACGTTATCCTGGGAACTGTCACCTGCACACTCATTGCACACATTAAAACTCACATGTTTGAACAATGTAAACAACTACACAACAAGGCTGATCAATGAAATCTATCTAGCATATGGTCATCCTGGGGTTTTGAGTTTTGAAAATGTGACAAAATACATGATTACAACACAATACCATGAGTTAGCCTAGAGATAAATAAACTTGACACACAATCCATTATAATTCCAAAGGCATAAGACCTAATTACGGATCTAAAAATATCTCAATTAGGTCTAAAATATCGAAACGCGATTAGTCTTCGTATAACATAAAATGAAAAATCTGTCAACATACTAATGAAACTTCAAATTGTGTATGGCCCAAAGATCCATACATGTCCAAGAAGTAAAATATCAAACTATTTCAGGAATCTACAAATCCCTATCAAATCAATTCTATGAATAAAGAAGTCAATAGATAATAAGGGTAGTAAAAATGTAGGCACTACAAGATAACCTTTGAAAATACAACTTCGTCTAGTAATTTTCTCCTATATATTGAAAATCATTCAAGAGTACTTTGTGCTGAAGCTTCCAAATTAGGGTTCAAAATCCTATCATTAGGGGGGACTGTTTGGTAGAGCATTACAGACCCAAATGACATAATCTATAGAAAAAGTTCTACAAGGAGAGGGAACGTAGTCTGAGATTATCTTTCTATATATATGTCTGGTTGTAACCGTTATAGCTACTGCTTTAAAACTATTAACACTCTGGGTAAGTACTTCGTCCAGGATCCTGTCTGGAGAATGCGAAGAGGGCAATGATCCTGCTTTGTTGCTTGATGAGCTTCTGTAATAAAAAAAAAGCGTAAGATTCCCATTTATTTTTGGTGAGTAGAAATGGGACGAAACCCATTCTAAATTCTCACAACAAATATTTTTATTTATGTTTTGCCCTCTTAGGCAGAAAATGACAATAGGGGTAAAACTACACCACAATTTCAAGCTTTGAGAATCTTGTTGTTGTTCCAGAGGTTTCAGGGGATCTTCTTCGATTATTCTTTCTTTTCCTGTCTAGAGCCTCTAGTATCCCAAAATCACCAAGCTCTAAGTAAAAGAACCTCCACAAAAGGTTCTACTTCCTTCCCCCATGACGCCGATAATTTAATAGAAGACAAAAACATTCCTCCTCAATAGATGGGCCGGTGTGAATGTGCCGTGTCACCACCTCACCTCCCTCTAAGATCAAAGATCTAAAATAAAAAGAGAAGAAAGATAAACTAGCTTTAACACTCTTCTCCCCCCCAAATTACCCAAAATGAAAAACAAAACAAACTTGTGATAACTTTAACAAATACACATACCAATACATTTACATGGATGGTGACAACGAGAGGCAACATTGGAGTGAAACTCCCTCTATGACTTGAAATCAGGCCCCTACCTATTAGGTAGAGTTGAAGGGCCTATTTTCATGCTAAGGGAACTTCCAAACTTAAAAGGGGTCACTTAAAATACCTAAAAGCACTACATTTTGGGTTTGGCACATTTGGAAACAAGTGTAGAGGATGTGGGGCCCACCCAAGGATTCACAAGTGACCCTAATCCCCTCTAACTAAATACACCATTACCCATACACAAAATTTAATGCAAGTGGGGACCATTAAGTCCCAAAATAAAGTTTACAAAGCAAACTAAATATCCTTAACAAGATTAATATTACATGACATACAACATTACAAATGAGGGTCACTTATGGTGCCCAAAATAATGAAAGCTAATACTAAGGCCTCATACAATAAACATGGTTAGGAATTAGCCCTATGGGCCACTTATGCACAATTTGTGTAGCCTCCCTGAAACCCACGTTCTCCTGGGACCTGTCACCTGCACACTCATTGCACACATTAAACTCACATGTTTGATACAATGTAAATCAACTACACAACAAGCGATCAATGAAATCTATGCTAGCATATGGTCATCCTGGAGTTGAAAATGTGACAACATACATGATTACAACACAATTTACCATGAGTTAGCCCTAGAGATAAATAAAATTGACACACATCCATATAATCCAAGCATACGACTAATTAAGTATCTAACATATCTCAATTAGGTCTAACCATCATCGAAATAAGCTAGTCTTCGTAACATAAAATGAAAAATATGTCAACATACTAATGAAATCAAATTGGTGTTATGCGCCCAAATATCCATACATGTCCAAGAAGGTCAAATATCATAACATATTGTCTAGAATATATCAAATCCCTATCAAATCATGTCTATGAATAAAGAAGTCAATAGATAATTAAGGGTATAAAAATGTAGGCACTACACATATAACCTTTGAAATACAACCTTCGTCTAGTACTTTTTCTCCTATATATGTGAAAATCATTCAAGAGTACTTTGATGAAGCTTCCAATGTAGGGTTCAAAAATCCTATTCATTAGGTGTTGGAATGTTGTTAGAGCATTACAGAACCCAAATGACATAACTCTATAAGAAAAAGTTCTGCAAGGAGAGGTGAACGTAGTCTTGAGATTATCTTTCTATATTATATGATCTTGGTTGTACCCGTTATAGCTATCTGCTAAACTATAACACTCTTGGTAAGCTACTTCGTCCAGGATCTGGTCTGAGAATGGAAGAGGGCAATGATCCTGCTTTGTTGCCTTGTTGAGCTTCTTGTAATAAAAAAAATGCGTAGCTTTCCATTATTTTTTATTGAGTTTAGAATGGGAGAAACCCATTCTAAATTCTCCACAACAAATATTTTTATTTTTTTTTGCCCTCTTAGGCAGAAATTGACAATAGGGGTAAAACTACACCCACAATTTCAAGCTTTGAGAATCTTGTATGTTGTTCCAGAAGGTTTCAGGATCTTCTTCGATTATTCTTTTCTTTTCCTTGTCTTGCAGGTTCAAATTTTCCTTAGAGCGGAAAAATCAACCCCAGTGGGCCTACTTCGAGCTAAAAATGATTGAAAATGATACATCATGTTTACCCTTTTTATATCTTTTCTACTCTTTGGTTTATGGAAAAAGATAATTAAAATCAAGGTAAAAATTAGTAGAGTGAAGGAAAATTGACACTAATCAATAGTAGCTCACCGAGCAGCTTGATCCGCTGGTCCATACATTGAGAGGAGCAAGATCCTAAGTATCTTAGTTGAGATGGCTTAATGGTCATGCGTAGTTGGGGATCACGACAAAGATATCATCAAAGAAGAGCTCGCTCGGTAGAATAAGGTGATGAGAGGGATCGTGGCTAATAAGGCTGGATGCTCGAATTTTATGGGGCTCGAGCTCAAAACAAGATAACTCATGGGCTCAAGAAATACATAGTGGGGGTTCATCGTAGAGATCGGTCAAGAGAACGGTCGAGACAAAATCAATGAAAGGAAGGTGATATGCATGTGTTGCATATTTAATTCCAACTGTAGCTTTTTTAGGAAAGCTAAGTTTTGCTTTAGTCTTGTTTTAGTTTGCTTTAGTTAAGTTACCTTTATCTTATTTTTATCATTAGATTTAATTCAAATAAATCTGTTTTAATTCATGCATAGCATGCAACTATTTTAAAGCCTGAGTTTAGATTTCGAATGCTCAGTTGAAGAGCTGTTAGTGGGTGAGTTATTCTATTTAAATAATAGCAATTGTAATTGCTTTGTATGCACACACAAAGGTGTGAAATCTGCACAAGCAAGGAAGGATGTGCATTGAAAGCACACAGCTGCACACACAACTTGATTGTAAAGAGTTGAAGCTCTGAGTATGATGAAGCTATTATTAATGGAGATTATGCACAGCAGTGCTGGTTTGAATATTCATCTATTTATGCAAGTTATTTAAGTATTCTGTTTATTTCTTTTATGTTGTTTGTTGTATAAGACTGCAGATTTTCTACAAAATGAACCATCATGTTTGAAGGCGAGCATGAATCAACTGAGAGGAATAGCTGTAGGAAATCAAGTTTTTAAACGAGCTCGCAACGAGCCAAGAAAGCAAGCCAAATCGAAGGGCATGGTGATGCTTTGGGTGTAGAGTGATTTCACCAAAGATCTTGACATGACTTGATCGGATCAATTTCTTTCGAAGTACAGAAGTAGAAGTGTTGGTTGGAATAGTTTACTACCCCCGTGGTAGAGGCGAGAAGGTTCATTATGACTGGGAGATCGTAAGAGTTGGAGATCAACTCTCGGTGGGTTCCGTGACAATAACTCACAGATAGAAAAATGTTTGCTAAGACATGGATTCATGAGCTCAAATATTGAAACTTGATATGGCTCGGAAGTGTATGAGAAGTATGGGCCTATCCATCACATATGTTTGCATAGGCTGATTGGTCAACAGCCAATGGGATGTTTACCACTTTTTGAGGGGAATTTATCATTGGCAGTTGACCAGTCAACCTATGCAAACATATGTGATGTTTAGGCAATAAGGATAGAAATCGGCATTAAAGTGAGTTTCCTCGCAGGCGGGATCAATTTGAGAAGGGCGAGTTTATGAGTTAAATGACGGGGATCGATGTTTTCTTTTTAGATCCCACAGATAGGCAAGGTGCATCTTGCGAGTCATGTTTAAAGGAGCTAGGATAGGTTCAGAGCTTGATCAACGGTTAAGTGAAGCGGCGAATTCGTGTGAGGACGTCTCAACAAGATAAGGAAGAATTTAAGGTGAGCTCGGGCTGGTCCTCGTACATGCATAGACGAGGACCGAGCCATAGGAATTGGACAGGGACTTAAAGATAAAAATTTCTCTCGACTACATTCATAAGCGTTAAAATTCTCACGATCTAACCACCAATATTTAACAAAAAATCGTTAGGACCGGGATACTTCTCCTTTAACACACACAATGCCTTCATTTGAGTTACATATACTTGGCTCCTGAGAATGGTGCGTAGTAGGGAATAGCTCTCGGAATGAGTTGTTAATGCGATTGGATCGAGATAGGTTTGAAGGATGTCGAAACGGCAGTGCAGAGTGGAGTAGTGCAGCTCAGGTTGGCGAGCCATTTAGAGATGCAGCTTGGTGCATCTGCGGCTTCAATGTCGAGCTCGCCATGGGAGAATGGGGCAAGTCAATCTAGGTTCAAGCCTAATGAGCTCGGCACAGCAAGCAAATGGAATCTTGGAAACATGAGCCATGTCAAGCATGATCAGGACGAGCTCTGGAAAGCAGAAGCATCAGCGATTTTGGAACTTTGTATGTCAACGTTTCGGATATCTCAGTGACCGAATCATTAGGTGAAGATATCGACTTCCGAACTCCAAAATTTATGGATTAGCAGTCGGCGATTTTCGAATTTGCACTGGGGCGAGCATATGTAAAAATGATCCAAAAGTCTGCAATCCGGAAGTCTGTTTGGGGATTCAAACTATGGGATCGGGTTTGGACTTCAGAGTTGGAGTGTTTTCGGACATCGAGAGGGACTCATTTTGAAGTCGAGGTGAAGGACGTATTGATGTGGTGAGTCACTCCTTGAGCTACGTGGAAGATTGTGTTTCGGTGGGAACGTGGCAGGTGGTGATGATTCATCACATCAGGATGCGCTCAAAGTCATTTGGTGGGGACGGGGGTTAAATTTCACGGTCATCCCTACCCGTAAAAAAATAAATTTGTGACGGTTTTTAAATTAACATCACCTTGCACACGATGTCTATTTTTCAATTTTACCTATCATAATTTTCATATAAATATCAAAATTTATATATTCATATAATAACACTATATAAAATAGAGATATTGGTGATAAAAAATAAAATATTATTCTCTTCTAAGCATATGTTTAGAATATATATATAAGAAACATTGAATTGTAATAATATTGTGGATGCATTTATATTAAAACTCATAATCATCAATGAAACAATCTCAATAGAATGCACAAACTGATTTAACATTAAAAGTTAAAAATTCAATATAATTGTCATAACAAAAATAATATACATCAATTAAGAATTGAATTTTTTAAAACTAAACAATACTCGATAAGGGATAATAGATTGTTATTCATTATTGGAGTTAATTGACGCAACATATTTCAATATATTTATATGACCCTCAACTCTCATATCATCCCCAATACAAATTAATATATATTCAAATTAATCAAATGTATGCCATCATTTTTTAAACAAAGCGTTATAGCATTCTCAATACACACTAAAATATCTTCAAAAAGATCAAATGTATGTCATAGATTCACCACTTTTCACTCGATAAAGTACCTTTAAACAATATACAAGTAGTGTAAACATAAGATCTAGTGTGCATTGATTTATATCAAACACAACATCATTACAAATATGTCAATATAAGACATTCTGATATATTTTAAACCCTTCTTTCTTTTACATCTTTCCAAATTTTATAAACCCTATTCCAATCCACCATTGATATATGAAGTCTTGTCAATGAAACTTGCATCAAGCTATCCAATCTATCTGATGAGAGTTTTGTTCTTTGTATATCTTTTATTATATTTTGCCTTGAAAATCCTCTCTCGCATGCCACTGTACTTGCTGGAATGGTAAGAATTACTTTCCATAGTTTTGTCATGTTTGGAAAAGTTGTATGTGAATCTGTGGAACAAAAAACCCTCTCGTCCTCCTTCATGCAGAATCCTTCACAATTAAAGCGAAGAGTATCAACAAATTTATACAACTCTTTTGAACAACCTTCAAAATCAAACAAAGGATTTTCTTCTCCCTCACACAAAGTATGTTGCAAGTGCTCAAAAATATTACGTGCATCCTCTGAATAATGACAACGGCTAAACAAATTTATAGAATTGAAAAATGAAAGATCTGGGAATCTTTCATTTAAACAATCTACAAGTTTCTTAGCATATCCTTTTGCAAGTTTCTTACAACTCTCTAGTGACCCTTCAATGCTTGGCTTCATTGTCTGCTTTGGTGCATCAACATAATCATCATAAAGATTTGGAACTTCCGCAAATCACAATTCATACCTATCAATGTGTCCATCTTTATCAAAAATCTCTAAATAACCATATTTAGAGGTCTTTAGAAATTTAGATAGGTAACGTGTGCCATTTGCAAAGTTTTCATTCCTTAGAAACCACCTTCTTAAAGTTTGTATGGTAGAATCTATGGTTGCCGCTAAAGATGTAACATCCACATTCTCTTCTTGAATTTTTTCTATTCAATTTATTTAGTTCACATAATACATTTGGAAGCATATATAAGAAAACCTGTAATGAGAATATTCTAGCCTTATCATACCATGAGTCTCTCTTCTCACTTTTGCACAAAGTCAACAATGGAGGCATTAACACAATAAGTCTTTCAATAACTTGTCCTCTTGAGAGCCATCTAACTCCATGAATTTGAAGAGTTTGAAGTGTTTCAAGTTGCATGAGTTCCTGAAGAGCAATGAATTCATTGTGTCTTTTAGTATAATTTTGCACCCAAGAATATACCTATCCTCTTCCCTGCTTTTTTCTTTCCTTCTAATAATATCCTTTTCTTGTTCGAGGGTCGTTGGTTGGCCATATTTCACTCGTTGTCTGATTTGTGGCTTCATCCAGAGAATGAAGTTATTAAAGAGGAGGTTATTTACGCCAGTCATTAACCCATTCACTAATCCTTCCTTCCAGATATGGGCATGAATCTTAATTATTAATTCTAGAGGAAGAGCGTGATAGTCTCTGATCTTCTCCTTGTCTCCTTGGGCTAGCTTTGTGATCTTGATCATGAGATCTGCATACTTTCATTGTGCAACAAATTGTTATAGTAAACTTTCAGTGAATTAATCCCATGATTTTTTTACATTATCAACTAGTGTTTCAAACCACCTAAGGGCTGAACCATAAAAAAGGTAGGAAACAATTTAGTCCATTGTTCCCTTCTTATGAGGACATTATAAATGCAAGATCATTTAAACTCTTGAGTGAAAGAGGGGGCATCTTCATTAGATTAGGCTAAAAAAAAGGAATCTTTCCCATTTTCAAAAGTAACACACATGAAATACCAATCCACAAGTACATTCAGTAAGTCTTATGTGCAAAAATAGGTGGAATCACTCCAATAGAAAGTGACTTTACACCTTTTATGGGAGAATAGGAATGATTATGGTAAAATTACATTGACTATGGTAAAATTTGACTTACTTTGGTAAAGACTATTCACAGTAAAAAGTTACTTTACTAGGGTAAACATTATGCATGGTAAAAAGTCACTTTACCATGGTAAATATTATACATGGTAAAAAAAATTTTACTGTGGTAGATATTGATCACCGTAAAAACAAGGTTACTCTCCAACTAATTTCTAACTAAGTGGGAATATCACTCGAGAAAATCCACCAACGAGAAATGGTCCACACAACGAAACCAAAAAGTCAACACCAATCTAGCACTATGATAATATTTCACTTGTGACTCATCGTGCTATGATTATTTTGGTAATGCACAACTTTTGGTTTAGTGGTAGTAATTTGGAAACAAGTAATAGACATAACACAAGAATACTACAATCTATAATATAAAGGAATGATGAAAAATATGAAATAAAAATGTAAATATTTTATTAACATGATATTGATAGAATATGACCCTTGAATTACTCCAAGTGTTACCAATTCTACCTGCCTTCCAATAGTAAGTTTGGGAGAAACTTCACAGTTACACATTTTGATGGCTTCCTTAACACACCTTCATAGTGGATCCTTTATTCATATAATAATTATTTCAACTTTATTCCATGCTAAATGAGAGTGGGTGGCCTCTCTATTTATAAAACTTTAATGGCTTATCCACCCTATCTCCAAGATAGGATAGGAAATCTCTTCAAACTAATCAGATGCCATGCCTAAACTGTTATCTTTACACGAAGGCTTATCTTCTAAAATAAGATAAACCCTATCATTTCACATGGGTTCCACCTTTATATATTTTACAAAATATTTATGACATCACGCCTTGTCCTTACTACGAAAATAATAATTCTAATTCCAAATCGTGTAGACCCTACTTCTATACTTACCCTAATTTTGAAATTTTACTATTACTGGGACCACTCACAACAAATATTTACTTTTTACTATTGACTATCACTTCCACAACATTCCCATTGTACTTTTATTGTTACCGTACTACACTTTATTAGTGGCACCGTACTTGTAATGAAATTATCTTCTAGTGGACACTACTACTAACTATACTAAACAACACATTATTCATAATGTATAGATTAATGAAATAGAAATTACAAAGGAAAATTCTTTTTTTGACAGGAGCCTTAAAATTACTTTCACCATGGTTGATCCAATTATCTTGCATTGAGAAGCAAAAGTGAAAATTTAAGCAAAATAGTAAAAGGTTGAATTTTCATTATTTTCCTATCAATTGTGTGGTTTTTTGTTGTTGAATAGAGTGTGTGAGCAAGGTTTCAGGTGATAGAAGGTGTAAGAAAGAAAAGGAGACCAAGAAAATTTCTCAAGTGAAGAACATATCTTAAGGGAAATGCTTTTCAAGATGATTAAGTAAATGAAGGATTAAAATCATAGCTCTTTTATTTTAATTTCATAAATTAATGTAAGATTGTTTGAAGGATAGGAGGTAGGGCATGTTAGAAATACAACCTTCCAAGAGGAAATTATTGTAATTATTCTATTCGCAAATCAAGATAATTTTATTTTTAATCTTTTTTAATCTTTCATAGTCAAAGTGAAATGCATTTTTATAGTGGAAGCTTAATAATGGATGATTGAATGGTTGTTTGTATGTGAATACACTAGTGTCACTCAAGCTCTACTTAACTCTGCAAAATTTTCAAATCCTTGTTCTTTGGCTCTCATGAACAACATCGTCCAAGGCTTTGAGTTCTGTATATTACCCCCTGCTTCCACTTGTTTGTGACCTTGCTAATACTTTGATTTAATCAATGTTAATTTTGAACCATTCAAATACCTTGGTGACTGATCTGACGCGGATAGCTCCTAGACACTTCCTCTAGTGACTGTTACACAACATTCCCCATCTATTGGACACTCAACTGATGAAATTACCTCAAACCATGACCAGATGACCTTCTATGGTAGGCACAACGAGACACATGAACTAAACGTCTATCTAGCACCCCATCTCGCTTGCAAATCCCCAAGTTACCCCTGCACAAATTTCCCATCAAGTTGATTTCTATCTCACCGAGATACTGTAGGAGTCGTGGGTGATTTACTTGCATCTCACTCACCCTTTAAGCTCCCATGACCCCCTATTACCCATTTTCTTGGATTTTTCCACAATTATCTCCCTTTTTCAAACAATATTATGGTAATTGAAGGGAAAAATTAAAAATTTACATTTGTTAGTGGGGCATTTTTTTTGGGCTCCATATATAGGGTTATTGGGATTTTTATGTAACCATTTCTAGATCATTGTATTGTAATGTTCCTTTTCCCCTGCGACTAGTGAGCGAGTTCACCATAGTTTTGTGGCAAGAGATCCTTTTATTTTTCAATGTGAAACATAGTATCTTACAATAAGAAGTGTTTTATCATTGTGTTTTTTTCTCCTTTTTTGCTTGAATGTGTGTCATTCCTCTACTTTTGACTAACACTCATTATCGTTTCCTATCTTATGTGATTCATTTCTTATTACAAGGTGAGTGGTGAACCATGTGATGTCACATGAAAACACCCTATTTTTGTCACACACTACTTATAATCTACTTCAAATAGAGGTGTTTTATTTCATGCAAACACATTGTCAGATGAGATTTAGGATGCTCTTACAAGACTTCTGTGTCAAAATTTACAAAATCCACCACTTCTTATTAGGAGAGAGAACTACACATCATGGTGTGCTTCTATGGAATTATAATTTACCTACAAGGTTCTTTAACACGTTATACTTGGGTCAGTTCAAATACCCAATGATCATCATCATCTTGAGGACTTTATCGGGATATGAAAACATATTTTTGGTCACTTTTTGTCTCATGTAACCATAGCTCTATGTATTCACATAGCTAAGTCAGATCCTCCCCACACTATTTTGAGCATCTTTCAATCCTTATTTAAAAATGCTTCACACATTGCTACTCTTGATACAACTGATACAATTTTCTCCTCTTTTAATTCATGTGATGACCATTCTACTGACACATAGTCACTTGGTTTGATATTTGATGACGAGGAATATGCTTCTAGCTCTAATGACAAGAGTGTTTCCGAGGACTCAAATCCTCCTCTCACCTTTCCAGTTTATGTCAACACTCCTCTATTCTTGGAATTCATCAAACAATCTCATTCCTAGTCTTATATATTCATTGCATTAGCCTCCTTTCCACTTCCAATGTGTGAGGCCCTTTCGAATCCTTTACCTTCATGTGATGATTAATACCTATCTGACATCACTCTTTTTTGTTTCGGGCCCCTTCCTTCAGATGAGTATCTTCCAAACCTTGGCATTCCCCTTGTAATTCCTACTTATGATGTAGTATAGGGAGTTCTTCATCCTTTTAAAGTTACTTTGGAGTCCATCATCACCTTTAATGGTAGTGGCCCTTCTCGAAATTTTATCACTTCCGCTTTACAGAATATCATCACAGATCCACCCTTGGTTTTGGATCTTATTTATGTTGTGGGATTTGTTACATTACCTTCACTTCATTCAGGCATCCTCTCATTACCTTCAGTTCCTTGGATCTCATTTCCTAGACCTATTTCACATTTTTTTTGACCATATTTAGAGTTCTTCATACTATTGCTTTTAATTTTCTTTGCAAATTGGGAGGAATTCCAATAATCCATTTTTTCCCTTCCTAATGGAAGGAACACAATTCAATGTGGGTGGATCTTCTTTAGTCCAAAGGAAAAGGATCACATCACCAAAATTATTTTTTGAGACTTCATAGAGTCAAAGAGTTCAGATCCATCCATGGAATATTATTTGTTCCTCTTGTCTCCTCTTTCTTATTCTCTCTTCTTCTCCCATTTGATAGATTTACCTCTTGTATATGGGTACCTTATCATGCACCTTAGTTTCTGTGAACCATTTGTTGTATCTTTCTTAAATTAAAGAGTGTTTTTTCATCTCTTATTGTATATGTTATTCTCACTGGTTTTTACTTCATTTTTTGATATCCTTTTCATGCATGGGTAGGTCCTTACATGGCTTATTTTTAGGACCTATTTTTCATTTCTAACTTGCTACATAATCCTAAGTTATGATGAAGGGGTGTGTTAGTGTATATCATGTTCCACATCACATGGTGAGTCATATCCCTTAGGTGAGGTCATAGGTCTAGGAGTCATAGGGGTGTCATAGGGATCATTATTAGATTCCTTATACGTCAATGTGTTAGTGCATCAAATATGTCATATGGGAGTTACTTCCCATTCTGGGAATGTAACTCCCCTTCTCCACTTGAGAGGTGATGATTGCATGCACTAGGGGTTACACAACACCCTATATTTGTACACCTCCCCTCTTTCATATATACGAGAGATGGTACATGATATTTTTCCCCTTTTGAATCCTTCAATTTATGTTTATGGTTGATGCTCGCTCTTGCTTGGGACCTCATCACATTGTTGGAGTGTAACTCATTCGATGTTTGCGAAATACCGCATGATCTTCAAGATTTCCATTATTGCATTATTTGTCAATTTACTTTAGAAGAATATCATAGGTGTTCCTGAGTCTATCAAAACAAATTTGTCCAAATGATGAGTCTTCCACTGCAAACAATTATAAATAGAATAAGAAGAATTAAAAGGTCATTGTAGCTAGAATTTATTTTGCATTACACTATATTAGCAATTATGGTGCCTCACATCACATGGCATCTTCCCATGTTGAGTTTTCTAACATCAAACCATGCTATGTGTCCCAAACAAGGTTTGGTGATGACACTACAATGTCATTTTTTGGTATTAGATCACTATAGATAGACAATGGATCATTTGACCAAGTGTTGACTATTCCCAATCTCTCTACCAATATCATATCAGTTTACCAAATCACTCACCTTGGTGGAAGAATGCATGTGGAATTTTTTCAAAAATATGTGATTATTTTTTGAGATTAACTCTGATGTTATTGTGGATGAGGGAAATCTAGATCACCTTTTATACTTGTATACCTTTGATGACTTAACTTATAATTCGGCACCCTCTTCCTTGCTCACTCATATGGTACATATTTCTTAGATTTCTAGGGGATTTCTCTTTTTGTTTTTCCTTTCCATGACCTCTACCCCATCTTGGATGAGGGGATTATTGGTGTATGTAGATTTCATCTCATCACTTGGTATATTTTCAACCTCACATGGTTAGTCATATCACTTAGCAGGATCATAGGTCATTAGCTATAATTAGGGTTCCACCTGTCATGCACTAGAGTTACAAAGAACTCCTATATGTACCCTTTCTATTTGATTTATGAGAATGTGTAGCCTAGTATTTCATGTATGATTTTCCTTTATGTTCAATTTTTTGTTTATTTCTCAAAGCATTCACATCACCATTGGAGTGCAACCTCTTTGTTGTTCATGATATTCCATCTTATTCTTCGTTGAACAATCTCACATCCATAACATCAATACATACAATAAGTATATAAAGGAATGTTAACATGACTAGTTGAAATGAAGTATATCCATAAATGCATATGTCGTAGTTTCATTCATCCTACCACATTTGGGTGTAATCATTGGTGCATGATTCCTTGAGAAGTAAAACTGAAGAAGAAACGCTAGAGGATCATCAGTAAAATAAGACAAAAATCACCTTTCTAGTGGGTCATGGGATATATCTCATGTCATAGAATTGAATAATCATATCACAATATTGGCATAGTGGTATGATGTCATATTATCATAGTGTCCTAGCCAAGTGATGGGTAGCAATGTCGAAAAGTTTAATAAACCATATGGTGGAAGCTATAAAGACAAACTGTCATAAACTAGGAGGTGAAAATAAAGAGAAGGTGGATGAATAAAAATAATTGTTGATAGAAATGCTGAAAATCTGAAAAAGTTGTGAGTTAGATGTTATAAACAGAAAGGTTGAAAAATAAATGAAAGTAAGGCCATGAACCTAAGAGAGGATGTGTGTAATAAAATAAGGACCCAAAGGAAATGACCAAGGTGCATAGAGCCAAAATTTCAATAATGTTGTTAATGAAGGTTGACGAAGTAGTGAATTTAAGAAGAAGGGATGAGAGATGGTAGATGAGTGCCTAAAATCTTTAGTTCCTTTGCATATAAATATTTTTGAGGAACTAATCATTTTTTAGTTCATTGAAGAGGTGGATTTCATTGGTCTCAAGATGATACATGTTAGGACCTATGATATATTTTATGAGGTAGGAACTCCACCATTTTGAAGAATATTTAACTTCTTTATCGTGTTCATAATTGAGTTTAATACCAAGGTCACTGTTGACAGTTTTTGCACTTATGCAAAAATGGGCAACTTGAAACTTTTAAAGTTTCTCAGATTGGTCAGTTACGAGTCTGGTTATGTTTGGGACAACCACCTCGGATTAAACTACAATTTTTTATTGTTTGGTTATGGACATATTTTGAATTCATTTGGAATCAAAACTACAACTTAAACATAGTTTAAGAATGCCATGCCTCATAGATGCATCCATTCCATTTGAAACCCTCGTCAGAACTATGTAACAATTGTAAACAACCATTGCATTGCCCTGAGGAAGGTAGGAAGGGAAGCATGTCTTAGACATGATGATCTGAAGCTATAGAAAGGTGGCAGTTTTGAAGGACAATTTACAGTCTTATAAGTAGTTTAGATTTTCAGTGAGTGACAATAAGGTACACTTGATTGTTTATTTATTTCTATGATTAAGTGAATTATTTAAGTGCTTTGAGTTGTATAAGTTCATTCATTATCCATAAAAATGAAAGAAAGTACAGAAAGGAAGGACATACATCTCATAACATGAAAATATTTTTATTTACTCATGAGGAATAATAGTACATATTTTTTTCACACAAGCCGTGAGAAATAACTGAAAGGAAAAACAACGCATATATTTATGAAGTTGAAAATGTAAAGAGGTAAAAGAAACCTTTCATTACCTTGACTGAGTGTTCTTCTCTTTTTGAACTGTTTTTCCATTTTTCCACTGTAACTACATCATAGTACCTGGAAAGGGAGAAGTAAACGATCATCAATACTGAGCTCGAGGTTTAATTTAACTCTTTATACTTCAACTTTAGAAATTCATGCATTTAAAAGTGTAAAAAATTATATGCTTGTAGATAAGGTACATTTTCAAGATTTCAGTCAAAGAAAACAAATTATGGGAAAATTTTGATAGGGCTTCACCATGAAAATCAACATTTCAAATTTTCCAGCATACATAGAAAGTTGTATTTAAGCTCAAGCACAATATTGAAGCATAAAAGGAATGCAGTAAAAGTAACAAATTATAGTAATCTAGATCAAGGCTTATGCCTAATAACAAGTAAACATTTTCTTAAAAACTATTGTAGGGATCAAAGAGTATAAGTGTAGCTTCATGATACAAATTAGCATTTTAGAGGTGAACTGAAGAAAGAAATGTATAATCAACCCATTTCAGTTAGTGGTGTTTCAACACCATTCAACCTTACGAGGCCCAAAATAATCAATATTCAGTCAAAATATTGAAGAGATCACAATGAAGAAAGAAATTCAATCACATGAACCCTTCCACAGGCATGGCATTGAAACAACCCAGGTCTCATCTATGGTGGTAATTTGACATCCATCTAAAGTGTATAGGTTACATATCAAGACATGCATTGCAACTTGATGATAAATAAATGTTGGAAGAATACATTCATGAAATAAAAAATCTAGTTTGAGTCTGACCTTATCAACAAGATCCATTCACAAGAATAAGTCAAGCTTGTATAGTATAGACAACCAAAAATATTACAAAAGTTACAGTACAAAAAAACCAATTACATTCAAGGACTCATCCCATGTGAAGTTTTAATGTTCAAGTAATCTCATATTGAAAAGGATTAAATCAAGTACTCTACATATTTTTCAATGAAATAAGTTGATCCTGGACAATGAATCATATATAGAATAAACTCTCCTAGAATACAAAATTGTTGCCAGGGATTTCAGAACAGTCAAGGCCAAAATAACCCAGATTTAAAGAATAGCTAAGGTAGAATGTACCAATTTGAGGCACAAAAGAGAAGTTACAGTAAAAAGAATGTTTTCCTCAAGCCACGATGAACCAAGTCATAGAAAGAAGTAAAAAATTACTTGTTAATTTGAAGTGGAGAAAACCCTTGTGATATCATCGAGCTCATAACTAAAAAGACCAAACAGAACGGGGTCGAGCTTCAAGATTAGCAATAGTGGCGGTCACCATAGAAATAAGATAGAAAAACGAGCTCTTAGCTCTCACCACCATGTCAACAACCGATTAAGTGACAAATACAATAAAATGAGCAAGGCCGAGATCGAAGAAATAACCATGGTAGCCAATATAAAGCTGAGCTCGAAAACACTAAACAATGGTTACTATTATTATAGAAAAATCACTCAGAAGAAGCACAGAATACGGAGAACCATTTTTGCAATGAGCTGAGTACAAAATAATCAACAATGGCACTCACATAAATGCTCAGCGAGCTTCACAGATCAATCAATGGTTTCAAAATTTTTGCCAAGGCTTCACCAGAAGAACCAAAAATCCAAATGAAATGATTATTAGGGTTGAAGTTACCCTTTACCATGCAAACCCAAGGGGTGAGTTATGAAACTCAACCATAGTCAGATAATCAACGTTTGAAGATCAATCCATGCAAAGATCAAGGGCTGAGAAATGATCTCTAGGTCCAAAGCAAACCATAGTTTGAGCTATTAAACCACATTCAATACACATTTAGAAACCTTAATCATGATTTTGAGATCAACCGATAAAAAATCATTAAGTATAGAGATCAACACTTATAAATCAATCATCAAGATCGAGACAAAAGTCATCAAGTTGAAATGGTGGTCGATTGATCAATTGCCCAATTTGTCAAAATTTCAAAGTGTCCAATTTTCCTCCGCAAGCTCGAAATTCCATAGTGTACAACATGTCATAACAATGCAAAGGCAGAACAATGGAAATGTGGGAGCCTCTTTGGTTTTAAAATATTAAATGTGCAAAATTTAACATTCCAAAATTTCCCGTAGACCCGCATGCCTGATAATGATACGTGCCATCACCACAATAAAAGCGGAAGCTGGGGTTTTTTTTTTTAGTTTGAAACTTTTACAAAAAAGGTTAAAAGTCCCAAAAATTCCTGCAAGACCGAGCCTCCAACGGCTGAAACCCTAAACTGTAGGTTAAAAATTGACAGCCGAAGATGAAAAGGATACAAATTAATAGCCCAGAATGATCAACCAAATATCAAAACCATCGAAAAAGTTACTAAGGGGTGAGTCACCGTGGCAAGGGGGGTCAGCCTTACATCACCAATCGAATTATCATTGCATTGACTTTCAAAGTCCAAACTATAGTCATTTCCAAATAATGCAAAATGCCATCATACATGTTTATCACCGAAAAGGTGAATTTTGAAATATGCCTAGGCTGACAACTATTGTGGCAACTATATACTATAGTACTCGTTACAAAGGTGGCAGACTATTAAGTATATTCATGGTAAATAATCAAAGGTTGCCGAGTATGGTAAAGTGAAGGTGGTCCCCACTTCAAGGAGTTAGAATTGTTTTGCAGAGTGTCACTCATGTGACCATTTTTGAAGGAGATGTCAACATCAAAGACAATGGTGGTCCCCACTAAATGGATATTTGGATGAATTATTTTGCAAAGTATTGCATTTAATGTAATTTATTTTTTCTCAATACACAGGAGTGATTTTGCATGCCTTCACAATAGGACAAAATAGAGAAGAAGACAGAGTTGCATGTTCATGGAGAGAGACTTTCCTAGCAAGTAATCTTATTTTTAGTGAATTATTCATCCGTTTCTTCTAAAAAATAGAACAGTCAACTTTAGTTTGACTATATTGTATTTAAGGATAGTAATGTCTATTTGTAATTGCATGCTCTATTTTTATTCATTTATCTGTTATTAAATAAAGGATAAAAATAGAATGCATGGGCAAGTACAAGCCTTAGTCTATTTTTAGGAAGAGGGTGAATTTTATTTTTGCGTGTACCTTTGCAAAGAACAAGAGGACTACTAGAGGAATTTTTGGATATAGGAGTACTGAAGCAATTTTTGCTAGTTTTGCCTTCTGAGTGTGAAGAGTTTCTACCTTACCAATTATTTGCAGTCTTGTGTATGTTTCTATTAGTCTTGTGAATATAAATTCCCTAATTAATCATCTTACCCTCTTGCAAAATTAAGTAATTTTTGCATGATATTAATGTGCATGTTTAGCTTAGCAGTATTGTTGTGATAATCTCCCTCAATACCTCCAAGTGTTTTGACCTTAATTTTTTATAGAAGAACTATTGGTTCGTGCATCCAAAATCCTTCACATATCAATTGTGCATATACTCAGTCAAAGTCCTCATACAAATTTGGTGTATCACCTTAGGTTTAATTACTTTACAGTCATCTTTTACTCTTAAACCTCAGAATCAGTTTAGGATACACCAACAAGGAACCATCTTTGATACCAGAGACTCACCTAAAAATAGGTATACCCACAGACCTGAGGTTGTTTCCATTGTATCTACAAAAGAGAGAGATCAATTTTTGCAAGCTTAGAAACCCTACAACATTCTCTCTACAAGGTGCACTTTCGAGAGATAATAGTCACACACATCCAAAGTACACAGATGAACTATTTTTTAACGTTATTTGGTAAGCCATTGTTTATACTTTTGATTATGAGTGTATTTATTTTCATTTCATTCTTACAATAAGTTGAGATCATGGTGATTAGCCTCACATATTTCATTAGCTGGAATGATACTGTAAAGGGAAATTCAGAGTGAAGGTTGTTCCACCCGGAGTGGAAGGACCGCCTTGCCTCCATAAATAAATGAAAATGGGGTTTCCCATATGACCATATAGACACTAATGTTATATGACCACAATGTAGGATATAGTTTCATCTGCTAATCTTTACATGATTATGAGATCATCTTTTGTGACATCTTGTTGATAATTTTAGTCATATATTCATCTTATCCATTTCATTGTAGATGATATGGTGTTGTGAATCCATATTTTATTTTGAATTTAATGTAAAGTTTCTTCATTTATTTACATTTGAGGCTCATATCATTGTCAAATATGATGGTATGGGCAATTCTAAAGAATATTTTTTTTTCAAAATGAATTCAGATGTAGTAAGGTCAGATTTGTTAGTGATAAACATCGCTTCAACCAACTTAGTGAATTATTTCATTGCATTTATGATGAATACATGGAATTCTTGAGACCAAGTAAATTTACTAATGTAGCTTAATTCCCATATATTGAAGCACTATGGAGACATGATAGATTGTAACCCAGCTAGAGGGGAATCAATCAAGTCATCATGAAATTGACAAGGTCAATACATTTTAGACAACGCCTGATCATCATATTCTATTGTGAGATGGTAGTAACCCATACATAGAATTTTTTTTCAAATAGCATGAGCGTTACAATGTCCACCATAATTACCTTCATGAACTTCCTCCAATTCAAGGGGAACCTCATCTAGTTACTAAAACATCAAAGTAGGGTACCTTAGAATTTTTGATAGTATAAGATGTTTTCATTAAGGACATAATTGACTTCCTTTATAAATACACGTAAGTGTGTTTGGGAATAAGTTCCTTCCAGATAGGTTTTTTATTCTATAAAATAGTATATGTTAGCATACTAAGTGTCCCGTGTAAGGTCACTTGGCTCTTTCTGAATTACATCAAGAATATTTGGAGGAGGTGAAGTGTTTAGGTTCTACTGGAATCATATGAGAGTGTCATCATAAGAATTATAATTTAACTCAAACTAATTATAAGTCCTGGTAAAAGAGTATTGCAAGGAATTCTATTCACATAATATTGTTTCGATTGTAAATGAAGTGAAGGGCGGTGTTAATTCCTAAAATAATTCTTAGTAAGATTTAATGTTTTCACTGCAACATTAAATGCACCACTAACCTCTCAATACACCAATTGATAATCCCTATGGCATGAAAATAAGATAAATACCTAGCTAAGGTAAATTATATTCCTAATATACGAGTCTCATATATATCCATGTTGTTAGTTATTTTGAATTCGATTCAATAGGAGAGTGGGAAATTATGCCTAGAGGGGTTGGTGAGCACAAAATGTGACCCAGATTCTTGTGGAACTTTTCCCCATCAAAGTGTAGCATTCATGTATGCTCATGAATGTTTACGATGACCTCATCCTTGATAATTTTAGTAATTTTTTCAGTTTTAGGTGGGGAAAGTGCTTCAACACCGGCATCAGAGGACTGTGCCTTGAGAACATTCATAAATCTATATTATTAATCTTTTAGAAAAACAAAGTTCTCTATGTCCTCAATGAGGATAATATCCTCATAAGTTAATGCATCATGTATAGGTTGAGAAACAAGAATGGGTTAGGAACCAATATGTATAGTTGACTTTCCCTTTTACCTCCTTTCACATGATTTTGTAAAGGTCAATTTCCATTTCAAGGGCTATCCACTTTGTAAAGCGATCTATGGGGAGGATATAATTTGAGAAGAAGTCCTGTAAAGGGTTTGTATGGATAATTCCATAAGTACTTTTATATATCATACAATGACATAATTTCATATTTTCTTAATTTATGGCTAAACTAGCTTGCTCAATGGATGTATATCATGCTTCGTAATCTAGAAAGTCTCAACTAATTTAATAGAAGGCATGATAATTTTTATTTTCATCTTCCTCTACTTATTTTTCCAAGATAGACATTGGATTGGAAGAGGCGTACTGTAGCAAAGGTAAATATGGCGAAGGATCTCTATGATTTTTAATAAGGACAAATAATGCTTCTTATTGTCAAGTGCTTATTGATTGTACTTAGTCTAATACATTTTATTATATTTTCAAACTAGGATATTTATAACATGTGTTTGGTAAGTAAACTATAGGACAAATCATATGATTTCCAAAACATTTGAGTGTAAGGTGCATAAGTTTGCTATGGAAGACGTGCATGCAATATCGAGGATAGATTTAATATTTTATAGTTCGACATCAATAGAAATTTTTGATACTAAGAATTCTTATATTTTTCCTTGTGTCACAAAAAATTCAGAGTTTCTTTAATTGAGGTGAACCTTGCATTTGTGAAGGTTTTCTAAGGAAATATATAATTCATCAGAGTGATCGTCATTACGTTGAGATTTGATTAATAGATTATAGACATATACTTTGAATTTTTTATGTATGAGATCATGAAAAATGGAATTTTTGGCGCATTGATATGTTGTGAAGGTGTTTTTGAGTCCAAAGGGAATTTTCACATAACAATAGGTGCCTCATTTAAATAGTGAAGGTAGTATTTTTTTAATATTTAGTATAAATTTTAAATTGTTTTATACCATGAGAACGCATCTGTAAGAGATAACATTTTTTACACTTCTATCGCATTGAAAATGGCATTGATGGAGGGTAAAGGACAATTATCCTCAGGAAAAAAAGGTTAGGGTTTGGAAATTCAATACAATTACGAATGGCCAATGTGGCCTTCTTGTGAACTAGGATGATATTGGACACCCAATTTGAATAATCCACTACACAAATGAACTTTTTATCTAAGATTTTGATGAGTTCTTTATGACATAAATCATTGATATTGGGTGGAAAAATGCATATATCTTTCTAAATGGGAGTGGAATCAAGATAGGATAGGTGATGATGTTATGGGAAACAATTTCAAGATTAATGTCAAGCATATCAGCATATCCCCATGCAAATACCTCTTAAATTTTACATAATAATTCTATGTGGCACTCACCTATGTGAGGAAAGAAATTACCAGGTATGACTACATTTTAGGGATCATCATCAAGTTGTACACTAATTTTTTATTTACCCATTGAAGCATTGACGTCTAGGAAATGATAAAGTACCTAAGGTAATTTGGATACTTTTTCCTAGCTAATATAAATAGTAGTGACATAATTGTGAAAGAGCACAGATTTTTGAGAGGAGTTTTCCAATGTATGGTGATGTTAAGGGAGATTATATTCTCGAGTATATAGGATTTATAGAATTTCCCTGTCAGTTTTTAGGTAGGGAAAGACCCATGGTATTCAACATAAATTTCTAGGCCTATGTATTTCCTTTCATCACTATACTACTTACAGATAACTTTTCATACATATAACATCATAACATCTAAGGCGACTTCTTTTGGTGAAACATCAAAAAAATTCATTATAAGAGCACTAGGACTAACGTTGAGTATAGAGGTTTCCTTAGAATTTGGGGCTTGGTGGTATATTTTTAATGGGAGCGTGATGTGAAACATAGACAAATATTTCCTCTATGACCTAGGAAGTACCAAGGAATTATGGATTAGAGGGATGAATTTTAAAAAGTGTCTCTTATTCATCCTTGGACCCTTATAGGCTTTAATTATTTACCGATAATTTACTCCTTTTAAGTAATCAATTAAAAAATAATGCAAGACAATAATGACAATTGCACACATGATTGATTACGGAGTTCGACAATTGCCTACGTCTCTGGGTTCTTATCGAACCGTTCCACTAGTCAAAACTTGTAAGTTACAATAGTACTTTCACAAGAAAACCTAATGGAAACTATTTAAACTTGCTTAGAAGAATAACCAGACCTTTAAGGACAACAAGGGTGAAAAATAGCACCCGAATTCCACCTTCCTGGATATTACAACCTGGCTTCGCTCCACTATTCGAATCCTCCTTCCCAATGCTTACAACGCTTCATAACGCCTATGGCACTCCGGTCGATATTCCAGGATTCACAAGTAATTGGTGTGGCGCTATGGGCCGACTAGGTAGTTTTAATAACTCCTAATCACAATAATTTACTATTGCCTAAAAATAATAGGTCTTCATAATACAATTTCTCATCTATAATAATGCCTAATAATCTTTAGGTCTTCACACAAAACTATATTTCTTCATTCCCTCCACTCTCCGTTGTGTGTGTGTGTGTGTGTGTGTGTGTGTGTGTGTCTATGCTTGTGTGTTTTTGTGTGTGTGTGTTCATTACAATAGAATGGGTTCCCTATTTATACAAAAAATAGGGCCCTTAAAATATGCATTTGCAAATTATCCTTAGGCAAATTTTAAACCTAGCCTTAGCCCGTAGCAAAATAAATGGGATAAATACCCATATATCCTTGTTTTAATGCTTAAATCCCATAGGGCGGCTTAGCATATTTAAATGGGATAAAATCCCATAGTGGCAGCTTGCATGTTTAAGTGGGATTAAATCCCACATTTAGATTATGGTGAATGATAAGGTTTAGGCTTTAATTAAGCCTTTTCCATGTGCATATCAAGTGGTCAAAGGACCACGCATGGGCTTAACCCCCACCATTTCATTCTCCTCTCCCACGTGGAATTTCCATGCATGGAATTGCATCCCCCCTACAACATGTCTTCACCTTGTCATTCCACGTGGACTTTGGAAATACTATGTTTAATGTGGGTTTTTCGGTTGGTATGGTTTAATACTAATGTATAAACATTAATTATATAGTGGTTTGGCATATATGTGGCATTTGGAAAGTGGACTTACCAAGATAATATAATTTTGACCCATACAATGTGGTATAGAAATAATTAACTCAGTAAATAGCATATAGTCCACTCAGCTATCAGTCTCCCGATAGGAAAATCGAGTGAATTCGATGAGTGGTGGCAAGCCACATGGTGGCTTGTGGACCCACCACATCGGTGATAATACCATAGTCCACATGGCGGCTGGGCTCCCCTCCATAACAAAAGTTGAGCCTCTTGTTCCCGAGCACCATTTTTATGATCATCGAAGACCAGAGATGAAAACCAACAAACAACTCCCTTTTCCAATGCCTTTTGCCACGTGTCACAGTGCCATTGGTCCAATATTGACCAGTTGACCAGAGTTGACTTTCTGATGTTGACTGAACTTTGACCGAACATATCTAGAGCTCCCGATGTCCGTTTGTCGCGTTCTCATAGTCATTGGAAAGCTCTCAAAAATGATCTTCTGCACTGACACCATTTAGGGATGTTTAGGGAAACTTTTTTCAAAAATGATCCCCTGATCACACCTCCCCACTAAGAAAGGCTTTTTGTCCCAAAAAGCTTATATCGGAACATTTGCCATCCTATTCTGTATCTAGAAATTCCACTGCCACCTCAGAAGTGCTGTTGTAGTAGACCCTTTGGTCTTCTCCTCAAACCTTCTGACAACCTTCGATCTTTGAAATTTTTTACTCTTATCCTGGACCTGTGGGTTATGGGCCCACAACGCTTCTCACTGTGCCACTTGATATCCAAAGAAGACCTCCATGCCTCCGTTGTATGGTGCTAAGTTTCTGAATGAAACCTCAACGCTCCTTCTGTGCGGTGCTAAGCTTCTTGATATCTGACAACAAGGATCTTCTTTTACTCTATAACACAGCTCCTAGCTCTGAGTTGATTCCACAGAATCCAAACTGGTTTGAAGGAACTCCATGTTACGTAGAGCTATGATTGATCTGATGTCGATGATGGACAATGACTTGTCCCTTTTCAGACCTCAACGCCTCCTGATGCATGATGCTAAGCCTCTTTCAAGACCTCAAGCCTCCAATGCATGATGCTAAGTCTTTGTAGACCTCAACGCCTCTGATGCATGATGCTAAGCCTCTTTCAAGACCTCGAGCCTCCAATGCATGATGCTAAGTCTTTAGACCTCAACACCTCCGATGCATGATGCTAAGCCTTTTTCAAGACCTCAAGCCTCCAATGCATGATGCTAAGTCTTTCCAATGCAGACCTCAACTACCATTCTAATGTGCGGTACATGATCTGATCCTTTAAGCTCCTCTTTCAAGACATCTAATATCAAGTCCGATGCTGACAGTCTAATTCTCAGAATGAAGCTGACCCATTAATGCCAATGGTGACTCCAATGCTACCTTGTTGCAGAATGACTGTTCCTCTACATATTTTAGAGCTCCTTTTGTTGATAAATTAATATCAGGTACCACTTCTACTGCATGGTCATAATGATGGCCTCTACACAGAATGAAGTTCTGACCCAATGTCAATGCCAACGGTGATTCAACTACCATTCTACTGCATGGTCACAATGCCTCTACACAGAATGAAGTTCCGAGCTGACTCCTATGAATCTCTATTGTCTGCACAAATGGCAGATCAATCTCCAAGCTTTATATGAGTTAAATCCTGTATCCAAGTTGTAACAGGTACTCACAAGCTGATTAGGAGATAGATTTGGAGCATTAATAAAATTTTCAAAGTAACAAAATCCACTGAGTATTGTAAACCTTTCTCTCAGCATTTTCTCACAAAATCTGATCTCCAAACAAATACTGCATACTATTCATCAATCTGAATTATGCAATATATAATTGAAAAATTGTTGACTTACCCATTTTAAAGGACTTTCACTTTTAGGTATTACCTGGTCCTAGGTTGAATTGTCAACTGGTGGTGGAGTAGAAACTTCCTTTGCCTTTGCAATAGGCCTCCATTCCATCTTTGGCTTGCCATTACTCTGATGGCGAGATGGATGCAAGTTTCCAGCAATTTTCCACCCGATGCCCATTCCTCTGGCAATGAGCACAAAAATTCCTCTTAATCTCCTTCTTCTAGGATGAGGAACTCTTTCTTCCATTTCTCGACTCTGCATGATGAGATTGGTCTTTCTGATTTGCCTTGTTCTTGATGAACGACATCAAATTCTTCATCAGTGTCCTTCTCTTCCAGCATCTGGCCACAGAATGATTATGCAATCCACAAAAAGTACATGGAAAGGAATTCCACATCTTCTGAAAATCATAACCATACTTCTTAAGCTAAAAAAGTGGATCAGAAGTTTTATTGTGCTTATGATTATGGTAAGAAACTGGAGGTGGAATCTCATTACCTCTTCGCTGATTTCTCTTACCACATCCTTCCTGTGATGATGAAGCACAACTTTCCTGCTCAGAATCTTCTTGCAGGACTAGTGGGGTATTCACTTTGCTTTCGGAAGCTTGTCTCCCGTCAGCGTTCTTGGAGCATTCTCCAATTTCCATTCCCACACTAGGATAACCCAAACCTACAAAATGAGGATGATCCTCGACCTGTATTGGGTTAGCAATGCCTTGGCCATTTTTACCAAGGCCTCTTCCATCAAATCCCATTTTATCTAGTAACTTGGATCCAATGCCTCTAGTATGCTTTTCAAACAAACCAAAGACTTCATTACCTGAATCTGAAACCGAATGAGAGGAAGAAGAAGATTCATGTGGTGAACAACTTACAGTGCACTCATCTGCCATGGTATTTGCATCTGAAGTTGAAGGTATTTCCTTTCTCTGATCACCACACTGCAACCTTGCCAAGAGCTCATCCTTGGTTTTCAGTTTTGATTTCAAACGAGCATTCTCCTCTTCTAAGGAGTAATACATTGATCGCAGGAGAGAGTTCTCTTCCTAGACTGGTGATTATAAGATTCAATTTCCTTCGAGCTTTCACCTGTTTAGACATCTTGCCCATAGTGCACTTGTACCCTGTTTCACACTAAACCAACTGCACCAATCTTGAAGCAATCACTCTATTAATCAAATTTACAACAAATATGGATCTGATACCAAAACTTGCTTCAGAGATTAGCAAGTTTGCAAGCCGATAACCTGCTCTGATACCAACTTGATCCTAAAAATGATACCAAACTTGATCCAAGATTTTTATCTACCTGATCTCGGACCCTTATAGGCTTTAAATATTTTCGACAATTTGCTCCTTTTTAAGTAATTAATTTAAAATTAATGCAAGACAATAAAGACAATTGCACAATGATTGATTACGGAGTTCGGCAATTGCCTACATCTCTGGGTTCTTATCGAACCATTCCACTAGTCAAAACTTGTAAGTTACAATAGTACTTTCACAAGAAAACCTAATGGAAACTATTTAAACTTGCTTAGTAATAACCAGACCTTCGAATGACAAGGATGAAAAATAAATCCCGACTTCCACCTTCCTAATGCACAATCTCCTTCGGAATCCTCTCGATCGGCCTTCCTAATGCTTCGTAATGCGCCCTATGGCACTCCGGTCGATATTCCAGGATTCACAAGTAATTGGTGTGGCTCACTATGGGCCTACTAGGTAGTTTAATAACTCCTAATCACAATAATTTTAATTTATTATTGCCTAAAAATAATAGGCCAATAAATAATATAAAATAATAATGCCTATAGTAATTTTAGGATTCACAATATAGTTTACAAAACATATTAAAATTTCCCTAGCTACTATTTCTCCCTTTCCAAGCACAATTAAGCTTCTTGTGTGTTTCATTAATAATGAAATGGGTTCCCTATTTATAAAAAAATAGGGCCCAATGCATTAACAAATTATCCTTAGGCTATTTTAAACCTAGCCTTACCCGTATTTATATAAATGGGATCAAAAATGGCGGATTTTCATATTTTAATGGGCTTAAATCCCAAAGCTTGTTAGCATTTTAAATGGGATAAAAATCCCATAGGGCAGGGCTTGCATGTGTAAGTGGGTTATATCCCACATTGATGGGATGATATTGTTTTTAAGGCTTTAATTAAGCCTTTCCCCACGCATTACAGTGGTCAATGGACCACTTGGGCATAACCGCCCCCCACCGCTTTATCCTCTCCCACGTGGAATCTTCCACGCATGGAATAGCATGCCCCTACCATGCTTCACCATGTCTCCATAACCATGTTGTTTGGTTAAATAGCATGTTTATGGTGGTTCAGTTATGTTTATGGTTTACCCTAATGTATAAACATTAAATATATAGCGGTTTGGCATATGCCACTATGTGGCGAGTTGGAGGAAAGTGATACTTACCAAGATAATATAATTTGACCCATCAATGTGGTATAGCTCGCCGAAATAATTAACTCGGTAAATAGCATATAGCCCACTTTTAGCTCTCCCGATAGGCAAATCGAGAAATTCGATGAGTGGTGGCAAGCCACATGGTGGCTTGTGGACCCACCACGTCGGTGATAATACCATAGTCCACATGACGGCTGGGCTCCCCTCCGTAAAAAAAGTTGAGCCTCTTGTTTCCACGAGCACCATTTTTTATGACCGTCAAAGACCGGTGATCGAAAACCAACAAACAACTCCCTTTTCCCAACGCCTTTTCACCACGTGCCATAGTGTCATTGGTCCAATATTGACTAGTTGACCAGAGTTGACTTTCCCACTGTCTGAACTTTGACCGGACATATCTAGAGCTCTCGATGTCCATTTGGCCCGTTTTCATAGTCGTTGGAAAGCTCTCGAAAATATCTTGTACACTGACACAATTTAGGGATGTTACTCACTGGAGGTTCTTGGATCTAAAAGAACAAAAAATAGAAGCACATGCGATACGATAGGAAGGCTTGGTGTTGGTTTTGGCATCTAGGTGCTAGTATATAAGTTAATGCTATGGATATAGTTATTTGACAGTCAAATGATGTTCATTTTACTCTCTTTTCTGACACTTAGGATTCATTGTTCGACCTACGAATGTACCAATAACCTACAAGAAATAATTTCACCTCCACATACCCACAAACTATATCAAACCTAAAAATGAAAATGCCAAATGGGGTGTCAGACTGACCCCAATGATCACCCAGAGAGTGAAGCTACAAAACTAAATGTGGTACATCTTATACTACATGTAGTTCTTGATAGATAATGAGGGATATTTTTTTTATTAAATTTAGTCAAACTAAAAAAACCAATATATAGATGCTAAAAATGGTTCGACCAAACTATCAAAAAGTTTGGGATTATAATGGACTAATTCGGTTAATAATTAAACATATGTATTAATTAATTTTATAACATTCCCTCCCTTAATACATTATTTATTACAAACATCATATTTCAAGATAGTGGACTCCCCTTATTTCAAACATGGTAAAACATTTTACATTCTTTACATATCCTGCTCACTTTTGAGGTACACCTTGGTTTTTTCATACTAGATTACCAAAAACCTTGAAGTGACATGAGCACATCTCTCCATTTATACCTTTAGTGGTTTCCCATATTACCGTGAACCCATATGGATTTCAGTCTCCAGGTTTACCACAAATGTGGAGGTCACTTTAGGTCTCAATTATACACTTAGGAGGTTTATCAAATTTCCATATACCCTTTTCCAAGAACCAAGAGCTACTTTAGTGGTTTTTATCCTCACAATGTTCTTTTTGGACTTTTGTCATTTTCTTAAGTGTTGTCATAGATGTCAAACTACATTAATGGTAAAATGTATAGTGCAACTGATGTGTTAGTGTCTTAAGGTCAACCATGTATGAAAAATATGTTAGCAAGTCTGTAACAAGCTTTAGGAATAAGTTCAAGTAAGACTTGGTAAGAGAAATGTGATGTAATAGAGAAAGGCTCGAGTAAAGAAGAAAAACGGCGGAAGATTGAAAAATCTGCGAGAAGTAAAGGAAATCCACATATGACTAAAAAATATTCCATGAAATAAGAAATGTCACAGATCAAGGGATATATCCACAACACAATTAAGAAAGTCAGAGAGGCTATTAAGAGCCAAATAATGGAAAAATGTAGATTGGACAGAGCTTGAGAACAATCAAATTGATTTTCATATGGTCAAGTGGGACTTTGTTCTTTGAAATTGATAATTATACTAATATCAAATAGAGAGGTAGTACATTGCATTTGTATGTGTAACTTTTGCTCCACAAAAAAACTCAGACATGATTTTAAAAATATCCAAATCTTGTTGTCAGCATTTAATGCTTTTTGACTTTTTGGAAAACTGATTACCCTCTCCAGACCACAAAATCTAAAATATTGAATTAAAGGAACAATTAAATATATGAGAGGAAATATGAATTACTCTTTTTGATTAGTTTAAAATCCTAGAATGATGAGAAATATATTTGATAAATTGTCTCATTCATCACTCTTGTATTAATGTGTCAAATATATAATGTACTGAGATAACACCAAAGTCAATCCAAATATAGAGAGTGTAAATTTGGTTTTGGTTGTGTTTTAATTTAATTGACCAAATATGCAGGATACATACTAACAGAGTGCATGAATCACCAAGGAAGTGATGGATATTGATTGATTGTCTATAAAATTTAAAAACTCCATGCAAATACAAGTGTTGATCAGGTGAGAAAATAGGGGATGCATTTGAGCTGAAGGTACAACAGAGGAAGGGATAGCTGAAAAGAGAGCCATTAAATGAAGTATTAAATATAATATTCAATGAGAAGTTAATAAATGTATATGATTCATTGAGCACGAGATTTCAACTCAAAAGTGCAAACAAAGTGACATAGAAAAGTAATCAAAAATCTAGATCGAGTTGAAAAGACAGATAAAGAGACAAATAATTTTGAATCTGAGAGATTGAAAGAGAAAGTGCAACAAGATAAAGAAAAGTGATCATAATCCACTCTGTAAGAAATATTGATTCTAAGTGATCAATGTATTTTATGATAAAATTATATTTCTAAGTGTGTGCTTAGATTATAGGGGTGGGTGTTCCTTGCAAGCTGGCACTTGCTAAAATCTTCTAAGTGGATGATCAGTAATATTCAAGTGGGTACTTTGAGAATTTGAATTGCACTCTCCAGTGGTTCAGTGGGTGCTCAACCAAAACCAAGATATTGTATGCTTTGGAATTGGTGTTCCTAATAAAGTCTTGGTTTCAAAGTCAGTTTTTATCCCAAAAGGGTTTCACACTGTAAATTTTGTATTCAGTGTTATTATTTTGGGATATGTTTTATTAAATGCTCATGGTATATCACTTCACATTTTGAGAAATTATAAATTAATATTGTCTTGAAAAAATTTAATCTTTACTGATTGACCCCCCTTCTCATTTCTTTTGGTCTCTAACAATTGGTATTAGAGTGAGTCCTTCTACAAGAAGCTTAACATTTTCAAGAAGATTCTATATTCACAAGCATGGCAGCAAATCAGGCATAAGGAAGTTTATCAATGTCAAGATCACCTCTCTTCACTAGAAAACATTACGCATTCTAGAGAATAAGGATGAAAACATATCTTATATCACTTAGTTTTGATATCTGGGAATATGTTGAGAAAGGATACAATCCTCCAACCATGCTAATCACTTCTACAACAGACATGGAAGAATATGAGTGCAACTTAAGAGTCATGAATGCTATCATGTGTGGCCTGACTGAAACTAAGTTTGTAAAGGTAATGCACTACACAACTACAAAGGAAATTTTGACTAAGCTTCAAAGTATTTATGAAGGGGATGATAAGGTCAAGTTGGAAAAATTATAGACCTATAGAGCTCGGTTTGAGAATCTAAAGAGGAAATATGATGAGAGTATATCAACCTACATGAAGAGAATAAATGAAGTTATGAATATGATTAGGGGCCTAGGTGAAAATCTATAAGAATGTGTCATATGCTAAAAGATTATAAGATCTTTGAGTTCAAGATATGACACAAAGGTCTCAGGTATGGAACAATCCAAATATATGAAGACTCTAACAATGGATGAACTATAACACATCTTATCAGCATATGAAATGAGGACTATTAGATCTAAGCGTACTAAGAAAGAAGTAGCATTTAAAGACAAGAAATAAATCCAACCCAAATAATAAACAGAAGAATCATACTCAGAGGATGAATATGATGATGAGAATATTGAATCAATGTTTGTAAGAAAACTAAGAGGAGGCTCATGTAAGTATAAAGGTAAACTTCCATTCAAATGGTTTGAGTGTGGACAAGTAGACCATTTCGATGTTAAATGCCCAAAAAAGAATAAGGAAAATTAGTCTAATCACGATGAAAAAATTCATAAACACAATAAGAAAAAGGCTAACTTCAAAAAGAAATATGGAAAGAAGAAATTCATTAAGAACAAAAGGAATTTATAATTAAGACAAGATTCGGGTGAATTTGATTCAAACAACCCAAGAAGTTATAAAAATGAGGATGGTGAAACTCAGTCTAAATTTTTATTTATGGCCATGGGTGTCTCTAAAGAAATCATATCAAAATGAAACAATGCGGTTAATTATGCAGAATATGATAAAATGAAAGAATCAAATGTGAATTTGGAAGCATAACTTGTTTGTACTCTTGAAGAGTTCCAAATTGTGTTGAAAAAAAATCAAAATTTGAGATGTACATTAAAATATTATGAAGAAAAAATTCATGTCTTTAAGAAAATATAATTTTTTAAAAAAATGAAGAAACTAATGAAGTCAAAGAGCTTTAAACTCGAATATAAAATATTTCTAACTCTTACAAATCAAAGGAGGATGAATGTACAATTATGAACTCAAAATTGGAACGATTGATGACTGAGATGGAAAAAATGACCAAAAAACTAAGCATGTATGAAAAGATGGAATAGAGCTCAAATGTTCTAACTGGAATACTAATAAGTCAATGAGATCCAAATGACAAATCAAGAATAGGTTTCAAGGAAGAAAGAAAAGAAATGGATTTGGCAAGGAAGTAAGGAAACAAGACTACATCAATTCCAATAACTTCTCTTGTTGTAAACAAAGAATTAATAAAATCAATAAAGAGGAAGAATAATGCTACAAGAATCACCTATGTTATGAGGTGCATGTACTCATTATATGGTTATTGTTTTTCATGTAATCAGTTTTGACACAAATCCAATAAATGTAAGAAATATGCTAAAGGATATGGAAAAAACTATAATTAATCATTCTCTAGAATGAACTATAATGCTGATCGCTATAAATATCACAAGAAAAGTCATGCAGCTTCCAAAATAAAACAAGAACCTCCTAAACATAAGAAATGGGTGTATATTATAAAGATTGATGCCAACAAGAGAAAATATTATTACAAAATAGTGCAAAGCGTGTTTCATGTACTAGATGAAGACAAAATCTGGTATCTAGATAGTGGATGCTCAAGTCATAACATGGGTGAAAAAATAAAATTCATCTCTTTTTCAAAGAATGAATTTGGATCTATTAGATTTGGTGATAATAATTTGGAAAATATAGTTAGGAACAGAACTCTGAGTCTTGATAATGGAAAAGACATCTCATAGAATGTCTTACATGTTGAAGGCCTTAAGCACAACTTGTTAAGTTTGAGTGAAATGTGCAAGAAAGGCTATAATTTGATATTCCTTGCCAAAGGATGTGATATTTTAAATGGAAACATAGGAAATAAATTTTTGAAATCCAAACGGACCAAGAACAATATGTATGTTCTCAATGAGAGAAAAAAAGATAAATGCCTCATAAGAAAAGTCAATTACAGCTTATTGTGGCATATGAGTTTTGAAAATATTGTGGAACTAAGGGCTAAGGATGGAGTGATACACATGCGAAATATTGTAAAACCAACATAAATACTATGAAAGGCTTTCCTCCATAGTAAACAAACAATGAGATCCTTCAAGTACAAAGAGTATTCTACCACTAGACCTTTTTAACTCATCCAGAGAGATCTTTACCGGCCCAATAGAACTGAATTTTCACAAGATTTTTATTTTATGTTGTTAATAGATGATTGCATTAGGATTACATGGGTAGCCTATTTGAAACACAAGCCAGAAGCCCTAGACAGATTGAAATATTTCAAGGCACTAGTGCAAAATTAAATGAACACCAAAATCAAATGCTTGAGATAAGACAAAGGTGGAGAATTTTTGTCAAATTAGCTCAATGAGTTCTGTGAAGAACATGGGATTAGAAGAAAATTCTCATCCACGAGAAAACCTCAAAAAAATGGGATTATTGACAGGAAGAACATGACTATACAAGAAATGGCAAGAACTATGCTAAATGAGTATAAAATTGCTGATAGATACTGAAGTAAAGAAATATACACATCGGTTTTTATTCTAAACATATCTCAATTGAGAATAAACAATTATAAAAAAACCCTATCAACTCTAGAAAAATAGGACAACCAATGTAAAACACAAAAAAGTCTTTCAAAGTAAATATTACATCAAGAGAGATGAATATAACCTGGGAAAATTCAAATTTGGATGTGATGAACGCATATTTCTTGGTTATTTAGCACTCAATACAACTTACAAATGCTACAATAAAAATTTACAAAAATTCATTGAGAGAAAAAATTTAAAGCATGATGAGTCTTATCCGACCAAATCCAACACAAAGCACAATGCCAGTCATGAAGAATAAGAAGATGATGAAAAAATGCATAGTCTGCGTGAATAAGTATAAGAAGTAATAGAATGACAAGACACCAAAAAACCCTCAAGAAAAGTCAAGAGAGATCATCCAGTAAATCAGATTATTGGAAAAAAAAAACGGTGGCATTATCACAAGAAGAGGGCTAAGAGAGCATTAGAACCATAAAGATATAACACTTTTATCCATGATTGAGCCCAATAATATTACAAAATCTAGCAAGGATCAACACTGGGTGGTTGTCATGAATGAATAACTTGATCAAATAGAAAAGAATCAAAATTGGGAGCTTGTGCCAAGACCTAAGGACAATAAAAATATTGGAATTAAATGTATATTCAGAAAGAAAATAAATGAGAAAAGAGAAGTGACAAGAAACAAAATAAGACTGGTGTGGAAATGCTACGAACAAATGGAAGTAATCGACTTTGAGGAAACATTTACACTAGTAGAAAGGATGAAATAAATTAGATTGTTCCTTGCATATGCGGCTTACAAGAAAATCAATGTTTTCCATATGGAAGTCAAATCATCTTTCCTCAATGGTTTTCTTAATCAAAAAGGTAAATATCAAAAAAACTGATGTATTTTCACTAACTACAGATAAAGATCATGTGTGCAAGTTGAAAAGGCTCTTTGTAGACTTAAAAACACTCTTAAAGATTGGTAAATCATATTGGATTTATACTTCATCGAGCAAGGTTTTACAAAAGATGTTACTAACAGTAATCTCTACATCAAGGAAGAAGGAGATCATTTGCTCATCATCATTGTATATGTGGATGATATCATTTTCAGAGGAGATCGTGATAAAATGACTTATGAATTTTCTGATATGACAAGGGAAGAATTTGAAATGTCTATGCTTGGGGACCTCTCACTCTGTTTGGGATTACAAAAAAGTGAGTTAGATAAAGGTATCATCATATCCCTAACCAAATATTTCAAGAAAATGCCAAAAATGTTTAGGATGGAATAATGTCAGATAATAAAAACACCGATAAAAGTAGGATGTAAGCTGAGTAAAGAGGAAAAATCACCAAAAATAGAAAAAGAATGTACAGATCCATGATAGGAATTCTACTGTACTCCACTTCATCAATACCTGATATCATGTAAGTTGTGGGCCTTGTTGGAAGATTCCAAGAAGACCCAAGGGAAATACACTTCAAGGAAGTCAAGAGAATTCTTAGATATCTCATGGGAACACTTGAATATGGACTATGGTACCCCAAAATAAGTGACATAAACATAAAATCATATACATCTGCTGATTGGGTAGGAAGTGTTGATGATATGAAAAGTACAAGTGGTAGAGAATTCTTTGTTTGAAATTTACTAGTATCATGGTTGAGAAAGAAGCAATCATTACTTTCACTTTAAATAGGTGAAGTAGAATATATAGTTGTCACGATGTTTTGTACCGAATATCTTTGGATGAAGAAGCCAGTAGAAGATTACAAGGTAAAATCTAATAGCCCAATTCCTTTTCTCTATGATAGTACTAGTGTTATAAGTTTATCTAAGAATCATGTGTTCCACTAAAATACTGAGCATATTCCAATAATATATCACTTATTTATGGAACAAATAAATGACAAGAAAATTATCCTAGAATATGTGAGAAAAAAATAATAAATTGTAGATATCATGATAAAACCTTTGCCAAAAAAACCATTTGAGCACTTAAGGAATGAGCTAGGGATCATTGCTGATCTCACCAGAAACTAGAAAGTGTTGAGATAAGGTAAGGGAGCATTCTCATGCAATATCAGCTCTAAATCAGTGCAAGATAGTCTTCATGTGAGGGGGAGCTAGTTTTTTTTTAATGTTATGTCATCAAAATATGCATCATCTTAGGGGGACTATTGCTGGGTGCATAATAAGTCATATGGATAAAATTATGTGAAATGAAGAAAATGGTGTTCTAAAATACTAAAAAGCATTTGTAGACAAAGAAATTATACACTCCCCCATCATCAATATTTTTCCCTTTGAAAACTACAATCTATCATATTAATATCAATTAGTTTATTATTATCATTTAGGTTGTCTAAATGAAATCCATTGAAAATCATTTGTAGAGATCCCTTTACCACAACATATCTATAATAGACCATTTTATATGATCCATGACATATAAATCGTATTAAATAATATCCTAAACATAATCTATTATTATTATCATAATATCCTCATACATATGCACTAATATATTTAACTAAACCACCTTAATATGTATCCTTTAACAAATCGAAGCCAGAAATATATCAAAATCTAACAATTCTACAACACCAGACCTCGATAAAACATCATATTCAAAAAACAAATTCATGATCTTAATCCCTCAAATAAATAACAAATAAGCTTGAAATAGGCACCATGTATTGCAATTATTAGCTAAATAAATTTGAATAAACTTGAAATCACTGGTGCTTTGTTAAAATGTCCAAGGATTATAAAAGTTAGTATTTGTAGTCTCTTCTTCTAGGGATCATATGCTTACATATTTGAGCTACTGTTCTCTGCCATCCTTTCATATCTTCATTTGAGAGTTTTTATTAGTCTTCATTTTGCATAGTGTTATAACATGATTAGGTCTATATCATCTTCTATAATTGTTGCCATTTAGAAAATCTTTGGTCACTGTGTTCAAGAGCTTTGAGTTTCTAGTTGCGCAGCTTCCTTACATTTGTGGATCCATACAAGCCTCTATTAGTGAAACTCATCTCTGTCACTACATCCTCTTAGCATTTAACACCTAAACTCACGACATTTTCAAGCATTGATATTCACCAATTTACAGATTCTAATAGCTTTAATCTTCATTCAAATATAGGTAAGAATTTTAATTTCCATCTATTTATTTATATACTCGAACCCATACGTTGCCAAAAAATCCTTTTAATTTACATCATAATTCAAAATCAAACTGATTAAGTTTGTTGTAAAACTAGATCGATTTCATTATAAACACTTTATATTTAATACTATTTATTTTCACTCCATAAATGTCAGGGATTTAGTCAAATGCATGCTCTTAATTAAAACACTCATGCATTTCCTATCAAAACTGCCTCTGATAGACTTTTATCATATTATTACTTCATCAATTACATATATTTCTTTGTAACTTTCTAACATGTTATCAAGAATGGATTTTTGTATATGTCTATAGGTTGGCGAAGGTCGTTAGATTAATAAACATAAATTTCATTCCAATTATTTGTCATCCCTTTACACTAGGATACATACAACGTACTTTCTCTTCGATTTAGAACTTTTTGTTATACATTCATCCCCAATTAGATCAGCTACAAATCATCTTTGAAACCACTCAGAAGAGTCATGAGGCCAATGAAAAATTTTGGGAGTCCTATTTTGAAATACTTTGCATTCGAGTCTGATTCGTCCTAGTTCGAAGTACCATTAAGAAGTCGGAGTAGGAAATTTTGGACTCTAATGTTGAATCAACAAACCAAACTGAATCCATGAAACAACCTGAATATCAATATTCCATACTCTACATATAATTACTCAGATACCACTCGGAGGACATGAGGAACCTAAATTTGTATATGAATTCTTTAGAGACGAGTATAATAATGAATCATGACTACGACTTCTTATAAGAAACTTCATTAGATTATCCTGAGATCTCAGATTATCAAGAACCCATAGTCACTTTAGATAATTCTAACACTGAATCATCTGATTTAGATTTCTTCGTTACAGTTTATATATCTAGATTTTAATTATATGCTCTAAATTTGTAATATACTTTGATATATTCAGACCAATCATTTTTTTTTATCCATCCTATATTAGGATTGGCCTTATGTATTTCTTGATTACACAAATAAATTGGGTTGACATCCTTGTGAGGAATCACCTTGCACTTTTTGAGACTTAACCTTCACCAGGAAGCCTAGCACTTACTATTTTTACTAATTAAAAATTTGGTGCCGTGTCTTTGATATGCAATTTCATTTGCAGGATAGGAGCATTAAACTATTTTAAACACATGGCACAACATCAACACAATCCATACACATCTGTGGGTACTAGTAAACCCTTCCATTTTGAGGTTTGATAAGTTTTTATTTATCTTTTTATTAGATTAAATTGAAGAGATAGAATTTTTTTTCTAAACATTTTGGCACACCTGGTGGGACATTTGTCCCTTGTTTATTTGATTTGTTTCATTTCATTAAAATAAAGTTATCTTTTTTTTTTTTTTCTAATTCTCTGTGTAAAAACATCCATGCTATGATTGGCTAAATCTCATGTGATTGGGAAAATCACCTGTGATTTCCTCTGTGTGTTTTTCAAAGCCGATAACAGTTTTGCTATTTTCTTCTTGTTTTCTCCTGGATTTTTTCTTTCATTTTTCTTTCCTAACCTATTTCTAGGGTTTTGTTTCTGGACGAGATCATGTGCTAGATTCTGCTGGATTGTTGGATTTCTTACTTTCAAAAAATTGCTAAAATAAAAAATAAAAAGGAAGATGTTTTTGAGGTGAGTTCTAAAAATCACTTCTCTTTTTGCTTTTCCATACTGCATTTTTTTGATTTATTCTTCATTCGAAAAATAACACTTTCATTTTGGGATTTAAAATGAAAACTTTTCATCCTTCTTGATCACATATATTTTAATTAGGAAGGATAAATTTAGTTGCATTCCATTTTATTCTTCCCCCACACACAACCAAACCACTTATAACATCAAACTCAACTGTCAAAATAATTCCTACCCAAGTGGATACCTACTTGGATTTGATCACCAAAGAGGAGAAGTCGACTCGGTGTTCTAGCCGAGTATAATCAATTGGTTGTCAGTATATATGACTAAGAACCCAAATCTCTTATCGCCGTAGGACCGTGAAGTGAGGGGGTAGGCCCTAATACCAAGCCACGTACCGACACCAACATAGATTTGGTGCCTCATGTACCATTGGGTATATCGAGGACTTCATCCTTTAACATTACCTAAAACCAACCTTAGAACATCCATATCATAGGAGGTTAACCATTCTAAGCCTACATTTCACATATATAATTCTAATCAAGATAATTAAAATTATTCTACTTGACTTTTCTGTAATCAACCCATTTTTAGCTCTCTTAGTGTGCTTTGTTTGCTTATCATGGTACATAAGTTGACTATCATTAAATATGGATCAAACCTTTACATCAGCATATTCCTTTACTCCTTATGTTTCATTTTTACAGTCATAACTTCAGTTATCTTCATCCACTACCTCTACAACTTTTATCCTAATCAACAACATCATTTACTATTTCCTTATAACACAAAACCCATTCCATCTACAAATGTGACCTAATCCTTATCAATCTCAATTAACCTATCATGTCTAACTCAACTTCACTTAGCCCTAGCATGCTCTTTTAAACCTTCTAGACCATTTTTCACAGTCCCATATTGAATACTCAACCTTTCATCCAAAACATGAACAACCCTATAACAACCCCATCCAACAATCTTTGAAACGACTATCCTTCATAAGAGGAGTTACTTCCAGAACTATCGCTTCTCATCCCATTTCCCTGTCAATGTTTATCCTATCAATGGGTCATTTCAACATCCTCCCATTCATCACAATCTCATACATAATATTTAGACATCCCCCATACTTTATCACAATCAACCTATCTCGACTTCAATACCTTTCTCAAGTACCTCAGACATCCTAAATCTATACACACATACCTACTCAGGCTCAATCAACCCCTCTCATCCAACCACCAAAATCATATATCCAATACCTCTATACATCTTCCCACATGTTTCAAATCAACTACTTTCATTCAACGATATCTTCTCAAGCTATCCTCTTAGTCAGCCTCCACATCAAGTTACATCCATAAAAAACATAACCATATGGTTACTTCTCAGGACCATCATAAATAAAATACAACTACATTCTCTACTGGTTCCACACTCACAATGTTATATTAGTACCTCATTATCTAATCCTACAAAAAATCCCATGCAAGATTTTTTAAATAGATTAGAATGAATTTAGAGGTTGATGCTTCATGGGGACCCAAACATGTCTCTCACTTATGTATCAGGTCTATAATGATTACCCATGTCCATTCGACATCAAGTACCATTAATCAAGACCTATCCTCCACATTGGTAATTACCTGAGTTCAACCATGTTCCATGGCAAGGAGGATCCTCAACAACACATACTATCCTTTAGACACTCATGTTATCTCATCATCCATGACCTACCCAGATCTCATCCTTAGAACCTTTCCCATGTCACTGTCAGGACTAACCTTGGATTGGTACAAACTCCCTCCTTACTTGACAAACTCTTTGATCATCTTTCACTGAGCTAGCCATGTTATCTTCTCGATCACTTAGCTATAAAAGTTACTCGTAAATCACCATTTCTGATATTTCTATCATCAAACAATCTGAAAATGAATCTCTTATCAAATTTTTCACTTGGTGGCAAGGCATTATCAATCAATTGAGCTTCTCACTGCCTCAATTAGAACTATTTGAGTTGTTTTCTCGATAATGTTCCCATCACATCTGATCTATCTTCCAGATCCACGCATTCTAGACCTTTGATTATCCTTCACCATGGCTAGGAAATTAGAAGTCCAAGCCATCGAAGAAGGTCATCTCAATCCTCAATCTACACATGTCCCATCTGATTCTCGTAGGTCTTTCTACGAACCTGATGAGACTATCATGCATGATGCCTTTATTTTTCTTCCCGACCCAACACCCTCAATAGAATCAGTCCATGTAGATACTACACATCCATTGAGTCACATCATCAACACTATTACATATGATCTTCCACATGAGGAGACCCGTTCATCACCAATGCTTCCTCTTGAAAACTCAGATTCCATGGGTCCTATTTTCAATAATCCTCACACATCGATATCACCTATGTCCACCTTCCAATCATCTATTACCTCTTTGTAACCATTAGACTCTACCTTAGAGACTGTTACTAAGGAGGAATTTATAATCAAATATCTCGACATCTAACCACTTTTTAAACTAATAGAAGAATTAGAAAGCTCACATAAATATAACCCACCTCAATCATGTCTCAAAACAACATCTCTCTCATCTGAACCAGACTCAATCCTATCTCTGGCTATTTGTTTGTCGTCTATTTTAGAACCTCGTCCTAAATCAAACACTATACAATAAAATACCTTTACATCCATGGCATCACCCTTATCATTTGACGTGATACCCTCTCCTCTATCTAAATAAAATGTTACAAAATTGAAACTTATCACATTCATAACCTCGTCCTCATCATATGTTGTAAAACCCCTCCTTTACCTAAAATCAACATTGTAAAATCAAAATACAGATCATCTAAGGTCTCAATCTTACTGTTTCACACGGAATGTTTCAACTTTTGGGAATAGAGTTGCTTCTATCCTTTCATTCCTTTGAGAAACAGATAAGGGTTAGGGCTAGGAGGAATACCTGTTGAATGTCGAGAGGGTGTGCGCGTACCGTAGAGAGAGAGATCAGGTCGACTGCGAAGAACTCCTTTTTTTCTTGGAAGGACTACTTGCAAGTAAGAATACAAGACCACCAGATTTTAATTAGACAATAAATGAGGGAACTGCCTTGGGCCCAGGAAATATAAAACTTCCTTTCGAAGGTGGTCAGTTCCCCTGCTAATATGAATTAACACAAATTCTAACAAATAAGCTATTGTCCAATTACAATTTGTTTACCTTGTTAGAACAATAGAGAAAGGGCTGGTCTTGGTTTAGAATCACGGTGACAGATGTCGGTCACTGTAACCGGTACCGGTTGTTAGTAACCGATATCGGTAGGGGCAATGTTTTAGGGGCTTTTGGTGAAGGTTGGTTGTAAGGTGGTTGTGTTGTTTTATAACGTTGATAAATGGGTGGGGTTAGGTAATGGGGTGATGAGAAGGACTCAGAGAATACGGGGGGGTGTTCTTGGGGTAACGTAAGGGTGGAGGAATGACAGCTAGATGTAGTGTGTTGCTGGGTAGTAGATCTAGGAATAGACTTATGATGGCTATGATTCAGAAGTTCAAGAAATGTTATTAAAAGGACATACAAGATATTACTTACTGATTATTGATAAGGATGCAGGTTCAAGAACTGTGATGACGACGGCAGAACTTAGGCAGGATGACCTGACAATCAGGAGATGAGCTATCTTCCCTCCTGACGAACAGATGAGTGTCACAAGGCTCTGGTTACTCGGTTGTAGTTTTTGGGCTTGATGTCCTTCTCTACAAACTCTTCTTGTTTCTTTTTCACTTGTCTCTGTTCAGCCAAGTAAATTCCGGATCCCCAATGACTTCTGATTTGGATCCATGAAAATCCAACCCTTTGTTTTTGGTTGGGAGTGGTCATTTACAGGGAACCGATGGCGGTTACGTAACCGAAGGCGGTCGAGTAGGAACCGATATCGGTCAGGTCAAAGCGGGCTATTTTTAGTAAAATAGCCAGCTTTCCCTCCTTTTCTCCTGAGGGATTAGTTGCGGGCTTGGTCAAGTCATTATGAGGTTGGTTTTAGGTGCGGGTGAGGAGTCATTAGTCATGGGTGTAGATGTAGACCAAGTTATAGGTCTTAATTAGGTTAGTTTAGGGTTAAGACTAGGTCATGATGAGGTGGCAAAATGAGTGGGTGGCAGGTATGGCGATGTGGATTTATTAATTATAAGGTAATTAATAAATAATTGTGTAAGGTTTAGGTGATGAGGTTAGGTTGCGAAATGAGATGCGGGGCACAGGGGGTCGTAAGACACAAATTTGGTGTCTACATTAGCCTCTTGTTGTCGTGTAGCTTGTCTTTGTTAAAGCTGCACAGACAATAATAAGAAGTGGTTACCCCTGTTAAGGGTATAGGTAATCCCCCTCAAATCTATCATAGATTGAGATAGCGTGAAATCAGGGATAGGGTTGATAAAGGGTAAATGGTGTTGAGATGATGGTGAGATGGTGGGGTAGGTCCAAAGAAGCAAACGCACGTTGAAATGCAGTAGTGCGACCAGGGTACATGATTTGAAGAGCAAACCAACAATTCATAGGCAAAGGTCGATAATTTATCCAAACAAGGGTGATATAATCCTGGTATCCAAGGCATAGGAAGTAGCTCCAGGGGATATAACGGGTAAGGTACATGAAATTTTAGGCATGTTCGGCAGTACCAAATGGTTGGTTTGGTTGAGATAAACGTCACGGTCTAGGTCTAGGCAAAGTTGGTCGACTGATCAAGTCAAGTACCCTAATCATGCTAAAACATGAACAGGTGAGCTCGATTGAACAAAAAGCCACAGGATGGGTGGGTAAAATTGAAATTTGTTGGTGTTGGGTGAGGTATTTGAGTGGTGCGGCCTTGGGTTGGGCCTGATTTGTTGAGTGGCGGCCTTGGGTCGGGCCAAATGGTTGGGTGCGGCCTTGGGTCGGGCCGAATGATTGGTTGCGGCCTTGGGGTGAGCCTGAGTTGTTGGTGGTGGCCTTGGGTTGGGCCAAATGATTGGTTGCAGCCTTGGGTCGGGCCTGATTTGTTGGTTGTGGCCTTGGGTCAGGCCAGTTTGGGTGGTTATGTCCTTGGGTTGAGCCAAATGGTTGGTTGCGGCATTGGGTCGGGCTGGATGGTTAGTTGTGGCCTTGGTTCGGGCCAAATGGTTGGTTACGGCCTTGGGTCGGGCCGAATGGTTGGTTGTGGCCTTGGGTCGGCCAAATGTTTGGTTGTGGCCTTAGGCAGGCTAAATGGTTGGTTTTAGCCGTGGGTTGGGTAGATTGAAGTCAAAATAAGGTTAGTCAGCAATAGCTAGGGGTAGGTGATGCTGGAAAAAGTGGAGATTGGTGGATAAGGGTGGGAGTTAGGTGAAGGGATTAGGTAACCGATATCGGTTATGTGTGACCAATATTGGTTAGAAGACCGATACCGGTATTCTAGGGCACAAATTAACCGGTATCAGTTATAGGTCAAAACCTATAAAAAGAAAAATATGGCCTGTCATTGTCACTTTGTGAATTTGAGTGCCCAAATTTAGCTGTCTGAGGTGTGAAGTGATTTTTTTGAGTTTTTGGGTTGAGGTGGCATTATTTGAGTGGAGGAGGGAGTGATTGGTAGACCCCAGCGAGCAGGAGGCAGAGTTTGATTGGTTGAGGACTCAGCTGAGGAGATTTGGAGCCATGGCACACCCAGGAGGAGCAGGAGGTGCTAGACCAGCTGGACCACTACCACCTATCCCACCATGATGACATCTAGTCATACCAGTAGGCTCTGAGGTCCTACCTATGTGAATTTAATGAGTTTATCTTAGATGTGGGTTTTGGGTAGGAATCCTAAATTTAATAAAATAAGGAATGAATGGAGGTAATTTGTAAAATGGAGTGGGTAGGTAGGCTAGTTAGGCCAAAATGGCAGGGTGGGTAGGTTTTTAGGGTTTTCTTGTGGATAAATAGGGAGAAATAGGTAAAAATGTATTTTGCGGGCCGTTTTGGGTTCGGCCCCGCAATTGGACAGTGACTGATGTCGGTCACTAGGCGACCGGCATCGGTCACATAATATTGTATATATATTTTTTTGTTGATAGATCGGCATCGGTTATAGGTTAACTAGCGTTGGCACATATCATTTACTTGGGGGACCGATGGCTGTCGAGGGTGACCAGTACTGGTCAGCATGGGTAGAGTTGTGGTTTTTGTTTGTTGTTAGAATGTTGGCTAGTTTTTTTTTTTTTTTTTGGGGGGTGAAGGGGTAGGGGTTAGAGTTGATAGGAAAGGGGGGAATAGGGTTGTTGAGGGGTTGGTTCAGGTAGGATAGATTAGATGTTGGGTATGAAGTAGGAGGTGTTAAATTGGCGGGGGTATAGTTAGATGGCTAGAGCAGATCGGGGTGGTTGGTAGGGTGTGAGATAAGTAAAGGGGATATCATAGGTGTATAGGGTAATATAGGGGGTTGTAGATGTGTGTTGTAGAGTTGGATTGTGGTTGGGTGGGTAAGTGGGTATAGAGAGTTAAGGTATTTGTTATGGTAAAGGGTAGGCGAGATGAAGTGGGTTGTTTTTGCAGGCACGCCAACAGCTCACGATGCAGGATCGGATGCCCCCTTTATTGAGACGGATGCGGCCAAATGTGAGTGCAGCGCAGTGGAGGTTGGACTCGGCAGAGTCCAGAGGTACAGGGTTATGGATAGGGACCACAACCTGATGGTTTCCCTCATTGAGAGATGGGATCCGTCAACCAATGTCTTCCATCTCCCTACTGGAGAGATGATGATTACATTAGAGGATGTGTATCACATCCTTAGAATTCCAATCATAGGTGAGGTAGTGTTCCAAGTGGATGCCGAGACAGCGATGGATAGCATCCTGCATGTATTCGGGGATGTAGCCCCATTGATTACTTATCACAGCGCGAACATTGCCTATGGCGACATGTATCGCGCACACCGATATGAGACATGACTTTCCGTGTTGATGATGATAGGTATCACCTGCTTCGCCCTCCCAGACTCAGAGGGAGGCCACTTCCCATGGGCTTTGATGGGAGTTATACACAAGATGGTAGAGGAGCATACATGCTATGCCTGGGCACCAGTGTATCTAGTGCAACTATACAGAGAGCTGTGGGGTTATCACCGTATGAGGTGATTTGGTATTTTCTCTACATTTGTGTTACACTACTGGGCATATAAGCACATCATCTGTATATAACTAGTAGGACTACCCCAGCAGCCAGGGCCATAGATAGTATATAGATATGGATTTCAGAGGTGGTTGGGGGTCATGGACAGCCATGAGCAGTGCTCGCAGGATGGGATGTGGCCTACTACCGTCATATGTTAGAGGGCTTGACCATACTGGACATTATATGGAGGCCCTAAAAAGGCCATAATCCCCAAGGAGGAGCCTGAGCACAGATGCGCTAGATCCAGTATAGTTTCTGGATAGCTGGATAGAGGCCTGGGGAGTATGAGCGGATACTCCTAAAGAGGGTACGACGGCAGTTGGGCTTACGACAAGATGAGCCACCTCACTTCCCACAGTACCAGAGGCATGATGTAGAGGCCCCACTGCCTGCACCACAGCCCATTGAACCAGATTGGGTAGCAGAGAGACCAGCTGATGATATAGTGGACGATGCCGGAGTGACAGGTACCTTTTTGCTTTGGTGGGAAGGTCAGAGAGCAGCTATGAGAGCACAGCCCACAAAGCCAGATTTGGCGAATGTGATAGTAGAGAGGGACCGACTCTTAGGACAGGTGTAGTTATTACAGGGGTAGCTTGCTGCTGCACAGGCACAGATTGGGGTGTTACAGGGGCAGTTACCCTAGGCATAGGCTCAGGCACAGCCGCAGGCACCAGTACAGCCACAGGCACCACCACAGGCACAGACACCACCGCAGGCATAGGTACAGGTACTGCCATAAGCACAGGGTGTACCGGTAGGGTAGGGACCACTACTATTAGGAGTCGGGGGACCAGCCCCAGCAGCCATGGTGGCACGGGCCCGCTATATGGAGGCGAGAGCAGAGGCCAGGTATTATCAGGACATCCTCGATGATATCAGGTCTGACTATCAGCCATATGCGGCGCATAGAGCTAAGACATCTTGGAGCCAGAGATCCCAGGGGTCGCATCCACAGCCGGTGGGTCTGTTATAGGGAGGAGGCAAGAGCCAACACAGGGAGCAGCAGGGAGACGGGCCGAGGGTGGTGGAGAGAGCTGAGACATGCCTGGAGCGGAGATGGGTTTTTGATATTGGATATAAACACCGGTCTGCGAACCGAGTATGTATATAGATGCCTGCATGCCCACATATGATTTATTTATTCATTTTTGTTGTATATACTGGCCTGCGAGCCGAGTACATGTTGTATATTTGATATCGTGCTGCGAGTCGAGTCAAGATTTTTACAGGGATAGCGGCCTGCGTACCGGCTTTGTATTATTTTTAGATCACAAAGGCCCCCATGCAAGGAAAGTTGTATATTTTGACATTGATATATATAGATGATGATTTTGATCCACATGGTGTGTATAAAAATGTCCTATGTGTTTTGTCGATGGTTTTTGAAAGTTAATGTAGATAGATGATGTTGATGAAATTGTGGTGATATATATATGTGTTGATGGGATTCTGATGAAAAATATTGATAATGATTTCATTATGCAAGAAAAAGAGGAGGGCGCCACCAAAAATTTGTAAAAAATAAAGAAAAGGCCGAGGTTTAAGCAGAAGGAGACATGTGACTGATATCGGTTAGCTAACCAATGTCGGTAGATATATGACCGATACTGGTTAAGTAACCGATATCGGTTATGCTAAAACGAGCTTTTCTAAAAATAGAAAAGCTTGGGAGACAACTTAAGTTCTTATTTTTAGAGGCATGCAATAACTTAAATACGAGAATGTGAAACTGTTTGACGACTGATAGAGGTAATTGCATGGGATAATTGAGTGATAAGGAGGAAAGAGACAGGTAAAGTGATTGTGGGCTGAGATTAAGAAGGTAGAAAGGTAAGTTATATTGAAGAGGGTGGTGAAGATGGCTGAACAAGGAGAAGCATGCAGCAGGTAGAGACAAGAGGGAAGACAGGTTCCATCTCAAGCTACTACATTCCAAGAGGTAAAATTTTTAGTTGTAATTCAATTCTTGCATGTTTTATGGATAGGATGAGAGAAGGTAAGTGGGTAGAGATGAAAAAGAAAATGTGATAGGCAAGGGTTTGGGATAGGGTGAGTGTTATGGGGTAAGTAAGCAAGGATTTCAGGTATGTTCGTAGGTACAGAGAGGGGTAAACGAGCAAATAATTATCATAAGTTGTGTTTGCAAGCAGGCTGTATATGATTGACAGTGATCGATATTGTTTAGAGATAACCAGTATCGGTTAGGTAACTGGTCTCGGTTATCTATAACCGATAGCGGTTACTGTATGAAATTATAGAATGTGAGAAAAACACTTGGGGATTTGATTTATTGAATGGTTGTGTGTTGTTTTGATGTATACAGGCAGAGGTAGGGATGAGGATGAATGATAGTGTACCAGCTTTGTTGTCACGAGTCCAAGCGGATGTAACACCAGCTGAATGGGCATTGATAAAGTGTGTGGGGTTAAGTGGAATCCGCTATTATTCACGAATCACATGCAACCATGATATGTTGTAGGCGTTGATTGAGAGATGGATTTCAGAAAATAATACCTTCTATCTGCTAATGGGGGAGATGACAGTGACGTTGGAATATGTGTTTAGAATTTTGAGGCTCCTAATTACAGGAAGACTAGTGTATCAGGCAGGACCTAGCGTGGCGCGGGGAGCGATAACAACAGTATTTGGTTCAGCTGCATGAGATTTGACACAACGAGGTTTAACATTTACTTATGGTATCATGTTTGCAGCACACCTTGAGGCAACAAGGTTGGCAGTGGTATTAATGATAGCGGTGGGGTATTATGCATTACCAAAGGCGGATGGGGGAAGATTTCCAAAAGCATTGATTTGTATTATTTGGGAAATGATAGAAAGGAGCATGAATTTTGCATGGGCATCTGCATATCTGGTAGAGCTATATAGGGGTTTATGGGCCTACAGGCAAAATCACAGGACGACACTGGATTATGCATAATTATTACATTGTTGGGCCTATGAGAACATTGTGTGTGTGCGATCAATAGGCCGACCAATCCAGGAAAGAGAGATAGGAGTGCAGAGGTTTGGATTCAGACGATGGGTCCAGACAGAACAAGAGGCGAGATCCCAGGCCGTGATAGATGACATCGAGTACTATAGGTAGGTATGGGACATGGTGACGATTGTGGATATCTGTTGGATGCCTTACGGAAAGTATATGGTGACAGAGAACATAGCTGAGGATTTGAGGGGTGTAGACCGATTGAGGTGGATCGCGGGGCACAGGCCGGGTAAGTATGAGAGGATTCCTCTAGATCGTGTGTGGGAAAAATTTGGATTTGTTCAGGATATACCCATGGCTTATAGACCATACATGAGGATCAACACTAAGGCATCATTCTCACCTCCCCGGCCGACACCTCCAGAAGGTACAGAAGGGATAGCAGCCGATCGCAGGGTAACGGATGCAGGAGCAACAAAGGCTTATAGATTATGGTGGATAGCAGAGCTGCGAGGTTCACGTGAGAGGGCCGATCATCCTGACATACCTGTGATTACAGTGGAGAGAGATCACCTACAGGTTTTAGTTCACCAGCTCCAAATGCGGGTGAATGAGACAACGAGATTGTTAGTAGTTGCAGAGTCATGAGTGGAGAGACTAGAGGTGATATTCTGCCATGCGAGAGGGCGTATTCATATGTTACAAGAGAGATTGGTGGATCAATGGGAGGAACCAATAGCAGTGGCACCTTTGAGGATGGAGAGGCCAGGTGAGCGGCGTCGACGATCACGATCATCACCTAGTTCGGGATGAGGCGCAAGGGTACAAGTGAATTTTATAGGGGTAGAAGAATAAATAAGGATGCCAACCTGCACGTTGATGATAGAGAAGATGTATTTGTTTAACATCTAAATAAAATTGAATATGTAGGTTGATTTGAGTTATGATAATAATAAGAATGGTTGTGTTTTAAATGTTTTTTTTTGAAAAAGGATAAAGATGAATGTGATCAAATAGAAATACACAAAAATATTTATATTTACAACACATGATAGGTTATGGTAGGGGATGGTCGAGCTAACCATGGGAGACCCCATGTCTCCTAAGTGCTGCCTACATAGCCCATTGTACAAAGCAAAGAGGGGCCTCAGACCGATGTAGTTCTCCCTTAGGACCAGGGAGAGGTGAATTCAGGAAATTTGGTTGTGGTTAGGCAATTTGTTGGTTGGTAAAAATATTGATATTGGTAGGGTAATGTTGTTGGTGTTGGTAAGGGATTGGCGATGTTGGTGTAGGTATAGGTGTAGCGAAAGTTAGCTTACCCCAGTAGTAGGGAATCGTGTCCTGATTAAGGTCAATACAGAATCCTAGATTCGAGTAAAAGAGGAAAAAGTTTCCCGTAGTTGAGAAGAGCTAAAAAAACCACATATTAATGTAGGATGAGCTTTAATCCCTAGGTACCTTGCATATGCGAGAAGTCGATAGGTGAAAATAGTTGTATAATCACAATATATCGGATATACGTCACGTCCCTTGAGTTTTTTTTCTTTGATGAATGGTGAGGTGAGGTGGCTAGTAGAGCTAGGGTGCAGAGAATTTCTTATAAGGTGATTATGCTGACTAAAGAGAACCAAACCTAAATAGACAAGTCCATGACTCAAAAGTGCTTTTGAATACCGCTTTTTTTTTTGATATAGACTGATCGATGTGGGAAGTCTACATGGGATATGTATTTTTTTGTTCTTGAGGTCTTCACGAAGCTGATCAATGCGAGAAGATTCTAATAAAGGCTTAATTTGTATAGCTGTCCTTCAAGGGAGCAGTCTATTTATAGTAGCAAAAGTGCCTTTTGTGTATAGCTGTCCTTCGGGGGAGCATTCTATTTATAATAGCAAAAGTGGCTTTGCACATAGTTGTCCTTTGAGGGAGCATTCTATGTAATAACTTAGAGGTCTTAGATGTCCGTTTGGCATGAAGCATCTAGTTTTGTAGGAAGTTTGACTCAAGAATATCCCATAAGTGTATAATTGAGAACATGTTATTTTGATACTTTTAAGTCATGGACCAGACTAAAAAATGGGAAGGCATCTTTAAGAGAAGGTGATGACCAAACCACATGAGCTTGACTCTATTTTGAGATGCATGAAACAAAGTGTATGAGGTGGTAAATGAGCTCAAGGGACGAGCGCAAGGTAGATAAGAAGTGATATAACACTAAATTCAACAGTAGAATGGTCGAAGATGCAAGGAATTAAGGGGTTAAGGATCAGGTTCACCATTAAGTGAAGCTAAATGATAAGTTCCTGATCCATAAGTGTGAGTGATAATGTAAGGCCCAATCCAATTTGGAGCAAATTTGTCGCGTTTGCTCTTTTCTAGTTTGGTTACATGTTGATTCTCTTTGAGGAAAAGATCACCAACCTTAAAGGTACGCTCATGAAGTCACTTATCATAAGCACGCTCGATGCACTTTTGATAGATTTGAAGGTGGTCAAGAGCTGTAAGATGACACTCGTCAAGAAGCTCCAATTGGGCTAACTGCTCTTGGCGGAAATCATAATTGTTGAGAATATCCAAAAGAGATATTCTTAGGGAGGGTATTTGTATTTTGAGAGGCCAGACAGCCTTGGTACCATATACCAAATAAAATGGGGTGGCATTAGTGGAGGTACGAATGCTAGTCCAATAAGCCCAAAGGGCAAAGGGGATGTGATCAGGCCAATTTTTTCCAGAATCGTTAACGAATTTCATGAGAATTTTTGTCAGGGTTTTGTTAGAAGATTTGGCTTGACCATTTTCTTGTGGATAGTAAGGTGATGAGAAGCTAAGTTTGATACCAAAGTTTTCACAAAGGTCTTGTAACAACTTATTTTTGAAATATTTTCTATTATCTGTTATCAGGCGATGAGGAACACCAAAACGACAAATAATGTGATGGTTAATGAATTCTACAATTTTTTATTTTTTGGTTGAAATGAGTGGAATGGCCTCCACCCATTTAGTGTAATATTCGGTTGTTGTGATTATCCAACGGTGACGTTGCGAAGAGAGTGGGTGAATCTCACCAATAAGGTCTAAACCCCATTGTGAGAAAGGCCAAAGATCTCGTGTGACCTGTAGCGGATGGATAGGAGTATGTTGAAGGTTGGCATGTTGTTGACACATGACACAATGCTTAACATATTCGTAGCAGTCGTTATTAAGATTAGGCCAATAATAGCCTAGGCAAATGATCCATTTGGCCATGGCAAGGCCACTAAAATGTCCACCACAAATACTGTCATGGACTTGTTGGATGGTATAGGTGACCTCCGCGCAGGTTAGACATCGAAGGAGGATGCCATCAAAGCCACGTTTACAGAGGAGTCCCCCCATGAAAACATAATGAGAAACACTTTTAAGAAAAGTACATTTTCCATTACTAGTAAGGTCAGGTGGGAGAACAGAGGTTGTAAGGTAGTCGTGAAATTGGTGATACCAGGTATCCTGCGAATTAGCAGACATATTATTTATCATACAAACAGTCAAGGTTGAGTAAGATTGGGCAAAGAGTTGTTGGACCAAGACAAATATGTCAGAGTCAATTGGTGAGGTAGGAATTTGCGAGGCTAAGCAAGCCATAGTATCCACAAATTTATTAGCTGAGTGGGGAATGGTTTGGATAGAATAATGAGTAAATAAGGTCAAAAGTGAATCCACGTAATGTTTGTACTTTTGAAGTTCCTCATTTTTACATTGGTATATGCCCATAACTTGATTGACTACTAGATGAGAGTCGCCAAAAATGTTAATAAATTTTACACCTAAGTGTAATGCAACCTGGAGACCCAAAACAAGGGCCTCGTATTCTATTGTATTATTAGTGCAGGGGAAATCGAGACGGAATGAAAGAGGCATAGGTTCAGCGTCCAGAGGAATGAGAACAACACCAGCCTGTCTGCTGTGCTGGCATTTGGATCCATCAAAGAAGAGAGTCATTGGATACGACTCCTCACTGAGTGAAAGAGTGGCGATGAGTTCGTCGGGGAAAGTAAAATTGGTAAATTGGTAACTAGGTAAAGGGGCTTCCATGAGTTGGTCTGCAATAGTTTTTCTTTTGATTGATTTCTGGTGTACAAATTCAAGGTCGAGGTCGGCAAGGAGCATAAGTCATCGGGTGATGTGTTGGTTTAGATGAGGTTTGGTGTACATATAATGAATGGGATCCGCGTTGGTGATGACAAAAGTTTTGTGATTCAGGAGGTAGTGTCAGAGTTTGGTGGCCACGAATGATAGGGCTACACACAACTTTTCTACATGTGTATACCTAGTCTTGTAATCCACTAGAGTACGACTTATGTAATAAACGGATTATTCTCAATGCTCGGAGTCATGATGTGCGAGCATGGCTCCTACAGCGTGGTCGGTGGCAGAAAGGTAAAGGTAGAAAGAGCGACCATCCTGAGGTGGGATAAGCACAGGCGGCTATAAGAGATAGGCTTTAAGAGCCTCAAAGGCTTGGTGGCACACTTCGCTCCATTGAAAGACAATGTCCTTTTTGAGGAGATGATGGAAAGGTTGACATCGATCTGAGAGTTGTGAGATGAAATGCCAGATAGATTGGAGTTTACCCTACAAACTACGTAATTGTTTGAGGTTAGTGGGTGGGGGTATTTCTAGGATAGCTTTGACTTTAGCTGGATCAACCTTGATGCCATGCAAAGAGACAATAAAACCAAGGAGTTTTCCCAAAAGGACACCAAAGACACATTTCTTTGGCTGAAGACGAACACAATATTGTAATAGGTGATCGAAAATAATGGTTAAAACATCGAGATGTTCACTGCGATGTTTAGATTTGCCAAGAAGATCATCGACATAATCCTCAAGGATAGTGTGCATAATGTCATGAAAAATATAAGTCATAGCCCGCTGATAGGTCGCACCATCATTCTTAAGGCCAAACGGCATGACACGATAACAGAAGGTTCCCCAAGGAGTTATGAAGGAATTTTTATGTTGATCGGCCCGGGCTACCAAAATTTGATTGTATCCCAAGAATCCATCCATAACGGAAAGCATCTCATGGCCTGCAGTGAAATCAAAAAGTTGATCAACACTTGGTAGGGGGGAAGTCATCCTTTGGGCAAGCGAGGTTAAGGTCTTGGAAATCCATACATATCTGAAGTCCCCTCGTTGCTTTAGTAACAGGTACAATGTTAGAAATCCATTGAGGATAATCAATAGGTAAGATGAAGGAAACAAAAAGGAGTCGTTGAAGCTCTTCTTTGACCAAGAGGGAAATGCATGGATGCATTTTCTTCAGTTTCTGTTTAACTGGTTTGTAGTTGGGTTTCAGGGTAATGTTATGGATAGCAATGTTAGGATCAATTCCTGGCATGTAAGCGTAGGACCAAGCAAAAGCTTGGTTGCGGGAACGGAAGAAGGTAGTGAAGGCAGTTTGTTCTGAACTTCAAGAGATTTTCTGATTTTCACAATGTGAGGATCGTCCTCTGTGTGGATGTTGATTTCTATAGTCGACTCATTCAACATGGTTTGAGTGTCAGATGGTAAGGAACGTTGAATATAAGAGTCATCTGCACCAAGGTAAGTGAGGATGGAGTAGTCATCCTAGCACTCAACAACATTAATTGAAGGCGAGTCCTCTTTGATCATGTCTGGATACATAAGGGGAAGAGAAGATGGGTCTTCATTATTGCATTGATAAGTGAGAGGACCCAGGAAGATAGCATTTATGAAAAAAAAAGTTAGGAGCGATAAATTCAGGGTCTATCAACTCTGTGGGTGACGATGGCAAAATGGGCGATGATGGTTCGGAAGGGGTGACTTTTTCGTCTTCCTGGATACAATAGATATATGGTGTTTTTGGTGTAGGTGGATAAGATAATCCAAGACCATGACGATCTTTGTGTTTGCGTGTAGTTATGGGAATGATCGTATGTCAACCTTGTTCATAAAGACTGAAACTGAAGTCCTTCCAAGCACATCACATCAGGAAGGTGAGGGCGAAACGACGATTAGTTAGATATTGAAAATCAGATTAGAAGAAAAACACACCAAGGGGAGGTTTAGGGGTGACAAAGGATGTATCGACACCCTCATACATTAGGTTGGTGCGGAAATTAGGTGGTCCATAGGAGATTACATCCCCCACACGACGGTCGTAGGTAGGATGCGCATGTAACTGTCCATACTCCTGTGGGGTATGGAAAGTGCTAACATTATATAGGTGATACTCCCCCAGCATAAGGTATTGAAAGACATCTACTAAGGGATCTGAGGTTGGGATGTTGTCCGCGGGAAAGGAAGTGGTATTTGCGTTGGTAGTTTCATTGGTTGAAGGTGTAGGTACAGTTAAGATGGATGGTTGAGGTGTGGTCGAAGTAGACGGTTGGGTTGGATGAATGGGTGTCTTGACTAGTACAAGCACATCATTAGGACGATATAACATTTTGCAGGTTTTGAAGAGGGGAGCATCAGCTTTTACGGTGTAGGACTTCCCCTCATACTCGAATTTTATGCATCTATGTAAGGTGGAGGGAACGCATCCCATAGCCTGGATCCAAGGGTGGCCTAACAACATGTTGTATTGGAATTCTCCCTCAAGGACATAGAAGATTTTGGGTAAGGTACGTGGCCCTACACGAATGTTAAGGATCACGGTTCCTAAGGTAGAAGTAATAACATCATTGAATGAACGCAACATGGTGGGGTTGGCACACATACAGCTAGCCTTGATATTCATTTGTTGGAAGGCTTTGGAAGAGATGATGTTTAGGCTAGTGCCCCCATCAATCATAACACGATGTACTTGGATGTCCCAGACGTAAGCTGAGATGAAAAGAGCGGGGTCAGGATCTTCTGCACCAAATTCAACAATTTTGTCTTCGGAGAAACTGACAGCAGGGGCTTGCTGTACAGAGACAGAAGTGGTGGGGGAGATAGGTTGTTTGGTGAGAGAAGCAACGTGATTAGGTGTTAAAATGGAGGTGACGGGCAAGGTTTCATTAGGTAGGACCTCTATCCCTTGAAGGATCTCAATGAGATCTTGTCAATGAGATTCAGAGGTTTGAATGAGATCATACAGTGTCATTTTTACAGGTGATTGGTGAAGCTGTTTGATCACGGTTCGGTGGGAAATTCCATCAGAGATGGGATAGGAAGCTCCACGAATAACCACTTTAGGTGGTAGTGCAATCGGGATGGTGGACAGAGAAAGAGAGGCTGCATGTGTGCTTTCTTTAGCTTTCCCATTGTTTTTCTACCCTCGAGTAGCAATACTAATCATGTTGATCTCATGAGCATGAGAGGAGGAAGACGGTAGGGATAAGTCATTGTCTTCGAGAGGTGGGGTTGCAATAATGAAATATCTTGGTGAGGCGGGGACAGGTGGTATAGGAGAGGGGTTTGAAGCTAAAGGTTTCTCCCATCGTAAGTTGTCTTTCTTAACCTTTCTATCCGAGAGAGGTGACTGACGAAGGATGGCTCTCAAAGCTTTGCATCCCTCTACATCATGTCCTGGTGTACGGTGGTAAGCACAGATTTTAGACTCATCATAACCTATAGGTCGAGGTTTAGATGGATTATAGGGTCTAAGTGGGGGTAGGGAAATGGTCGCATTCTCCACCAACATATCAAGGATCTTGGCATAAGATCATTTGAGCAGGTCAAAGTCAGAGGAAGATGAGGCTATTGATTGGGTGGGTTTTGGTAATGTTTGGGTATGGTTGGTTCGTACGGGTGGTAGTCTAGAAAGGGGTTTTGATAATTGGATTTAACTAAACGTGGCTTCTTTGGCACAGAATTTATGTTTAGCTGGTTAGATGATGAGGCCACAGATGACGTGATGGCGGGAAACAACCACAGAGAATGAGGAGTGACAACAAACAAATCCTTTGATGATGGAGTTTTTTTAGGGTTGATAGGTGGATAGGATACATGGGGGGACGGTGTTGATACAACCCATGAATCTCTGCATGGGTGTAGAAGGTGCAGGTCGTTTTAAAGAAAACGTAGGAGGTATGATTTATTGAGGCAATGCGGAGGGGTGAGGTCCCAATATAGAAGGTAGGTGTGACGGTGAGGGTTTTAGTTGTGACAGAGGCATAGATTGGGTTTGTCTCTTAGGTGGATGGACAACTTTATTTTTGGATAAATCTAACCGTTTAGGTGGGTGTGTTAGGCTGGGTATTGGTAAAGTCCCAAGCATAGGGAAAGGTTTGGTTAGGTTAGTAGAGGTGGATGAGGTGTTCGGTAGGGATGAGGGGGGTGAAGATAAGGACATAGGCATTTTAAGCTTTTGTAAACACCTCGGGTATATGGTAGAGGTGTCTGGATTGGTCATCTGCGTTTGAGTAGAGCATGGTGTACTCAAACGCTCCCATAGGACTCGTCTATCTTCTTAGGGATGACAATCTTCACATGTGAATAGGAACTTTGATATGGAAGAGAGGTGGGTTGTGATTCTGGTCCATTGTGGGTGTGATACAGGGGGTAAATGAGTTGTTGTATCAATGGGTGTTAAGAGGTCAACCAGTCGCTGAAAAGATGTAGGCGATGAAGAACTAATAGGTAGGAGGGCATGTTTGAGGGGATCCGTCATGATTAAAGAATTTGGTGATGTCGGGTCGAGAGGTTTCTCTTCTAAGGATGACAGAAAAAGTTACGAGCCTTCCTCTTGTACAACAAGAGTGGTAGAAGGAGATGTTTTGGAAATAGATAAGTTAGATAACATCCGCCCACATTCTTGCAGGGATGTGGTTGTAAGAAGGCTCATCTATGAGAAGAGAACTCTGGGCGGTTAATTCCTTTATGGGTAAAGGAATGGCAAGGATTTCATCTTGTCTTGATGGTGGTGAAGGGGGTTCGGGTCCCTGCCTTAGTGAAGAGGCTTGATTCAGAATTTTCCTCAATAGAAGCTTTTGGTTGGGAGTCGAAGACCGCATGGATTTCATGAACACTCTCCTCGGCTAAGATATCTTGGTTTATGTTACTGTTAGATTGAGTTGGTTCGGGAATGGTTTGTTGAATATTTTCTAATTTAGGTTAGCAGGGGCATTAGGATTATCGAGGGTTATATCCCCTGCATCAACCATTTCCTGCACTATATTTTCAAACATCTTACAGTTTTTGTGACTGTGTCCCTTCACGTGGTTGGAAGTTACAGAAGTCATTTATTTGTACCAAGAATGTATAGCATGGGTGGAATCAAACCCGGATGAGGATTAACAGGAAGGTAAGGTGATAGATTCCCGCTTTGAGCAATTTCCTCCAAGAGACACCATAAGTTTCTCCCAAGGGAGTGTAATTGATTGGCTCAAACTTTATACTTATAGGTGGTTTTTGGTGGGGTCTAGATGGTGCTTTTGTTTGAGGGACCATCACCTTCATGTACAACCCTTTTGATTCAATCGTGTGCATGGAATTTGTGGTTGTTGGATTTGTTGGTGGAGTCCTTGGGTTCGGAAATTAGGTTTTTGTGCGGCAATTACAATTTCTCTTCCTCTAGGCTCGAATTCAGTTTCTTCTTCTGAAGCATAGTAAAGGCCCGTCATCAAGGTTGTGCATAAATTTTGAATTTGGGAGGTAGGAGAAATTTGCTTAGCACATCCCGCGTAAAGAGTTCGATTATTCGGCCTGCAAGGCAAGCTAAGTAAGTTGGTTGATGAGGCCCCGCCACGTCAATGAATCTGCGATAGATTCGGTTTCAAATTTCGGACGCATAGAGGTCGGTATACATACTTTCTTAGGCAATATTAATGAGAACGATGATCCAGAAGAGTTGCTAATTGGGTAAAAGAGAAATTGAGTGCTGGGTTAAAGCACTCTACCCACTCCAAGGCAAGGTCCTAATAGACATGGGAAAAGGTCGGATAGTAAGACATCATCATAGAAATTAGATAAAGGCATGTTAAATGAATCGCAAGTGTTGTTGATGATCCTCCTTACTATTAAAATGGAGTAATTTTGATATTCCCATTGAGGAGTATATGAATGAATGGGGATAAAAGGATGAATAGCTCCAAAAAACTTGCTCGTATTCCTGGTGCTAAGGCTTTCCTGAAACAAAGCCTCCAGATTGTTTGCATCTAGTCCCATCAGTGTTTTGATGAATTTAGTGGTTGGATGAGATGAAGGGTGTTGTTATTGTAACGGAGGAGGATTGGGCCAAGAGCCACCACTAGACCACGGTGGGGTTAAATGTTTGATATGCATTGAGGATGAATATATTTGAGGTGACCAATAGGTAGGTCTTATTTAAGGTGTTTAAGCACCGATAAGTGTGTGGAAAATGAAAGTTGGGCGAAGCTTGATAAGGAAAGCCATGTGGATACGTGTCAGAAGAACAAAAGGGGTTTATGAAGGGGCAAGTCTGCGAGAGAAGACTAGGAGGAGCAGTCGGCGGTATGATATGGGGGGCCCTAGATACTAAAGGAAAGCCAAACAATCTGTGTCCGTAGAAACCTCCCAAAGCCACTGTGGGAGACAGGGCTAGGAATGAAGAAGGTTAAGGCGAGTTATAGGTGGAGAGAGAGCTAAATGACGGCGTGCTATACTAATAGTCATACTATGAAAGTTTGACACATTGGGTTACGGTAGGGTATGAGACACATAGTAATTTACAACAAAACAGCGCTAGGATTAGCCATCCAAACTTTCCAAATGCCTTATTCTCCTACAAGGACTTGGTGGGGACCCTTATGATGGCGCATTAGGATTCCCCATATGCTGTGAAGGGGTGATTCTTAAAGGCATGGAGGCAGGCATGTGAAACGTGATGCGTTTTTCTGAGTGATAACAACCATTGACAAGAGTACAACACAACAGGGTTTCATCTATCAGGATCAAAAAGGCCACAAAAAATGTTGGAATTGGTAGTTTACTGGTTTGTCGGTACGTGAAAGACAGTACGCGATCTCGGTCAGGTAACCGATGTCGGTCATAATATAGCCACGTCGTAATTAACCGATGTTTGTTAAATATGACCATTGTAAAAAAGCTGTAAGAATTTGCTGATTGGGGTTAACAATGCCTTTAGTATGCCTACCAACTATTATGAAGTGATCACTGAACAGTGTATTGACAAGAACCTAAACTAAAAAACAGCCAGATGCACAAGCAAATCAAGAAGACTAACCTAGGATTAGTTTTTAGAGTTAGTGGGCTTATGCCTTAGATGCAAGATGATGTCAATCCTACACAAAAGACCTAGGGATAATTCAAGTTTGGTTTTGGCTTATAGGTTACCGATCCCCTAAACCCCCAACCGCTCCCTCTTAGTACTAACTGTCGTCCCCTTTCAGCCTGCCTTTTTGCTTTTGAGTTTGTGTGATTATATGTGCTTTGCATTTGTTGTCATTGAAAGTAAGATTAATTTCTTGTCAATACCGTGGATATCCCCCCCATTTATACCTGTTACTTAATCTACGTTCACTAGAATTTAAAACACAAGCAAGAGATGTAATGCACGTGTTTTAAACCCAAAATAATCAAACAATGATATTCATGAAGCAAAGGAGATGAAGTTCCTAATCAAAGATGTGAAAGCAGACAACTCTTTTACCAAAAGGAAAAAATACTTGTTGTGAATATTTAGCAGAAACAAACAGCAAGTATGCTCCTATATGAAAGCAGCAAGAAAGAAAGAACCTTAAATGGGTCCCACAGCGTGCAAAATGTTTCGCACAGAATGTTTCTGTTCCTAGAATAGAGTTTCTCTATCCCTTCATTCTCTTGAGAAATGAGATAAGGGTTAGGCTAGTAGGAATACCGATTGAATGTTTGAGAGGCCAGTGTACACCGTACCGAATAGGATCAGACAATCGATTTCCAAAGAACTCCTTTTTGTCTGGAGACTCCCTGCAGTAATATCAAGACCATCGTATTTTTAGTTTAGACATAAATGAGGGAACTGCTTCAGTAACCGCATGAATATTGTACTCCGTCAGGTGGTCAGTTCCCCTCTTAATACTAAGTAACCCAACTTCTAAAAAGAAATATTACACAATTACAATGACATTACCTCTTAAAAAGCATAGATAGAGAAAGCTGGTTTTGGTGGAGTCATAGTGACCGATGCCGGTCACTATATTAACCGATATCGGTAGGAGCAATGACTAGCGCTTTCAATAAGGTTGGTTGAAGGAGGTTATATTTTTTATAAAGGTGGGTAATGATTAGGGGTAGGAAGGCGACAGGATGATTGGAGAATATCATAACAAATAGTGTGGAGCTAGTCTGGGGCAATGTAACGGTAAGGAATGATGTTAGATGTAGGACACTACCGGGTAGTATGAATAATAGGAGTACTTGTAATACTGTGATTCAAAAGTTCAATAAATGTTATTAAAATGTCCAAAACACTACTTTTCGCAGTTCCTTATATTAGGATCCGGTTCGAGGACTGTGAATGACCCAAGTTAGGGCTCTAGTGGGATAATGCGACCATAAAATATGACTATTTCTCTCCCATGCTTGGATGAGTGTCATCTGGGCTCTTGTTACTCAGTTGCAGTTTTTGGCTTCGTGTCCTTCTTTTGTCAAACTCTTCCTCTTTCCCTTCCTTGTCTCTGCTCTGCTAAGTGAATTCCGATCCTTCCAATTAAATTCTAGGTTCCTTGTTTTTGTTTGGGATGTCATTTTTATAGGGACATGGTGTTTACGATAACGATGGTTTGTCGTTAGAACCGATGTCGGTGTAAGTCAAGTGGCTCTTTTTTAAGTAATACCAACTTTCCCTCCTTTTCTCCTGAGGATTAGTTGTAGGCTTGGTCCAAGTCTGATTAGTTTGGTTTTGGTGCGGGTGAGAAAGGTAATTAGTCTGGGTGTTGGGTGTGACCAATTTATAGGTCTTAATAGGTTAAGTTTATGGTTAGGCTAGGTCATGGTGAGTGGAGAAATAGGTGGGCAGTTTGGAGATGTGGATTTTTAATTATAAGGTTAATAATAATAATTGTGGCAAGTTATTTGTTGAGGTTAGGTGTGACATGATATGTGGGCATCAGGGTGTCGTAAGACACAATTTTGTGTCACACTCCCATCAAAACAACATCATCATGTGAATCCTTACAAATATAAATCCTACATCACTTTATTATTTAGATCTTCCCCAAGGATAGATCTACTTCAACCATTTTCCCATTAACCAGTAGCTAATAAAACCTATGAAAGAGACAGATAGTCTAGTATTTGACAAAGTTCTCACCACAAATATGATATATCTTCCCTCAACCATCTCATGTACACACTATAATCCAAAACCTTGCTATAGAAGATAATGACTATTATAATACCATGGGGTTTAAGGACAGAAATTGAAATGTGTCTCAATTTTTGCACGTCCTTTTTGTCAAGATTTGCTTGACCAAAAGGTTCACCTTTACTTAGATAATCCAACTACACACCCCTGATTCAAAGCCTTACATATCAAAATAAACCTTTTGCTAATTATCCCCCACCAACAAAACAACTCTCAAATGAATATTTTCAAAACTCCCCCATACATAAATACATTATTAAAACAATACCCACCTCCGAGGCCACTAACATTCTTAATTAAATCTAATAAACATATTTATAAATCAATGTCAATACACTTAATCTATCTACTCTCTAAACTCAAAATCAGTATCCAGTAAATCTATTTCATAACCCAATTGGAATCCTTTGGCATTGGGGACCAGGTAAAGCCAACTTTTCCTTTGTACCACCTAATGTTACTCAAATCATCTCCACACCCAACATATCACTATTATATTACACCTGTACCTACACCCTTTTGTTAAATATAACTATGACACCCCTTGAAACCACTGCCTAGCACAACTACCTCTGTCCTAAACCAACTTATGGGTCGTATTCATCCCCCTATCAATAAAAAAAGTAGTTTTAAAATAAATACAAAATACAAACACAACCTTTAAAATAATTTAGATTACATTAATCACACACTATTCGAAACTCAATAGTCCTTCATGATCATAGAAGTTGACAAACACCGAAGCTCCTTCAAAATCCAATGTGCCTCGACAACAAGGTATGATCCTAGGTCAGTACTAAGTCCTTATTATGATTCAAACATACACTATTTACAAGACCCTCCACCATTTCCTTCCCACCTTCTCATAAAAAGGTAATTTCCACTTTTAGTGTCCTTTTCCTTTCGAAGGCCAAGGGCTTCTTTTAAAATTTTCACTAATATGATGTTATAAACAAGACACCATCTGGGGTTTAATGACACGTAATTATGTTCCTCTAATAAAATCCCTAACGAGGTCCGTTGTCCCTTATACCTAGGAACCATTCTATCATACAATACCATATCTATCTATCAGGATTCCCACAAGTGCATGTTGTCCTAAAACAACCCCCTCTCACATTTAAACCATCTCGGAAACCAATCACGCAACAAGTGCTAGCTATAACGTCTTCCCCATTGGATATAAGTAATGTCTCAACAATCCTTCAATCATCCACATAGAAACTAAGGGCCATAATGGCAACTATTTTAGAATATCTCCTTCACAATCACTCACGCTCACGTTACCACCCTCCCAAACTTATGATCCATGAGGGTTCGAAAACATGCATGGTAATGACTTCAATGTCTCTTGCAATAGCATAGAACATGAGGTCATTCCATAAATGATTCTAATGTCCCTTTCATTTAATTAATTGCTAATGGCTCAGAATATAAAATTGGTTCTTGTTCCCTTCATAACCATCCAATTCACCTACATTGAAACAAAAAAAAAATTCCCATAATCTTCCCATTCAGGTCAATGTTTCATATTACTAACCCATTTCACAAACCTCTGACATGCCTCATCTAAGATCTAAGAAAGGTAAAATTTTTGTACCATACCTCCACGAACAATTTTTTTTGTCCCACACACCAATATAAACAATATCCATTCCCTAACTGCCTGAAGACACCTTGTCTATGCATCAGCCAAAGCCAAGGTTTCCATCCTTTCCACACCATCTTTCTTCTTCCTTCTATTTGAATTGAAAAAAAGTTTTATTCAAGGTTACACTATGCTCCCATAAAATGTAACTTATTAGTTTTAATAAATGCCATCCCTCTCAAAAAAAACAATGGATCAAATCCCTATAAATTAGTCACCTAACACTAATGGATGACCCTTCATCCTCACAAATTTAGTAGGATCCCCTCAGACTCCACTACATGGTGATTTGAACATCTGAGATTCCTTTCTTAGGACTAAGGAACATGCCTTGCCAACTTTTTTATCAACTAGTCAAAAAAAATGACTTATATCATCCATTGCTTTCATTATATTAATTGTTATCTCCTTATTTCCTCGGGTCAAAAATTATTTCTAGTATGATCCTTCTATTTGTAACTCAAAATTTTACCACCTCCTTTAAAGACTGAGCAACATCATGGATGACAGGACCTCAAAGCAAATAGAACAATAATGTATGTCGTTTTACAAGGCCAAGGAAGAAATCTATCAGACTTGTTTGGCACTCAGGCTTGAAGGGAGTGGTAGCAGAATAAAAGATGTGCCTTTTCAACAACCAAGTCATTGAAGGCAGCCTTCCTCTTGGATCACTGTCTAGTACAGAAGGGAAGAGAAGCTGGGTCTTCAATTGCATGTAAGTGAGAGGACCCAGGAGATAGCGTTTATGAAAAAAAATTCTAGGAGGATTAAATCAGGGCTATCGACTTGTGGGGTTTGCCGATGGCAAAATGGGGCGACGATGGTTCGGAAGGGGTGACTCTTTCGTCTTCCTGGATACTAAAGATATATGGTGTTTTCGGTTGTATGTAGTGGTAAGAAATCCAAGACCACGACGAGTTTGTGTTAGGCGGTAGTTCTGTGAATGAGCGCTATGTCAGCCTGTTATAAAGACTGGAACTGAAGTCCTTCCAAGAACATAACATGGCAGGTGAGGGTGATGAAATGACGATAGTTAGATATTGAACAATCAGATTAGAGAGCAAAGAAAACCACACCTAAGGGCGGTTAGGGGTGACAAAGGATGTATCGACACCCTCATAATAGGTTGGGTTTTGCGGCAAGGAATTAGGTGGTCCGTAGGAGATTACATCCCCACACACCCACGGTCGTCGGTTGGATGCGCAAGTATGTCCTTACTTCTGTGGGTTATGGAAAGTGCTACATCTATAGGTGATTCTTCTCCACAGCTAAATAAGGTATTGAAAGAATCTAAAGGGATGAGGTTGGGGTTTGTCCACGGGAAAGGAGTGGTATTTGGTTGGCAGTTTCATTGGTTGAGGTGTAGGTGGGGGTAAGATGGATGGTGGAGGTGTGGTCGCAAGTAGACAGTTGGGGTTGGATGAAACGCGGTGTCTTGACTAGTACAAGCAATTCTTAGGATGATATAAACATTTGTAGGTTTTGAAGGGGTGGACGCATCAGCTTTTACAGTGTGTAGGACTTCCCCTTACTCAAATTTTATGCATCTATTGTAAGGTGGATGGGAAACGCATCCCGTAGCCTAGATCCAAGGGGGCCCTAACAACATGTTGTATGGAATTCTCCCTCAAGGAAATAGATAGAAGAGTTTGGGTAGGTACGTGGCACCTACCATGAATGTAAGGATCAAGGTGTTTAGTGCTTAAGGTAGACGTAATTTACAATCCTGGATATGAAGCAAACATGGTGGGGTGTGGCACACATGCAGCTAGAAGGATATTCATTTGTTGGAAGGATTTGGCAGGGATGATGTTTAGGCTGCGCCCCCATCAATCTAACACGATGTACCAGGAGTGTGTCCCAGAAATAAGCAGAGATGAAAAGAGCGGGGTCAGGACGGCTGCACCAAATTCAAATAACATCTATTGGGAGCAACTGACAGCAGGGGCTGCGTACAGAGACAAAGTGGTTGGGGAGATAGGTTGTTTCGGTGGAGAGAAAAGCAACGTTGAAGGTGGTATAAAATGGAGGTGACGCGAGCAAGGTTCATTAGGTAGGACATCTATCCCTTGACGGATCTCAATGAGATCTTGTCATGAGATTCAGATGTTTGAATGGAGATCATACAGTGTCATTTTTATAGGTGAATTGTTGATGAAGTTGTTTGATCACGTTCGGTGGGAAATTCCATCAGAGGACAGGATAGGCAGCGGGTCAACGAATAACCACTTTAGGTGGTAGTGCGACCGATCGGGAGGGGGACAGAGAAAGAGAGGTGCGTGTGCTTTATAGCTTTCCACATTGTTTTTTCTACCCCGCGTAGCAAACTAATCATGTTGATCTCGTGTGAACATGAGAGGAGGAAGCGGGTAGGGGATAATTCTTGTCTTCGAGAGGAGGTGGGGTCTGTAATAATGAAATCTTGGTAGGCGGGGGGCAGGTGGTTTGTATAGGAGAGGGTTTGAGCTAAAGGGTTTCTCCCGTCTAAGTTGTCTTTTTAACTTTCTATCCGAGAGAGGTGACTGACGAAGGATGGCCTCTCAAAGCTTGCATCCCTCTACATTCATGTCCTGGTGTGCGGTTGTAAGCGCAGATTTTAGACTCACTAACCTATAGGTCGAGGTTTAGAGGATCATAGGGTGCTAATGGGGTAGGGAAATGGCGCATTCTCCACCACACATATCAAGGATCTGGGCATAGATCATTTGACAGGGTCAACTTAGCAGGAAGATGAGGCTATGGAGTGGGTGGGTTTTGTTAATGTTAGGGTATGGTGGTTCGTACGGGTGGTAGTCTAGACAAGGGTTGATAATTAGATTTAAACTAAACGTGGCCCTTCTTTGGCACAGAATTATGTTTAGCTGGTTAGAGGATGAGGCCACAGATGACGTGCGGCGGGAAACAACCACCGAGAAAGAGAAAGAGGAGTGACCGCAAACAAATCTTTGTGATGGAGTTTTTGTTTAGGGTTGATGGTGGATAGGATAACTTGGGGGGACGGTGTTTTGTTAATACACCCATGGATCTCTGCATGGGTTGTAGAGGTTGCAGGTCATTTTAAAGAAAACGCAGGAGGTGTGATTTATTGAGGCAATGGGGAGGGGTAACGGCTCCCAATATAGAGGTAGGTTTGCTGTGACGTTGAGGGTTTTAGTTGTGACAGAGCATAGATTGGGTTTTCTTTAGGTGGATGGACAACTTTATTTTGGGATAATCTAAACGTTTAGGTGGGTGTGTAGGCTGGGTTATTGGTAAGTCCCAAGCATAGGGAAAGGTTTGGTAGGTTTTTAGAGGTGGAATGAGGTGTTCGGTAGGGATGAGGGGGCGTTGCAGATAAGGACATAGGCATTTTTAAGCTTTTGTAAACACCTCGGGTATATGGTAGAGGTGTCTGATTGGTTATCTGGCATTTGAGTAGAGCATGGTTGTATCAAATGCTCCCATAGACTCGTTTCTATCTTCTTAGGGATGACATCTTCACGTTGTCGAAAGGAACTTTGATATGAAGAGAGGGGGTTGGATGTCTGGTCCATTGTGGGGTGTGATATAGGGGGGTAAATGATGTTGTTGTATCAGGGTGTTAAGAGGTCAACAGTCGCTGAAAAAGATTTAGGCGATGAAGAAACTAATAGGTAGGAGGGCAGTTGGAGGGGACCATCATGATTAAAAAAAAAAAAAGAATTTGTTGTTTGCTGTCGGGTCGAGAGGTTTTCTCTTCTAAGGAGGACAGAAAAAAGTGGCGAGCCTTCCTCTTGTACAGCAAGAGTGGTAGAAGGAGATGTTTAGAAGGAGTAGAATGAGAGTTTGGGAAATAGATAAGTTGGATAACATCCACTCATCGTTAGTCTTGCAGGGATGGGGTGTAAGAAGGCTCCTCTTGAGAAGAGAACTCTGGGGGTAGTTAAATTCCGTTATGGGTAAAGGGAATGGCACGGATTTATCTGTCTTGACTGGTGGTGAAGGGGGTTCGGGGGTCACGCGTTAGTGATTAGTGAAGAGGCTTGATCAGAATTTCTCAATAGAAGCTTTTGGTGGGGAGTCGAATGAGGATTTCATGAAACACTCTCTCGGCCCTAAAGAATCTGGTTATGATGTTACGGTTAGATGAGTGGTTCGGGAAGGGTTGTGAATATTTCAAATTTAGGGTTAGCAGGGGCAGTAGGATTAGCGGAGGGTTATATCCCCTGACATCAACCATTTCCTGCACTATATTTTTCAACCAATCTTACAGTTTTTGTGACTGTGTCCCTTAACGCGGGTGGATGGAAGTTACAGAAGTTCATTTTCTTTGTACCAAGAAGGTATAGGTGGGTGGAATGACAAACATGGAGTGAGATGGAAAGGATCGGGTAGGTTAAGGGTGATAGGATCCCGCTTCTTTGAGCAATTTCTCCAAGATGACACCATAAGTTTATCCACAAGGGAGTGTAATGAATGGGCTCAAATTTATACTTATAGGTGGTTTTTGGTGGGGTATTAGATGGTGCTTGGGATTGACATCACATTTGTGCCAACTCCTTTTGATTTCGAAAGCAGGCGATGGTGAGAATTGGTGTTGTTTTGTTGGGTTTGTTGGTGGAGTCTTGGGGTTGGAAATTAGGCGTTTTTTGTTACCGAACTGCAATTCTCCTTCCTCTAAGGTGCGAATATCTAGTTTTTTGAGCGATTATTTAAAATGCCTCATCAAAGGTGCAGAAAAGTTTGAATTTGGAGGGTAGGAGAAAATGTGCTTAGCACAGGCCCACGTAAAGAGTTCGATGAGTTCGGGCATGAGGCAAGGCAATAATAAGTAAGTTGGTTGATGAGGCCCCGCCATAGTCCAATGAAATTGTGAAGATTCGTCTTCAAATATCAGACGGAATAGAGGTCGGTGATAGCTCCTTCTTAGCAATATTAATGGAGAAATGATCCAAGAAAGATTGGGGCTTCATTGGATTAAGTTAAAAGAAGAGAGTGAGTGGCGTTGGGTTTTTGTTAAAGCACTCTACCACTTTAAGGCGGGGTCCTAATAAGGGACATGGGAAAGGTGTGTGAGTAGTAAGCATCATCATGAGCAATCAAGATAAGAGGCATGTCTAAATGATCTAGCAAGTGTTGTTCTTGAGGATCCTCCTTACTATTAAAACGAGGGGTGTAAATTTGGTAATTCCCATGAAGGAGGGATGGATATGAATGAAGGGGGACAGAAGGATGAATAGGCACCCAAAAACAAATGCTCGTATGTCAGGGTGCTAAGGTTCCTGAAAACAGAAGCCTCCAGATTTTGCATTTTGTCCATCATTTGATTTGATGAAATCAGTGGTTTGGAATGAGTTGGAGAGATGAGGTGTGGTTATTGTAAACGGAGGAGGATGAGGATTGAGGCCAATAGCCACACTAGACAACGGGGGGGTAGGTTTAAATGTTGATAAGGTATTGAGGATTAATATATTGAGGTGACAGAAAAGGGATGTCCTATAAAAGGGTTGTGTTGAAGCCCCACCGAATAAGTGGTGGAAATGAAAAGTGGGAGAGCTTGAGAAGGAAAGCTCATGTGGAATAGGTGGCGAGAACAAGTTATTGAAAGGGGGGGTAGTCTGCGAGAGAGACGAGGTAGGAGCAGTCGGAGGTGGGTAATGATATGGGGGCCCTAGAGTAACTAAGGAAAGCCAATCTGTGTTGTATGAACCTCCAAGCTACTGAGTTGGGCGACAGGGTTAAGGAGAAGAAGCGTAAGGCGGAGTTATTAGGTGGAGAATGAGATAAATGAGTTAGTAGACTATACTAATAGGCATACCTATGAGAAGTGACAATGGGTGTACATCGGGGGTATTACGGTATGAGGACAAATAGTATTGTACAACCTTGAGGATAACATCCAAAAAATTTCACGAATTCCTTACCTCCTACAAGGACTTTGGGAACCTTACTGGTGTCATAGGATTCCCCCTAGGATGTGAACAGGGGTGATTCAGGTAAAGGCATGGAGCAGGCAATGTGGAAAAAACCTGGCTGCGGCTTGTTTTCGAGGGATAACAACCATGGAAAAAAGAGTCACAACAGGGGTTTCAATCATCGGATCCAGAAACAGGCACAAAATGTTGAATTGGTAGGTTACTGGTTTGGCAGGGGAACTGTGAAAGACAGTAAAAAAAACCGATTTTGTCGGTCATAATATAGCCAGACGTCGGTAAATTTAACCGAGTTGCTTAGAATAGACAGTGTAAGAATAGGGGTAAGAAGCTGTAAGAAGTTGCTAATTTTGGGTTAACAATGCTTAGTATGCCTACCAAAACTATTCTGAGTGATCCACTGAAACGTGTATGACAGAGAAACAAACTAAAAACAGCAAGA